>CM021105.1:322384703-322901587 GCA_007115665.2 Sequoiadendron giganteum
CTCTGTACTTGCAGCAACTCTTGAAACTTCTTAAATTCGTACTTCTCTTCTAGAAAGTACTTTCAGCAACTCAAAGGCTTTTCCTAAATGCGTTTTCAGCAAGCTTATGAAGTTCTTTCTTAAATTCGTACTTCTTAGCAAATGCAGCCCTTTCAACTTCAGATTTCTCAGCAACTTTTAAAAAATGTCCAGACTTAACCTCGTTTATTTCAGCAGTCGAATGGAACTTCTTCACCAAGTCGTACCTTCTCAGCAACTGCAGCAACTGGAAATTAGGAAGTTCGCACCTCTCAGCAACTGCAGTCTGCAAATTTGCACTCCAGCAACCTCTAGCTCTCTCACAATTTTGAACTCTTCAGCAACTTCAACCTCTCCAAAAATTCGTACTTTTCGCTTTAGCAACTTTTTCGCTCTTAGCAACAGGCGAGAGGAATGAAGAGGACTTCAAAATCTTATAGCCAGGTCGAATTCCTGCAGTGGCTATACTTAGCAAACTTTTGAATTTACTTTCCCCCTCTTTCTCAATCGTGACACTTGTCATCTGAGGCATCAGAATCTCAAGTTTCTAGAATTATGATTTCATCATCTCTACACAGGCCTGCCTCGTTGCATTGGATTCTTTAAAATATTAAATCACTCACTCCGTTGAACAACTTCGAATTGTTTGGCTAAGTCATTTGATCTCTCCCTCGTTTTGGAAAAATTATCCAACTCGAACTCCTAGTGTAGTGCCTCTCATTCATTTTATTTGTTTGCCTTAGAGAAATTCCTCAAATTTGCCTTAGGAATTTTATTTAAAATAGGCACTGGGCAAAATATCCACCGGAACGATATGGACATGGCGTGGAGTAAGTTTGAATCACCTCTGAATTGCACACGTTTAATACCCAAAAGAAAAAACTTTCTAGAATCCATCATTTTCATGTGTATCTGGACGAAGGGGTACTTTCAATTTTTATTATTTAAAAATAATAAAAATGGCTAATGTTTATTTCTTCTTCACATCCGGATGTCTTCCACTCCTACAATTTCGAGTTTCTCTGCCTTGGCAAATTTTCTTGATTTCTGTGTGAAGAATTTTCTCTCAAGAATTCTAGCATCATCCTCTAGACGTATTACCCATTTTCTCTTTTAGAAAATGCCTTAGGAATTATTTTTTTTAAAATTTAAATTTCATCACTTTACCCTCTGAAGGGCGCATTTAGCATGTCATGCTTCCATCCCATTCCTTAGGCAATTCCACGCTTAGACCCTCTTTTCATACTTAGCAATTTTCATTTTTCAAGTCCCAACTCCTTGGGCGCATTTCACATGTTGAGAAGAAAACTTCCTTTACCCTTGGCGCTTTTCCCCTTTACCACTCAACGTTTCATCTTTTACGTTGTTACCATGTTACCTTAAGCGCATTTGCCATAGGGAAGGGGAAATTCTTGAGCTCATTTCACCATGTGAGAGGGAAATTCCACGCCTTAGGTGACCTTTCACCTTCCTCTGGCGCATATAAGCATGTAGACTTCCATGTTGGGCGCATATTGGGGTGTGAGAAGAAATTTCGTCCATGGTGACTCTTCATCTCCCTTGGGGGCATATGAGGGTGTTGACTTCCATGTTGGGGCATTTCATATATGCAAAGGAAAGCGCCTCTATCTAGTGACCCTTCATCTCCCTCAGGCGCATTTTGGCTAGGCAACCTCCATTTCCAAGCGCATTTCACAGTGTTAGAAGGAATTTCGCCTATATGGTGACTCTTCACCTCCCTCTGGCGCATATGGCCTATGCAACCTCCATTTCCAAGTGCATTTGAGGATGCCTCAAGGAATTTTCGTGCCTTAGGAATTTTATCATGCCCTTTTGGTGACCTTTCACCTTCCTTGAGCGCATCCAGGGGTATGAGGAGGAAACTTCATGCCTTAGAAGAATTTCTATGCCTCTACCATGTGGGCGCATTTGACCTCTGTTCAGGAAATCTTGCACTTGGAGATTTTCATGCCCTTTTTATCTTCTTTGGCACATATCATGTGTTTCTATGCCAGTTGCCTCTTATAAATTTCCAACGCCCTAGCCATGCCTTGGCTTTCTATTTTTAGTAAACTTGGAGAAATTAGGGTTTCGTTGCATTTCATCTCGTTTCGAGATAGAGCTGGCGTGGCTGTGCCTCTACTGACTTTTGTCACCTTGTTCATACCTTATCTGGCACAGTACATGCTATTTTTAGCCATTTGCTATTTTTAGCAAACCTTAAAATTGATCAATTTCTGTATCTCCGTTTGCTTTGAAATTTGTTCCATTTGTTCTTGATGCTGTGAGAGACCTGTTCACACTTTTCTCTGGCAATGATGTGCTATTTTTAGCCATGAGGCGACTTACTAAAAATAGTAAGTATTCAGATTGTGCTCAAATTTTACCAGTAGGTAGCCTGAAAGATGCTGATCCCGGTGGCGTGCTTCGTTTTGACATCTCTGCATTTTGCTTCATCTATTTTTAGACATAGCAGGGGAACCCTAATCTGACTTGCATGTATCCCGGATGGTCTCCGTTTGGCTTTGTTTCTTCTGCCTGTTGCTTTGTACGCTGAACTGAAGTGGTGGGTAGCCGCTGGACTGAAGCTGCTATTTATACTAAGTGTCCGGAAAGTGGTTCATCGGACGTCGGATGAGTTTGCATGTCACAGTGCCCGTGGGATCTCAAAAAACCCAGAAACCCAAAAAACTGGTCGACGGTCCAACACTGGCTAAAAATAGTAAGTCCCAGAAAACTGACTCATTCCGCTTGCATGTCATATCATTGCAAAGCTCTCGCAAAACCCACATGGAATACCCGGACATGCATTGAAAATTCCTGCACACAAACCCTAAAAATAGCCTCTAAAGGCTGCACTCTGAAAGTCCTCGTTTCGGTTTGCATGTTATACCGTTGTGAAGGTCTTGAAAAACCCAGATCCATTCTCTAGTCATGCATTGGAGAATCGTATGTTTAAATCTTGAAAATGGCCTCCGAAGGCTGAACTGCTAAAAATAGCCAGTTGTCTGAATCTGTTCAAATTTCACGTGTGGATGCTTTGAAGCTGCCTGAATGTGCTGAAGTGGTTAGAATCCCGAAATCTTGAGGAAAAGACCTCAGATTAGGTACTTACTAAAAATAGTAAGTTGTTAGATTTCAATAAGATTTCAGTGGGATCCTGCCTTGAGCTTCCTGATTGCACTGCTGCACTTAGATTTCACGTTGATAACTCAATTTGACCTGAAACAAGCCTAAAGGATGGGAACCCTAATTTCGTAGACTTGGCAATCATTTCAATCTAGGTCAAAAGACGAGACATCCCCGGAAGGACAAAAGATCAGAGATAGAGGGACGCAAAGCCAAAAGACCAGAATGGAGCAAAAATTAGGGGGTCCCCATCTTGGATGGGGTGATGTGTGAAAAGGTCACAACAAGTGGGTCCAAGAATGCCAAGATATCCTTAAATCCCTCAAGGATAATTTACACCATGCTCAAAACCAACAGAAGCTCTATGCAGATAAGCATAGGGTTGAGCGAAGTTTTGAGGTTGGCGATTTGGTCTACCTCCGCTTACAACCATATTGATAGTCATCCTTGAAGAGAAGTGGTGACGAAAAGCTAAAACCTTGGTTCTATGGACCTTACAAGGTGATCAAATGAATAGGAGAGGTAGCATAAGAATTGGAACTCCTGGAAGACAATAGAATACATAATGTATTCCATGTATCATGCCTTAAGAAAGCATTAGGACAGAAAATTACTCCTTCCTCTAAACTTTCACCTTTGAATGAAGAGGGCAAGTTGGTTTTGATCCCTGATATAGTGGTAGACACAAGAGAAAGAAGATTAAGGAATATAGTCATCAAAGAATACCTCATCGAATGGAAAGGATTACTTGAGGAAGATGGTACATGGGAAAATGATCAAGTCTTCCAACTTCATAATCCATGAATGCTTGTGGGCAAGCATTTTTCAAGGAGGGGAGATTGTTATAATCCCCATTTATCCGCCCAAGAAAAGAGCTAACTATGAATAATATAAAATATATAAAATTCATTAATAAGATAATAATAATTATTTCTAAACAAATAACCCCTCAGCAGCGATTCAACCAAACGAGGCCGACTTGTCTTTATAACGAAAGAGCATCGATTCATTATATTAAGAAGACATGCCTTTTCAAAAAGGTGTGATTAACTTAATGGATGGAGGGACATGTGATTTACCCAATCGGGGGTATTAAAGGGTAGACATTGTCAAGCAAGATGGCATCGATCAGATTGGAAATTTAATAGAGTCTTAAGTGCAGAAGCAGGGCGCTCCTAGGGAGCCAATCGACCCTCAATACAGGCTGCATAATAAGAGAAAAATATCAGACACTCAGCCAAGGTTTGAACTGCATGAATTAAAAGGATAAAGGACAGAAACAGCAACAGAAGATAGACACAATCTGGCCCACATTTATATGCATATATTTGAATAGATAAATCTGAAACAGCATTCATATTATAGTGTCTATTTGCATCTTTTAAAACAGTTCAGATTGCAGATTGCTTATCAAAATCTATATCAGATAGAGCTCATTTCTATCAACAATCTTATTCTGAATACACATATAACCCAAATAACCAAGTCCATAATAGCTCTAAGATTGCTCTTAATCAGTTAAAAGCTTATCATTGGAATTATCAATTCTAGGCTTATTTATACCTTACTTTATTGGATTAAAGACAATTCAAGTTAGATCTATAAGGGGACATGACATTTTAAAAGAATGTAAAGGAGATGCAATAAATGAAAAGTTAGCAATGAACTTCCTCCAATACTGAACTGCTCCTAGGAAGCTCATAACTTCAGTTACATTATTAGGCTTAGGCCATTTTGTGATGGCTTCAACTTTAGAGGGATCGATTCTCAATTCACCACCCCCTACTATATAGCCTAAATAAACTAAAGATGTTTTACCAAATTCACATTTGGACATCTGTCATGTCCCCGAAATTGGAACGCATTGAAATGCAAATAGAAGAATAAAATAAATAAAGTACATATTAGCAATTTAATATTATAATAATTTAATATTATAATATTCACAATACAAAATAAATATTGACAACTTAATATCATTGTAATTATAATCATTATAATATATATAAATGCTAAAAGATATAAAAAAAAGAAACTAATACAATGATAATAATAATAAATATATTTTAAACAAAAAAAATTTAATATAAAAATAATATATATATTAACATATAATATATAAAATATATAAACAACAGCAATTTCTTATAATGACTATAAACAAAGCATAGCAATTCCCGTTAAATGACTATAGAGCAGTGATAAAAGACCATACTAAGAATCCTATGATCAGCAATAAAACATAATATCAGCATTTATTAACTTGTTAGGAAAGGTCGATCCCTTTGGGAAAAGTCACCTCTTTTGGAAGGAGGTGTATACGTATGAGACATTATGTCTTTTAAATGGATCACAATTCTTAGAAGGCATAAATAGGGGATCGATGAATAAAGAAAAGGATATGAAGACATATTCTAATCGCTGATTGGCCATAGATAAGTATTGGTGGCTGAATATAGAACAAAGGAAATTCTGCAGGGAGATAGAGGTCTGCTGATCGAATCATCTTTGGAGGGAATAAATATATTATTATTATTCAATCTGAAATTTAAGGATAAAATATATTATCAAGATATATTTGAGAAAAGTCAAATACTATTATAAATATAGATAAAGATACATGTGTACTATATATATATATATGTATGTATATATTCATGCCAAACTAATAATGCTATATATATAAATTTATATAGAATACACATATATATTATCTATGATATATACAATATTTACAATTGTGCAATAATTATGCTTGCAATAATTAGTGAGCCTCATAAGTAATTACGATCTTAATATAGAAAATGAATAGATTAATATTTATTTATATATGCTTTTATCCTATGATCAATTAAATATAAGGTTGAAGGAAGACGATTAAGGAATAAAGAATCATGGGAAGACATAGCCGATCAGGTGAGACTACTCACTTAGCTTTAATATTTAGTTGTCCTCAATCTGACATAACAATGCTGCATGAACCTTGTATGCCCAACCAATCTGTGTATTATTAAAAATAATTGATATGCTTTATTCATTGGAATGCACACAGTCGCCCCTGATGTGTTGGAACCATTCCTTCTTGAGTATCGAATCTGGAAATAGACTAATTATACTGGTAATTGGCATTGAACTTAGGCAGACTATGTAGTCCTTGACTGATCAGAGTCCAAATGGTTTATCTTCTATAGATATGGCTCTAATGATGATTAATCTGCATTTATATTTGATTTTTGCAAATATTGGGCTTGCAGGATGTATTGAATTGCAAAAGAACATAATGAACATGTAGACATGAATATTGCTTAATTTAGTTTTGTATTCTGATATACCTTTATATTAGGACTCAAGGAATTGTTTGATCATATTAAATACTCTTATTGCATAATATGTGTAAATACAAATAAAGTACTAATGACTGCGTGTCAATTGTCTGAGTTTTGTTTGTAATCCCGCCAGGAGAGCTGAGTCATGACCTAAGTGGTTTGTCTATAAACCCCATCCAGGTTCCGCCCCGTTGGCCTGAAGCAAGGGATGGGCATATTGCCTTGCTGGCCCTGTGCAAAGGTTGGGTCATGGAGGGATGGGGGTTCCACACATGTAGATTGCCCCGTTGGCCTAAGATAAAGGTTGGGCAATAAAAGGTGGTAGACCGCTGGCCCCTTAGGGATTCTCCTCTCCTGATGGGCTGAGTGACTTATTATGTTTTCAATCTGCAAGTATGATTATGTCTTATTTTTGATATCTAGATATTAATGCTAATGGATATGTGTCAATATGGATGAATACAGGATCCCAATCTAGAGTTATGGAATTATGAGAATACTTATTTGGAAGGAAGAAACCCTACTCCTAATCAACGAATGAATTCTGGGGCAAACAAGTGAGTCCTAGGACAAGGTTGGGTAAAGGACATTACAGTGGTATCAGAGCATCTTTCCTGCCATCCTGTGTGTGCTTGAGTTGGTTTCCTACTTGATTGAGCTAGTTGCTTGCTTGAGCTACTTGCTTACATGCTTGAGCTGGTTGGCTACTTGCTTGAGCTAGTTGCTTGCTTGCTTGAGCTACTTGCCTACTTGAGCTAGTTGAGCTGGTTGCTTGCGTACTTAAGCTACTTACATGTGTGCTTAAACCACCTACTTGCCTACTTGAGCTAGTTGAGCTGGTTGCTTGTGTATTTGAGCTATTTACTTGCATACTTGAGCTACTTGCTTGCCTACTTCAGCTAGTTGCTTTCCTGCTTGAGCTGGTTGCTTGCGTGCTTGAGCTGGTTGCCTAATTGCTTAAGCTGGTTGCCTACTTGCTTGAGCTACTTGCGTGCATGCTTGAGCTACTTGCTTGCATGCTTGAGCTACTTACCTACTTGATTGAGCTACTTGGTTGTTTGCTTCAATGTCTAATTCAAGTAGTTTTAAGTCATCCTGATTTACAAACTCGAACTCGTCGGTTTGGAGAGTTACAGAGAAATAGTATAACTTAAGAAAATTAGTCAATACATTGTCCTCATAACTAGAATAGCCATCACTTGGGTTAGAACTTCCAACTCCTATCAAAGCTAATATCAACACAAGGAGAAACATCTTAAAATCACACATCTTAGATTATGATTGCTTGAGGGCAAGCAATCCTGGTAGGGGTGGACTGTCATGTCCCCGAAATTGGAACGTATTGAAATGCAAATAAATGAATAAAATAAATAAAATACATATTAACAATTTAATATTATAATATTCACAATACAAAATAAATATTGACAACTTAATATGATTGTAATTATAATCATTATAATATATATAAATGCTAAAAGATATTAAAAAAAAAGCTAATACAAAAATAATAATAATAAATATATTTTAAACAATTTTTTTTTTAATATAAAAATAATATATATATATTAACATATAATATATAAAATATATAAACAACATCAATTTCTTATAATGAGTCATGACTATAAACAAAGCATAGCAATTCCCATTAAATGACTATAGAGCAATGATAAGAGACCATACTAAGAATCCTATGATCAGCAATAAAACATAATATCAGCACTTATTAACTTTTTAGGAAAGGTCGATCCCTTTGGGAAAAGTCACCTCTTTTGGAAGGTGTATACGTATGAGACATTATGTCTTTTAAATGGATCACAATTCTTAGAAGGCATAAATAGGGGATCGATGATTAAAGAAAAGGATATGAAGACATATTCTAATCGCTGATTGGGCATAGATAAGTATTGGTGGCAGAATATAGAACAAAGGAAATTCTGCAGGGAGATAGAGGTCTGCTGATCGAATCATCTTTGGAGGTGTTATGCCTTGCATAACCACCCCATCTTTTGCCTTGGTCAAAATGGGTCCCCCTTTTATGTTTTTATCTTTTGTTGATTTTCAAACAAAGTTTGGAGTCTTTTGTTTCCAACACTTTGTTTTTCTTTGGTTTAGTCTGTCGGAACCGGAACCGGAACCGAATCGGGTTTTGAAACTTCCTTTGAAACTCATTCTGATCCCCATCCCGACAGTCTTTCTTTTTGACCTCTTGTTTTGTCTTTGTCGGAGCCAGAGCCGGAGCTGGAGCCGGAGTGGACGTTAAGTCGGTATTTAGTTGAAAGTTTCAAAATCAAAATTCATTTCGTCTCCACCTCCGTTTTTTTTTTGGACTTTTGTTTTAGATTAAGTTTTTATGTTAAGTTTTCTTATTTCAGTCTTTTTGTTTTACTTTTGTGTTTGGTTTTGTTGTATGCTTTGTTGGTGGAACCGGACTCGGAACGTGAATGAAGTTGGGAAATTACTCAAGTTTCCAAGTCCGTTTTCAATCCGATTCCGCTCTCGCCGTTTCTTGGTCGTTGACTTTTTACTGAAGTCACATTGCAGCGATGTGCTAGTTCTTCTCCAGTTCTGATTCCGCTTTACTGCATTTAATGTGTTAATGACAGCTGCCATGCGTAGGTAGAAACTCCGAGTTTTACCTTGATTAGGGATTAAATGAATGGTTATCATTATTATTGTTAAGAAATCGAAGAGCGAAGTAGAGCAGTAGTGGAGTTTTTTTGGAGTGAATCGATTGAAGGAAGAGAAGAGAGTTGCTTGCGGATTTCTTTAGAAGGTTTGCCTATTTTGCGTTCGAGGTAGGGTTCCTATTCTCGTTCTTCTTTTATTTAATTTCGTGTTTTCTTGTTTCTATTCGTGTTGGATCGTTTTTGCTTTTGGGTCGGTTCGTGTTTCTCAGTGGGTTGGTGTGATTAAGTTTTTTCTTTGTTTGACTGTTCTTGTCTTCGTTTTTTCGCTTTTGTATCTAGTTTTCTAGATTTTAGGGCACAGTTGCTTTCACGTTTTGGTCGTGATCGTATCATCTTGCTTTGGATTTTAAATGTGTAGATTCAATTAGGGTTTTACAGTGAGTTAGAGTTGGTTAAATCTTGTTTTTACTTAGGGTTTTTGTTGCGCATTCATCTGTTTAAATTAGGAAGGGTTAAATTCGTGCCTTAGTTTTTATATCGGGTTTTTAGTTTAGGGTTTCTTAATATATTTCAGTGTTCGCGCTTAAATGTTAGATGATGCCCTAAAAGTACAGTCACCCTCATAGTCATATGGGCCTGGTCTTTTCATGTTATATTTAAGCCTCATTTCATTTTAATATGACCTTAGTCTTTAATTAGGAAGCTATGCATCAAACTAATAAAATCATTGATGATGTCATGGTCAACCTAGGCAGAAGCGGGATCGGAATTGATTTAGATTTTTGGATGTGTTTTATGATTAGTGTCAAATCCATTTTCCATCCCATCTTCAACTCCGCTTATAGTGAGAAGTCTTCTTTTAAAATAGCAATAACCTAGGCCTAAGCGGAAGCGGAACCGAAACGGAATATGAAAATAGAAAATTTGAAAGAAACCAAATCCGTTTCCATTCCGGTTCCGGTTCTAGTTCCGGTTACTGTTCCAGTTCCGACTCCGAGCCCGCTTCTTGTTAGTAAACTATCAATAACCGTTTTGGCTCCGAGCCCGACAGTATGTTAAAAGGGGATTGTTTAAGATGTTTTCTGCCTGGTTCCGCCTCCGATGTATGTATGAAAGGTATGATTTTAAGATATATGATGAGATGTTTATTCAAGGATCTAACTAGAGGTTTTGTTGCAGGAAAGCTAAAGAATGTCGAGAACATCAGGAGAAGCTGTCCAAAGGAACCGGCCTGCAGGAACATGAAAAGCAGCAGCTAAGCCCAAGAAGATCAAGCCAGAGCAGTTACCTTATACTTTAAGCTATAACCACAAGAGTCCTGTTGCCATCGTAGGCAAAGTAGAATCAGATTGGTCTGACATAACTCATACCAATTTGGGCCAATACAAACTTTGAGGAGTCATATGCTGACACATTCAATGAGGATGTGACACCTAGAACTAAGAGAATAGTGGATTCTAGTTTGGCTCATATCAGCCTGTTTCCTCTATCAATCCAATGCTCGGAGTTAATCATGACAGTTGCAGGAGCTTACAATCCGGCTACCCGACAATGCATGGATTCACAAGATAATGTAATCATTGATCTCACTCCTCAAATGTTTCAAATCATGTTTAGTGTCCCGAACCCAAAGAACTTGGTGCAGTTAACTGAGGCAGATGCCCTAGAGAAATATAGCAAATATAAGGAATCCAACAAGTCTCACTTGAACAAAAAGTGGTCAAAAACAAAGAAGTCTTTAACCAAGCTTGCAGACCAACCAAAGAGGGCAGATTTTTATAAAAAAGTATCAGATTTAATAATGATGTTGTCTAGGGCCTTTGGGAAGAGAGATGCCTTTCATTTCAGGGAGTGGATGTTTCCCTTCATCCAGATAATCTTAAATGGCACCCATCAATTTGATTGGCCGATGATTGTTTCAGATGCCATTCATGATCAGTTGACCAGGATTAGAGAAACTAAATGCTTTTTCATGATTTCTTATATTGTGTATGCAGCAGCAAGAGTAGGTATCTTCCCAGGGCTGAACAAAGTGGGGATAATAGGAGAGGTTGATGGACAAAAGAAGGTGTGGGATCATTATAACCAGCTGTCGCTATAGGTTGCCGAGACTCAATTCAAAAGGGTTAATGATGCATTCCTATATGTGATCATTAACCAACTCAACGGAGATGCAGGGTATAGACTGAGCCAAGAAGCTATGGCATTTATCACTGAATGGGGATGTTGGTACATTCAATACCCCAGGTTCACATACTTCAGGCCAGCCGAATTTGAAGGTCATCCACATTTGCTACCAAGATGTTGCAATAATAGGATAGTGTTGATGGAATTTGTTTATCAGGCTCTAGGGGTTAATGCCCGGTTTGGATTGAAACATAAAACATGATGTCATAAGTTCCCCGTGCGGTTGGGTGAATACAGCTGTCAGCATCTGGTGGGAGCAAAGATAGTGTGTAGTGAGTTGGTACATTTAAAGCTAGGTTTGTATATAGCTCGGAAGCACTTTGACCCGAAGAGTAAAATGAATGCCTTGCTGCCTTTTGTGTTTGATAACCATTTCAATTTATTGGAAGATTTCTAGAGTGACCGGCAGGATGAGTATGATCTGAGGAAGAAGAATTATGAGAGGTTACCTATCTCACTCATGGCAGAGCTTGGTATCGGAAATGACGTTCCTGACACATTGGTGGATGATGGAGTTGTATTGGATCCATCGTATGAAGCTTTAAACATTGGTTCTAAAAGCCTGTATTCGATTGACTGGGATAGTGAGGAAACCATTGACATTAAGCAGATAGGGTGAGCAGTCTTGGATAGGAGCATTCAATGGGTGGTTCTAAAAACCAAAACTCCTCAAAGACCAGCTCCTAAAAAGGGGAAAGGATATAAAAGGATCAAAAGGAAGACACCTCCCAAGGAGCCTTTGGAGTTCCTCCCTCCAGACATTGAAGAAATAGAGCTTGAAGCAGCAGTTGATGAACCAGAGACACAAGAGGGAGATGCCCAAATAGGATTGGTTGTTTCAACACCTACATTAGGTGAGTCTTCTACTCAAATCCCACTTGCAAAACAGCAAAGTGAAGAAGTGCAAAAAGGGACTCTTCATAATATTGTTGAAACTATGAAGGGAAAAAAAGTAGAGGTAGAAATTCATGATGTTGGAACAGATTCCGATGAGACTCTGTTAGAGAAAGGAATACAAGAAAATATGCCTCTAGAGGAGGATACTGAACAGGTAATGACAGAGGAGGATCAGTGGGCGTTGTTTGAAGAAGTCAAGAAGGCTGCTGATGATCAAGCTGCAGCAATAGAGAAACAAAAGTTAATTGATGCCAAGACACAAGCTGATGCCATACTGCAGCAGCAACACATTGAAGCTAAATCAAAAGCTGATGTAATAGAGAAACAACAGAGGCAAAAAGAGCATGAGCTCAAGGTTAACGAGGAAAATGATAAATTAGAATTGATACAGAAAATTCATGACCTCGAGGAAGAAAAGGCAAGACACCGAAGGGAGAGAGAAGTTATGGTAGCTAAGTTAAAGTTTGCTGAAGAAGCTCATAGAAAGGAAGAGGAAGCAGAATGATTACAAAAGGAGAAAGAGGCCGAAGAACTGATCAAAAAGCAACAAGAAGAAAAAGAAGATGCAGAAAAGCTTAAAGCTTTAGAGGAAGAAAGAAAAAGCGAATTGGAGAAGGAAAGATTAGAAGAAGAAAGGTTGAAGAAGGAGGAAGAAGATAAGAGAGTACAAGAGCAAAATGATAAGGAGGAAGCTGAAAAGCTGGCACAAACAAGTGTGGAACAAGAGCAGCAACAGAAACAGAGGGTTGATTCTCAACCTTAGGTAAATGTGCAACCTTCCTTAGCTATTGCCTCCTCTTCTTCAACCATGATGACTGTTACTCCAGGTGCTCCGACTTGGTTGAAATTAGACCTTCAAAAGAGAACACCGACACCTTCTCAACCTCTCAATTGGGAGGATATGATCAAGGAAATTGAAAAAGAAAGGCCTAAAAAGAAGGCCAAGATCTTGCATTCTACTAGGCTGACTGACAAAGGAGAAATTGTGGCCGAGTGTGTTGTACCTATGATAGACAAGGAGGCAGGAGATATGCAATTAACGGATTATCAGCTAGGCACTGTGAATTTGGGGAGAGCTACCAGGGATCAACAAATGAATTTAATTGATGTGATAGCATCCTCAACCAAGTCAAGGATGTTGAAGGATAAACAAAGGAAGGATGAGCCTAAGGCTCAATTAGATCAATTGCATGTTTTCCTTAAGAATGTTTATGCTCCAAGATCACAACAGGTTGTTGCGATTGAGACCCCAGTTTTGCTGACTAAGAAGGAAGTAGATGATTTGGAACAGGTGAGGGGCAAGGCAAAAATGTTGGATCGGTGGGTTAGTAAATTGAATCAAGAAATAGACGAGGTACTAGAAGACAGTTTTGAGGTTTACAAAGTGACTGAGGGGCTGATAGAAGAGATGAATCAATATGTTAAAACTTTGGAAGCACAAGAGGAGGAGTACAAGGGATACAGCCAGAAACTGAAAGAAGTCAATAAATTACCTAAGACTACCCTCCTAGAATAGTTGATATTGGAAGAAGATAATAAATATTTTCTGGAAAAGAGTTAGTTTATATTTCGATTTAGAACATATTTTCTATACAAGCATCGAAATGAGGTTCAAGATTCTGTTAAGGAGCTAAATGAAAAATTTGAGTTGGAGGCCATCATTGCTATTATAGTAAATGTTGATGTACTTGTAAAAGAAGGCTTACCTTTAAGCCAAATAAAGGAGAAATGGACTGAAAGATTTAAAGAGGTTATGCAAAGAGGAGATGTTGGTGAAGATCTGCTGATAGATCTATTGATGGACATCAAAGAAGAAGTAAGAGCAGCTAAGAGAGAGTTGACAAAGCTGAAGGATATGAGAGGGTTTGCTGTAGTGAAGATGGAAAGAATTAAGTTTGAAGACAACTGGGTGGATGGATCGGAATTAGACATATTACAACAAGTCTTCTCCAGCTATGATGAATATATTGTGGAACAAACTTCGCATGCATAAATCTCATGCTTGTATGGCTTTCTTCTTCTTTGTATGTTGCATGCAGCATTGGCAGTTCTTGAAGCACATGGCTTTCTTCTCTTCTATTATCTTTTCTTCCAGTTTAACTGAGTTTCCAAAGATAATTGTAATCCCTAAAAGGGTGGGTCGACTTAAAATAGAAGAGGACTTAAGATTTTGTATATCTATAAATACCCTTGGGGTATCATATTGTAAGGGTCGGCTGATAGAGAATAGAATTGGCCACCTGATATTAGGAGATAGAATTTTTCATAGTTGTTACAGAGATATATTGTTACTTCATTTTTTTTTACAGTTAAATAAAATTACAGGTTTACGCAATATGGTGTTAGAATTAAGTTTTACTTGATAAGGTTGATGAGTTATAATCTATTTGTATGCCAGTGATTGTGTTGAAGCATGATTGTTTCTTATGTGATGAAAGTCATTAGAAGAAGCCGGATTTAAGGATTATCTCGTTACATTATCATTGAATTGAATTTATTGAAGTCTGTTGATCTATGATCTTGGCAATGAATCAATGTGTTCTTTTTGGAATCTTTGAAATAGTTGTGATATGCGAATTGTGATGTTAAAATAAACACCTTAGATGCATGCAATGGTATGGATTATTCTGTGAATTGTATCATGCTTTGGTTTTCTTGATATGTTGGAAAACATTCATTGTTGAAGATATATGTCCGGATACAAGATGAGTTTGATTCATGTTTACGGATTTACCCTCTGATCTATCTTTTTCTTTTATTTAAAACTGCCTTTCTTTATTAAAATAACTCAATGAATAAGTCATTGCGTGTATTCTTTGTTACCAACACATGCCCCTTGAACATTACAGTTGCATGGACCGATTGAGCGACACCAGACAGTTGAGAACCAACTACAGGACCTTGGGAGTTAGGCTACTATATGTTGTCTTTCTTTTTCAGGAGAAATAGAGTAGAAATATTTTGTTTTAACGTTGTTTGTGTCATTTTCACCATCAACAGGAGGGAATAAATATATTATTATTATTCAATTTGAAATTTAAAGATAAAATATATTATCAAGATATATTTGAGAAAAGTTAAATACTATTATAAATATAGATAAAGATACATGTGTACTATATATATATATGTATGTATATATTCATGCCAAACTAATAATGCTATATATATAAATTTATATAGAATACACATATATATTATCTACGATATATATAATATTTACAATTGTGCAATAATTATGCTTGCAACAATTAGTGAGCCTTATAAGTAATTACGATCTTAATATAAAAAATGAATAGATTAATATTTACGTATATATGTTTTTATCCTATGATCAATCAAATATAAGGTTGAAGGAAGACGATTAAGGAATAAAGAATCATGGGAAGACATAGCTGATCAGGTGAGACTACTCATTTCGCTTTAATATTTAGTTGTCCTCAATCTGACATAACAATGCTGCATGAACCTTGTATGCCCAATCGATCTGTGTATTATTAAAAATAATTGATATGCTTTATTCATTGGAATGCACACAGTCGCCTCTGATGTGTTGGAACCATTCCTTCTTGAGTATTGAATCTGGAAATAGACTCATTATACTGGTAATTGGCATTGAACTTAGTAAGACTTAGTCCTTGACTGATCAGAGGCCAAATGGTTTATCTTCTATAGATATGGCTCTAATGATGATTAATCTGCATTTATATTTGATTTTTGCAAATATTGGGCTTGCAGGATGTATTGAATTGCAAAAGAACATAATGAACATGTAGACATGAATATTGCTTAATTTAGTTATGTATTATGATATACCTTCATATTAGGACTCAAGGAACTGTTTGATCATATTAAATACTCTTATTGCATAATATGTGTAGATACAAATAAAGTACTAATGACTGCATGATGATTGTCTGAGTTGTGTTTGTAATCCTGCCAGGAGAGCTGAGTCATGACCTAAGTGGTTTGTTTATAAACCCCATCTAGGTTCCGCCCCGTTGGCCTGAAGCAAGGGATGGGCATACTGCCTCGCTGGCCCTATGCAAAGGTTGGGTCATGGAGGGATGGGGGTTCCACACATGTAGATTGCTCCGTTGGCCTAAGATAAAGGTTGGGCAATAGAAGGTGGTAGACCGTTGGCCGCTTAGGGATTCTCCTCTCCTGATGGGTTGAGTGACTCTTCTTATGTTTTTAATCTGCATGTATGATTATGTCTTATTTTTGATATCTAGATATTAATGCTAATGGATATGTGTCAATATGGATGAATACAGGATCCCAATCTAGAGTTATGGAATTATGAGAATACTCATTTGGAAGGAAGAAACCCTAATCCTAATCAACAAATGAATTCTAGGGCAAACAAGCGAGTCCTAGGACAAGGTTGGGTAAGGGACATTACGACATCTTTAGACATAACTTCTCGTTTTTCAAAACATCTAAGACTTTCCTAACATGCATTACAACATCTTCCTAGTTTTTATTGAAAATGAAAATATCATCTAAGTAGACTATTACAAAATCATCTATGAATGGCCTGAATACATCTTTCATAACTCGCATAAAAGTAGCATGAGCATTACAAATCCCAAAGGGCATAATTAGCTATTCAAACAAACCCTGTTTTGTTTTAAAAGCAGTTTTCCATATTTCACCTTCAAAAATTGTAATTTGATGATAACCACTTCTTAAGTTTAACTTAGTGAAATAGATTGCATCCTTTAATTGATCTAACAAATCATCAATACGAGGAAAAGGGTAACAAATCTTCATCGTGATCTTTTTCAATGCCCGGAAATGCACACAGATTCTCCACTTACCATCTTTCTTTGGCACTAGTACAATGGGCGATCCACATGGAGAACTACTTGGTTGGATGACTCCTTTCTCAAGCAACTCTTGAACTTGCTTCTTGATTTCTTCATTCTCAATTACTGCTAACCTATACATGTCAATGTTAGGAAGAGTGGCATCTTACTACAACTGAATCTCATGTTGTACCTCTCTCTTGGGAGGTAATCCTTTAGGTTCTTGAAAAATTTCATCATAGTTAGATACGATCTTAACTAATTCATCTCTTTGTTTAGGATCACATGCTTTGAAAATATTGGATTTATCATCATCCTAAGCTTTTAGAATCATGAGTACGAAACTTTTGCTAGCATTTACAAGCCTCTTCATTTGTCCTGTGGTAACAAGAGACAAATTGGTCTTCATTTGATGGCTCTCACAATATACTCAATCCAATCTTTTATAAGATTATACTTGGTCTCCTCTGTGTAGAAGATAGCTTTTCTGTTATACAAATATGGACTTCCCAAAACAATCCCACAAATATCTAGTGGTACAACATCTAACTATAGCTCATCATTAAAATTAGATGTAGTTGCGAATCTGAGTTTGCATTGTTTAGACACCTGTAACTTAGCATTTTCACATACCCATCCTAAAGAATATGGTTTCGGATGAGGTTTAGTTTTTTTTTTTACGGAGGGTTCAGACTTGCGAGGCACGAAGCTTGCGAGCTACCAATCAGCGAAGGCCACCACGTAGACGTTTTAGGAACCCGAGACAAGCCCACACGTGCCAGAAACCTCTTCAGCTTAGAGCCAAGGACTGAGGGGCGTCCACGCCGCCAAATTCGCCTAGGGCACGATCCTAGCCTCATCCCTTATGATGTCGGAGCCTTGCACTCAGCAAGACTTGATCCCTGGTGGGCTCATTTCAAACCTTTCAACTTCACCAGTAGACCTAGGGCCCATTGAGGTTTAGTTTTAAGTCCCAATGTTCTAACAATTTCATCAGAAATAAGATTAGCTTGGGAACCACTATCAATGGGTGTATCAATCTTTGTACATTTTGAGATGACTCTAATATGGAATAGCTGACTTTAATATGGAATAGCTGACTTTGTTTCCTTTCATCATGCATAGTTTCAGATTTTGAAGAATGAGTACTAGAGCTAGAACTAACAACAAAAGATATACCTTGCAATCCCATGTCCATGATCTTGGTTTCATCACCTGAATCTGATCCAAGATCCTGTTGGGGTGTAGCAGGAGTCTTTCCTTTCTGCAATGTGAACATGTAGGTTTCTCATTTTCTTTCTTCACTGTAGTTGTTCTTTTGACCTTACCCTTTCCTTTGTTCTTGCCTGTGACTAGTTGAATTGTTTTCTTTGAGAAGTTCTCCTCGACATTCTTTCCCCTTGACTCAATGTGAGTAGCTTGGACACAGACTTCATCAAAATTAGTTGGGTTTAACATAAGAATAGTATGTCTCTAATAACTATGCAATCCACCAATATACTTCAAAAGAGTTTCTTGTGTATAAAGAGGAATGCCTAATGTTAATGCCCTCTCTTTGAACTCTTGAGTATAATCTTGCATATTTTGTCCTTTCCGTTATCTTAGATTTTGTCAATCCATTAATGCTTGTTGCATATATCCTAATGGATATAATTTCTTCTTTAATGCAGATGTAAATTCATACGAAGAAGATGTCATTTTTCCTTTCATGCGTGTTAGTTTTATGATGAGAAATGCAGTAAGCAGAAGTACAACACAAAAATGAACAATAGTACACAATTGATACCCTGGGAAAACCCTCCTTCTTGAGGGAGAAAAACCTAGCCACAAATATATCACTTATATATTGAATGAAGGAGCAACTATTGCTTTACAATTTGGCCAAGCACTAGGCTGATCTGTTCCAATGATTATAGCACCTCTCTAGTGTTAGTGTTTCTTAGATCAGATCATATAACTGAAAGTACTTAAAATATTGCAACACATAAGATAATAAACACAACAAGGTACCCTGGGAAAACCCTCCTCTTGAGGGAGAAAAACCCAGCAAATAGTCCTCTTATATATTATAGAAACAAGAGCAGAAATCTGCTTACAACTTAGGCCCAGCAATGGCCAATAATTGATACAGTGAAATCACACCTCTCCTAGATGGAAAATGTACAAATGAATATGATCTTCCTTGAATTCGGACTGCTGCTATAAAGGTGCGAACTTCTGCTCTAGATGCGAATTTGCTTGAAGAACTTGAATGAGATAATGACAAGGAGAGACCTTGTATATATACAATTGAGGCACCTCCTCAACTTAGGTCGGCCCCCTTTGAAGAATACATAATATATTAATTACAATGTAGGTCGGCCCAATGAATAAACAAAACATGCGAACCATTATAGGGTCGGCCCTTTATGTTTATCAAATATTAGCAATATAAATTAAATAGCCGGCAGGCTATCATTTAATTTATGTTTTCTCCTTGAAGCGTGTGCAATGGAAGTGCAACCCTAAGCTGCTACAACATCAACACTCCCTCTCAGCTAGGGATGATACTTCCACCTGCACAAGACACATCATCTCAATGTGAAAACAAATAGAATATCACCTCATCGTGATATCAACCATCATGGCTACCTCCATAGATGGTATGTACAAGTGCTCATCACTTAATGTGATGTTGTCACCTCAATGTGACTTTCACCATGGCTCCTTCAGAGGGTGAAACACAAGTACAAGTAAATCATCACGGATTCCCTCACGTGATGCTGTCATGGAGTCACACACATGACATCCACCATGGCTCTCCCAGAGGGTGGAAACAAGGGCTTTCACCTCAAATCTCAAAGAGAAATGCACTACCAAGGGCTTACACCTCAAATCTCTCTCAATAGAGAAATGCATTACCAAGGGCTTACACCTCAAATCTCTCTCAAGAGAGAAATGCATTATTAATTTTAAAGATCACTGATACTGAGACTCCTTCTCAGTCAAGGCTACATTCTCCACCATACCAAGCTTTTCTCGAAAGTACACAAACTTGATCCTGGAGAGAGGCTTGGTGAGAATGTCTGCCGTCTGCTCATCAGTGCTGATATACCTCAATTGTATAGCTTTCCTTAGTATCATATCTCTAATATAATGTTACTTGAATTCAACATGCTTTGTTCTGTCATGAAACATAGGATTGACAAAAAGCTTTACACAGCTCTGGTTATCACAATGTATAATAGTAGGCTCCATTGATTGTCCAAACAATCCTGCAAGGAGCTTACGAAGCCACACTGCCTCACGAGCTGCTACACAAGCTGCAATGTATTATGCCTCGGTTGTACTTAAAACCACTGACAACTGTTTCTTGCTACACCAAGAAATCATAGCAGAACCCAAACTGAAGCAACAACCAGAGGTACTCTTTCGATTTGAGACACATCCTGCCCAATCAGAGTCAGTAAAGCCATGTAACTCCAAGTCCTCACCTGAAGAATATCTCAACCCATATCCAATTGTGCCACGCAAGTATCTCAGGATATGTTTAGCTGCAACAAGATGTATTTGCCTTGGTTCACACATAAACTGGCTAAGTGCACTCACTGCATAGCAGATGTCAGGTCTAGTGTTAACTAGATACATCAATGAACCAATCAACTGTCTATACATAGTAGAATCCACTGGATCTGAACTAGCTGCAGCCTCCTTCAACTTATCTAGATTAGTCTCCATGGGTGTAGACATAGGTTTGCAGTCGATCATACCAAACCTTTTGAGAATGTCAATAGTATACTTGCCTTGACTTAGAATCATCTCATCTGGCTTTTGCCAAACTTCTAAGCCAAGGAAGTAATGCATGAGACCTAGATTCTTCATCTCAAACTCTGAAGCTAACTCCTTCTTGCATTTTAGAATTAGGTGTTCCTCACCAGTGATAATCAAATCATCAACATACAAAACCAGAATCAAAGCTTCACCATTTACTACCTTGAAGTAGAGGTTAGAATCTGCATCATTCTTTGAGAAACCCAGACTCAATAGATACTGATCAATCCTTTCGTACCAAGCACGAGGAGCTTGCTTAAGACCATACAAGGCCTTCTTCAGCTTACAAACATGAGACTCCTTCCCATGCACCTCAAATCCTTCGGGTTGCTCAATGTAAACCTCTTCTTCTATTACACCATTCAGAAAGGCTATCTTTACATCCATTTGGTGAATCTTCCATCCTCTAGATGCAGCAATAGCAATGATGGTTCTGACAGACGTATATCGAGCCATAGGAGCAAAAGTTTCTTCATAGTCAACTCCCTCTTTTTGAGAGAACCCTCTAGCCACAAATCTGGCCTTGTGCTTCTCAATGTTCCCATCGGCTGCATGCTTGATTTTGAAGAGCCATTTAGAAGACACCACAAATTTGCCTTTGGGTCTGGGAACTATATCCCAAACATCGTTCTTAAGTATGGATTGATACTCCTCAGTCATGGCATCTTTCCATACTTGTTGACTGGAAGCTTCTTTGACGTTTAAAGGCTCTGACTCAATGATCTGACTCATCAAGGCAACATAACTAGAGAACTTATGAGGTCTCTTGCTTTCTCTGAAAGCTCCTCTTGGGGCTGCAAAACTTTCTGCCTCCTGCATTGTCGTACGAGCCCAAAGAGGCCTTTTCTTTCCAATCACAATATCTAAAGGCCCATCAGTAGGATCCAAGGGTTCAACTGGATCATCATCTTCTTTAGGTTCTGGAGCTTCCTTCAGGTTCTCTGGAATATGGTCAACTTCCATATCTTGAGGAGGTTCTTCTTCATCGATCTCCATAGGAGTGCCCTTGGATCTTCTGAAAGCAACATCTTCCTCAAATGTGACATCTCTACTAATCTCAATAGACTTCTGACCTGGAATGTAGATTCTGTAGGCTTTTGATGTCTCACTGTAGCCCACCAGAATTCCCTTCTTCCCAGAAGGTTCTAACTTTGTTCTCTTTTCCTTTGGAATATGAACATATACTGGACAGCCAAAGATGTGACTAACTTCTGGTTTCACCCCTGAGAATGCTTCTTCAGGAGTTTTATTCTCCAAGATCCTGTGGGGACTCTTGTTTTGAACATAGACAGCTGTCCTAGATGCCTCAGCCCAGAGAGAGATTTGCAGATCTTGATCATGAATCATAGCTTTGACTGCTTCCACAATAGACCTGCTTTTCCTTTCAGCAATACCATTTTGTTGTGGATTATAGGGAACACTGAACTCCCACTTAATCCCTGCTTTAATACAGAAATCACGAAATGTGCCAGAGGTGTATTCTCCACCATTATCGGATCTCAAAACCTTGATCCTTTTTCTAGACAGGTTTTCAACCTGTGCCTTGAATTCTCTGAATCTTTCTAATACTTCTTCAGATTCATTAGATCTCAAGAAATAAATCCAAGTCTTTCTAGAGTAATCATCAATAAAAATAATGTAATACAAGAAACCACTAGAAGATGCAATAGACATTGGACCACATAAATCAAAATGAATGAGATCAAGAATACATTGAGACTTACTTTCACTAGAATGAAACGTACCTTTTGTATTCTTGGCTAGGGCACATCCTTTGCATGTACCTTCATGTTCCTGGCTGAATTTCGGAAGACCAGTGACCATCTTCTCCATGATAGGTAATGCTCGAAAGTGAATGTGGGCCAATCTTCGATGCCAAAGATCACATATGGTGGAAGAGTTATGCACAAGAGCTTGAAGGGGACGAGTGCATAGCCTGTAGAGACATTCATGTCTAACTCCAATTACCCGAGCAGTTTTGAAGTTGGAGTTCTTTGCGCATATAAGAACTTTGCCTTTAAAAAATGCAACTTGATAACCCTTGTCTTCTAAAGCTGAAATGGAGACAAGATTCCTCTTTATGCTTGGAACAAATAGAACATCCTTCAATTCCAACGTTATGCCGGAATCCAAGTGAAGAGAGGAGTTCCCAACTCCTTTCATAGAATACCTAGCATCGTCTCCAATAACAACTTGTTCATTAGAGTCATTCTCTACCAGGTTTGATAAATGCCCCCTGAATCCGGTGATGTGCTGAGAGGCACCACTATCAATCAGCCAAGTGTTGTCATCGGTGGATACATTGCTTGACAGGGCCGAATAGAACAAATAATCACTCGAGTCCTCCTGTGGGGCTACTTCCTCAACACTTGCAGTGGCAACCTGCTGCTTAGGTCCGAGAGGACATTCTTTTGCAAAGTGGCCATACTTGTCACACCGAAAGCATTGAATCTTGGACAAGTCTCGTTTCCTTTTGAAGGTAGGAGCACCATCATTTCCATTTTCTTGATTCCTCTTGAAGAACCCTTTTTTAAAGCCTTTTCCTTTCTTCGACGAATGAGAGGCAAGAACATGTATTTCTTCATTCTTTGAACTTTGACCAATGCCCCTAGCCGTTAGTCTCGACTCCTCTTGAATGCAGTCAATCCTCAATCGATCAAACTTGAGAAGTTTAGATCTTGCATTGATTCCTTGAATAAACGACTGCCATGAAAGCAGAAGACCATTGAGAGCAAGCATAGTCAAGTCTTTGTCATCAATCATGTGACCAATTGTGGAGAGCTGATCTCTTATCTCTGAAATCCTCATGAAGTAAGTAATTACAGATTCTCCTTTCGCCATTTTCACATGATGAAGTTGTTGCTTCAGTGCAAGTGCTCGATTGGTGTTGTTGATTTCATACATCTCTTCCAAAGTTTTAAACATCTCTCTTGCTGTATCCAACTTGAAGACAATCGGTACAACATGATCCTTGACGGAATCAACCGACACTTTCTTTGCCCTAGTATCTTTCTTCCTCCATTGCAACTTCTCTTCTTCCTCCTCAGGTTCGGGAACTTTTGTTTTCACAAACTCAGCCAAATCATTCTCTTCCAATGTGAGCATGATCTTGAACCTCCATGATGTGTAGTTCGAAACTCCTTCGAGTCTATCCTCGATTTTCAGACCATTCACCATCTTGAAATTTGAATTAGGAGATAGACTGAAAAAGATTAGAGTGAGTGCTGCAAACTAAATCTGATCACGATCTTTTTCAAACCTGCTCTGATACCATGTTAGTGTTTCTTAGATCAGATCATATAACTGAAAGTACTTAAAATATTGCAACACATAAGATAATAAACACAACAAGATACCCTGGGAAAACCCTCCTCTTGAGGGAGAAAAACCCAGCGAATAGTCCTCTTATATATTATAGAAACAAGAGCAGAAATCTGCTTACAACTTAGGCCCGACAATGGCCAATAATTGATACAATGAAATCGCACCTCCCCTAGATGCAAAACGTACAAATGAATATGATCTTCCTTGAATTCGGACTGCTGCTATAAAGGTGCGAACTTCTGCTCTAGATGCGAATTTGCTTGAAGAACTTGAATGAGATAATGACAAGGAGAGACTTTGTATATATACAATTGAGGCACCTCCTCAACTTAGGTCGGCCGCCTTTGAAGAATACATAATATATTAATTACAATGTAGGTCGGCCCAATGAATAAACAAAACATGCGAACCATTATAGGGTCGGCCCTTTATGTTTATCAAATATTAGCAATATAAATTAAATAGCCGGCAGAGTATCAGTTAATTTATGTTTTCTCCTTAAAGTGTGTGCAATGGAAGTGCAGCCCTAAGCTGCTATAACATCAACATCTAGATGCAAGTATACAAGCAATAATGAATATCAATCTCCTTGAAGCAAGTATCAATGTGCTGTATGAAGGCGAATTGCTGCTGGAAGTACGCGAACTTGTCTTTAGAATAATAAATTGATTTAAGAATGAGCATTGCCTTCATTATATACAAGGTGAAATGGCGATTCATCTTGGATCGGCTTCTATCAAACCAGATGTGTTTTCATTGTTGAATGGCCGGCCTCAAGCAATGCGTCTCTTTAGTCGGCTTTATTTGAATAAGATAAAAAAAAAAATATTGTTTGAAAGAGAGGCGTCACTTCACCAAAGTCGGCCTCTTGGATATATTTCGAATTTATAGGAGGATGAAATCTCCCGCCGTTACTTACACCAAACTCCCTCTTAGCTAGGGAGATGTCTTTCCAGATATCCATGTCATGGAGTCTCTCAACATGACACCCACAATGGCTACACCCATTTGTGGAAAAGAGTTCATCACAGAGTCTCTCAACGTGATATCGTCATGGAGTCACTCAACATGACGTCCACCATGGCTACTCCCATGTGTGGAAAGGAACATGTGCACAAGTGCCCATCACGGAGTCACTCAACGTGATGTCGTCATGGAGTCTCTCAACATGACGTCCACCATGGCTACTCCCATGTGTGGAAAAACACAAGTACAAAGGATTCATCACAGAGTTCAACGTGATGTCGTCATGGAGTCTCTCAACATGACGTCTCATCTCAGTCTCAGAGATGAACAAAGACTTGCACCTCATATTTCTCCGTCTCAGAGAAATATACACTACAAGGGCTTTCACCTCATATTTCTCCGTCTCAGAGAAATATACACTGCAAGGGCTTTCACCTCATATTTCTCCGTCTCGGAGAAATATACACTACAAGGCTTTCACCTCATACTTCTCCATGACAGAGAAATATACACTACAAGGGCTTTCACTTCATACTTCTCCATCACAGAGAAATATACATTACAATAAGTCTTCATGGTGATGTGACTCCCTCTGAAGCTCCAAGTACTTGTATCAACCTCCTGACTTCCTCATCCAAGGTTGCCTCTAATGGTTTGTCAGACTCCCTCTGAATGTTATTTCCTCCACTTTGAAGAAACTGATCGACTTTAGAATAAGAAACCTTCTGTATTGACTTTAGAACTTGGCTCCTTTTGAGATGTCCCTATGTCAATTTCTGCAGTGAAAACAAGTTGTGTAGACCTTAATTTGCAATCTCGAGCAAAATATCCATACTTGTCACACCTGAAACATTGAATGTGAGAGAGATCTTTCTTCTTCAGTTCAGGGGTAGAATCTGATCCTCTGTCTCTATTCCTCTTTCTTCCTTTGCCTCTTTCTCTAGAAGTATGTGAAGCAAGAACTTGATTTTCTACGTCATGATAGTTTCGCTCAATTCCTCTTGCTGTCAACCTGAACTCTTCTTGAATTCAATCAGCTCGAAGACGATCAAACTTGGGCAACTTAGATCTCCCACTGATGCTTTGAATAAAGGGTTCCCAAGATTGAGGAAGGCTGTTTAGTGCCAACATAACAAGATCTCTGTCTACAACTATATCCCCAATAGTGCTCAACTAATCTCTCAAATCAGCAATCTTCATAAAGAATGAGATGACTGAATCATCTTTAGCCATTTTTACATGGTGAAGTTGTTGTCTCAAAGTAAGGGCTCTGCTTGTATTGTTGATCTCATACAATCCTTTTAGAGTATCAAACATTTCTTTAGCTGTCTTCAACTTGGAGATGATCGGCACTAGGTGATCCATCACAGAGTCTATCATGATGTTTCTAACCTTTGTGCCATTTTTCTTCCATTGGATTTTCTCAGTATCATCGGAAGGCTCGGACATATCACTTTCCACAAAATCAAGAAGATCATTCTCCTCTAATGCAATGAGTACCCTGGGTTTCCAAGAGTTGAAGTTTGTTGCTCCATGAAGTCTATCTTCTACCTTGACACCGATCACCATCTTCTTTTTCTGCATAAATTCACCTTTAAGGATCTACCCTAGATGAAAAGTTGACTGAAGGATGGCTTCCTGCTGCAAAATTCGAACTCCTCGAACAGAATCCAAATTTCCCTTATGAATTGAATTCCTTCAATTGCTACTACTCCAATATTGATTTCTCCCAAATAATCGATTCCTTCAGCAATTCCTGATTTGGCCAAACGCTAGAAAATTTGCTCAAATTTGATCAAGTCTTGTCTTAAACCTGCTCTGATACCATGTTAGTTTTATGATCAAAAATGCAATAAGCAGAAATACAACACAAAAATGAATAATAGAGCACACCAAATACCCTGGGAAAACCCTCCTTCTTGAGGGAGAAAAACACATCCACAAATATAGCACTTATATATTGAACGAAGGAGGAACAATTGCTTTACAATTTGGCCAAGCACTAGGCCAATCTGTTCCAATGATTATAGCACCTCTCTAGATGCAAGTATACAAGCAATAATGAATATTGATCTCATTGAAGCAAGTATCGATGTGCTGTATGAAGGCGAACTATTGCTGGAAGTACGCGAACTTATCTTTAGAATAATAAATTGATTTAAGAATGAGCATTGCCTTCATTATATACAAGGTGAAATGGCAATTCATCTTGGATCGACTTCTATCAAACACGACGTGTTTTCATTGTTGAGTGGTCGGCCTCAAGCAATACGTCTCTTTAGTGGCTTTATTTGAATAAGATAAAGTAAAAAAATATTGTTTGAAAGAGAGGCGTCACTTCACCAAAGTCGGCCTCTTGGATATATTTTGAATTTATAGGAGAATGAAATCTCTCGCTGCTACTTACACCAACAATGCGAATATCTTCTTGAATCTTACTCTCCCACCATACCAATGCAGTGCCTTCTAGTTGGAGAGTAGCTAGCTGAACCTTGGATACTTCGTCCTCAATTCTTTGAACCCTACAGTAGACTTCAATTTGCTTAATCCAATTATCTAGCTTTTCTGCATTAAGTTCGCCACTATACATTGGCAAATCATATTTTACATCTAATTTTAACAAAGGTAATTTGGAATCAGGCTTTTTTGGTTGCCCTTTTTGAGATGGAGACCGAGGTGGTGAAGAAGATGTAGAAGGAGGTTGTCCTTCTTCTTTAACTTGATTCGGGTCTTCTCTATTTTTCCTTCGTTCTCTGTACAACTCTTCCACCATGGCTTTCATGTCGAGAAAAGATTGCTGAAATTCCCTTTCAACTTTGGTGAGGCTTTCTTCTCCTTCACATTCCATTACTTGTTGTGGAAATGTACCTCTCATACCAATCTCAGGATTAAATTCTTGAAGCGATCCTTCTCCACGCTTGAGCTTAGACCTAGTTAGCATACAACACCAATGCTTGTGAATCCTTGATCAACCGCTTTGATACCGACTTGATCCAAAATTAATTGTAATAATTATTTTATTACACTAATTTGAAATCCAATAAATTAATTTAGTTTTATGTGAAAACACCTTCTTCCCCTCAACTCAAACCCTTGAAAAGAATTGTTTTGTTTTTGTGTGTTTGCTGATTTTGTATGTTTTTTTGATATTTTTATATATATGCGGACAGAAATAAATACTGAAAGAAAGAACTAAAGCAATACGCAAATACAAATAAGCCAATGAACCGCTTAAGTCATCCAGATGTCTTGATAATTGATAACATGCGAAAAATAAATACATGCATACCCGGATAAGATATTATAGAAGAAAGCAGTGTTGCTGGTAAAGAAATCAGACCACTCAACATTTATTTGACACCATCAGACGATGCCGGAAAAACTCCAAAACTTGACTCAGCCCATCTCCAGAGTTAGGTGAACTCCCAACAATATTATCTGATATAAATGCCCAAACTGCTGATCCGAGTACTATAGCACACTGTTCATGGGTATTGTAGCACACTGTTCACGTACTGTTCATGGGTACTGTAGCAGCAAATAAACCTTTGAAAATAATCCCTTGCAATCTGCAAAGAGTCTGCAACTCCAGTCTCTTAAATCCTAAGTTACTGGGCACGCACCCTGTGCGTACGCAGGGCGCACCCAACTGATTGGTGCATGGACCCGAAGGTACCAGGCACGTACCCGGGCGTACCTCAAAGAATCCATGGCCCAGAATTAATAAAGTGCGCCCGAACATAAATAAAAAGCATTTTTTAAATATTTTTTTGTTTCCTAACCCTAATCCAGCCCAATATGAGGCCTTTCAACACTAAAACATTTCATTTTGACTTCTCATTTTGCTCTCACCATATTTTCTCTACATCTTGGCATTTTGAAGGGAGGTGATTGTATTCGAAGGAGATCGATTGTGGAGTGTCAAATAGCTTCTACAAAGGAGATTTAAGTGTTTAAGGTATGTATTTAAAGCCTATTCTTTGATCTTTTGAACTATTTTTTCAAGTTTCTTAGTTTTTGATGGATTTTTTCAAGTTTGTGAAGATTTTTTTCAAATTTGTTTTTTTTTTTTTCATTTTTTTTTATCGATTGCAACAATGGCCAGTAGTCAAAGTTCAGTGGGTGGGGAGGGAAGTCAAAAATTCAAAATTGAGAAAGGATCTCTTTTATGGGCACATACCACAAGAATTTCACAAATTCCTGGAGGTGGGGGTTTTGTTTGGAAGTGTAATTTATGCAATGCACAATATAATAGCTCTTATTACCGAGTGAAACTTCATTTTATAGGCCCTAGTGGCAAAGGGATTAATATGTGTGTGGGCCCAAATAAGAAGGGGTTGTCTTCTGTACAAATAGCAGAATTTATAAAAGAACAAGAAATGTTGACAAATCAATTGCAAAAGGAAAAGAAAGTAGTTCTTCTTCCGGAAAGGAAAAAACACCAACATTACCCTCTTAGGCTGTTAGGGCCTCCAGACATCCCTTCTTGCCTATGCCCTCTACGGAAGAGGAAGATGAAGATGAACAACAAATCACCACCCGCAAGAGAGGTCCATTGGAGAGGGCATTTAAAATGGAGGCAAGAGATATTGCTGAAGAAAAAATTGCACGTTGCCTCTATGCCAATGGTCTTCCATTCAACTTGGTGAGATCACCATATTGGCGGGACATGGTGTCAGCAATAAATAGTGCACCTCCTGGTTTCACAAGTCTTGGGTTTGAAAAGGTGCGTACCACCTTATTGCAAAGAGAGAAAAAATCTTTAGAGGCCCAACTAAAACCAATTAAAGATTCTTGGATTGAAATAGGTGTATCTGTTGTTTCCGATGGATGGAAAGATTGCAAAAACTGTCCATTGATCAATGTTATTGCAGTGTCCCCCAAGGGGGCAATGTTTTTGAGGGCAGTTGACTGTGAAGGGGAAGTGAAAGATGCAGAGTTCATTTCCAGGATTCTCATTGACTCCATAGAGATGGTGGGTGATGAAAATGTTGTCCAAGTAATTACGGACAATGCAAAAGTTTGCAGGGCTGCAGGTGCTTTGGTAGAGGCTAGATATGAGCACATCTTTTGGACACCTTGCACCGTACACTCCCTCAATTTGGTGATGCAAGCAATTGGAAACCAAATAGAGTGGGTGAAAGAAATATACCAGGAGGGTGAGGAGATCCAGATGTTTGTGACAAACCACCATATGTCACAAGCAATTTTCAGATTTTTTTCAAGATTGGAATTGTTGAAGGTAAATTTAATTTATTTAGTTTCATTTATCTCATGTTTTACATAATTGAATAAAATTTATTTTTTTACTTATTTAGTTATTAACTTATTTACATGTTCTTAGGTTGTTGAGACCTGATTTGCATCTCACACAATTGTTCTGAGACAACTTGTGAAGGTGAAAGAGGCATTGAGTCAAATGGTTATTAGCAACCAATGGGGTATATGGAAGCAATCAAATTCAGAGAGGGCCCAAAAGGTCAAGGCATTGATCTTGGATGACAATTGGTGGGATTGTGTGAATTATGTATTGGAGATGACTGAACCTATCATGTCTATGCATCGGTTTGCCGATACAGATGAACCATGCTTGGGGCATGTCTATGATAGCATGGACACAATGTTGGAGAAAATAAAAATTGAAATACAAAAGAGAGAGAATGATCCTGAAGACACCCTTTACAAAAGGGTGGAAGCAATCGTTCTTCATCGTTGGAACAAGATGACAACACCATTGCACCTCCTTGCATATGCCCTATCTCCAAGGTACTATACTAGAGAAGTACTTTCTATCCCAGGGAGAATACCGCCATATAGAGATCTTGAAGTTGCTAGAGGGTATAAGAGTGCATTTAATAGACTCTTCACTGATCCAGAAGTGGAGACAAGTGTTATGAAAGAATTTGGAATGTTTATCATAGGAAAAAATCTTAGCCCTTCTATTGTCAAAGACCAATACAAAATGGATGCTATTACATGGTGGTACCTCCATGGTCAAGTTTATATGTACCTCCAACCTCTTGCAATCAAGATCCTCTCACAAGTAAGTTGTTTTTTTTGGCCACTTGTATTGTAGAATTTAACACTTAACATTCTTGAATTTATCTTGCATTTTTTATTTTTAATTTTGTTGGTTTTCTCTCTAGGTTGCAAGCTCTTCTGCTGCTGAACGGAATTGGAGTACATACTCCTTTATCCACTCAGTGAAGCGTAACCGGTTGGCTGCAAAAAGAGCTGAAGACTTGGTGTATATTCATTCCAATTTGTGTCTTCTGTCACGTAAGGAACCTCAATACAAGCAGGGGGCAGCAAAGCTTTGGGATGTAGCACCCGAGTTTGCTGACTTGGATGCAACCATTCAGGATCTTGCTAGAGCCACTATGGATGATGTGGATGATAATGATGATCATGACATGCATGGTGCTGGAAGTGGGAGCGGAACCGCGTTGGGTTCAAATGGTGATGATCTTGAAGTTGAAGCCACTGAAAATCCAAATCATGATGACTTTTTTGATAATCCTTTTGATGATTGATGAACATTGAAATTGAATCATGTTTCAACTTTCATGAACTACATTTTGTAATTCAGTAATACAGTAATATTGTAATTGTGATGATTTCCATAATTGATATCATTGATATGGCGTATTTGAATATTTTTCAACTATGAATTGACATTTAATATTTATCTTTGGCATTTGGCATTGATCAATGATCAAGTATCATACTATGAAATGATTTAGTTTTACAATTCTTTATATTTCTCTTATTTTTTTGTATATATAATACATATATATACATATTTATATATATATATACACGTACCCAAACCCTTAAATTTTTTTTTCACGTACCCACGTATCGGGTTCTCTTACCTGAAGCTGTCCCCGAACCCGAACCGGTAACTTAGCTTAAATCTGATCCAAACTTCACCAAATTCATCCAATTGAAATCCAAATAGAGCCTCTGATTGAGACCCTCCGAAATCACCAAGTTCACTGGGTATTTCACCAGCTCAGATGGTTGCTCACAGAAGAACTGCGTTCCCCAATGGCTAAAGGAAATGAAACCCTTGGTTTCTTTCACAGTAGAAAATCATGAAGTCAAAAATCAATAGCATAATCCTCAAGTCGACCTTCTCAACAGATAATAAGGTCAATCCCTAATTAGGGTTCGAAATTCTTCAAAAAGGTGCGAATCCCAATGAATTACATTTAATTACTAATTTGTAATTAAATGTCTATAGTTTTGGCATTAATAATCCCCTTTAATTAATCATTCAAATGGCCTCGTCAGATGATGAGATGACCCTTCACTGAAATCACTTAAGTTATAATATAAAAGTATATTATAACTTATAATATAAGCTCACCCAATTAATATTTATTAACGATCAATAAACATTAAAATATCCATTATTACTTATCAGAAATGCATATCGTCTGTACTGGAGGTTGGCAAGTGGATCCTGCATATGACCATACCCACTTACTAAAAATAGCAGGGGTCCATTTCTATCCTCAAATAACTTACTAAAAATAGTAAGTCTCTGCTACGAACTCTGAAAAGTATCAACGAAAGCCAAAGCTGAATAATATCTCCCACTGAAGATCATCCATACCTCAAATAACCCTCTATCCAAGCACACTAGCCTACGAGGGTCAGTAATAGGCTAATCTCCCTCATCGAAAAGATGTCAACTGGAAGGGGACATTACATTTTAATAAGAAAATTAAACAGTTGATAATTGAGAAAAGAGCAGCAATAAATTAAAGACATCACACAACAGATGATAACGCAGTTCACCCTTTTTGGGCTATGTCTCTGGGTCCACTTTAAATGAGGAACCAATCCATTAAAAATGATGAAAAATACATTAAAATGGCTTCCAATCTGCAAAACAGTCTTTGTTGTTCTTCTAGGAAGGAAAAAGCATCGTTTTCACGATCTATAATATTCTCTTTCTGCAAGAATGAACTCAATCTTGTCTTTTCTCCAATGCTGGGTCGTGCTGTTTAAATACATTTTTCTGCCTTTTATATTGTTTGTACAGCAAATGGCTTGGTGGCTAAGGCACTAAACTTTTACATGGGAGATCAGGGTTCAAATCCTAGTCCCTCTGCTGGATAAGATAGACTTTAAATAGGTTTCAATCCATAAGCCTATGTTTAGAATATGTATGGCTTAGTGGTAAGGCACATTAAATGTTTTGGAGAAGATTGTGGGTTTGAATGCCCCCAAATCTGATTCATGAACATTTCTGCAAAAAAACTTCAATCCACCCGATTTGTCCACATGGCACCCTCTGATTGGTCCTTGTGGCAATTGCTGGTGGGTCCATGTGGCAACCATTTGTTGGTGGACGTCGCAGCTGTTGAGTAACCCTGTGTCATGTGTCAGTTTCTCACCTTGCCACGTGTCATTTTATTGTCATGCCACATGTCATCCTCATCATGCCACATGTGTGTGTTCCACATGTCAGTGTGCCCATGTTTTGTCTTCAATCTTCCGAAGGCCGTAACTTTTGCATACGATGTCTATTTGAGCCCGTTCAAAATGCGTTGGAAAGCTCTTGATGAGCTCTACGACATGGAGACCTTTTCATAAGTATTTGAAACCATAAATTTGGATTAGTTGGGATAATCCTCTTGGATAATATCAGGAATTTTATCCCCATGAACATCACTATATGTGTTGCGCAAACTACGACCATTTAGGTCTCTTCTTTTGTTTATTTTTTGCTAAATTACCATCATCATCTTGCTGATTTTCATAGTATGCAGCAGCAGTTCTGTCCAAATCAGCATCACCATCTTGCTGATTTCTATAGTTTGCAGCAGCTATTGGGCTTGAGATATCATGGCAACTTTACCCCTCTTTAGGTTGAGGTGTTGGATGCATGGTACTTGATTTGTCAGCCAATTCTTCCTTTTCTTCAGCAACTTTCAGATCTGATTTCTGCACTATCATTGTTTGAAACAGCCCTGCATTCTTACTGACTACCACACCACGACTATAGCATATTTGTTTAGAGTCAATGTCAACAAATATATGCTTTGTGATTATTGCTATAGCTTATATTCATCATTTTTCTAAATTTAGCATAAAGTTTGGTCCCTTATTTTATACAATTCATGCAAAAACTTTAAGATGACTTACTTTGCATTTTCGTCTAGACCATGCTTCTTCTAGATTCTTTTGGTGAATCGCTTTCATTGAAGAATGATTGAGTAGGTGCATTGATGTGTGGATTCCTTTTGTCCAATATTTATAAGACATTGGTTTGTTCTCTATCATGTTTCTTGCCATCTCCATCATGGTGTGATTTGCTTTTCTATCATTCCATTCTCTTGTGGAGTGTAAGATGTGTATTGCCTCTGAATACCCTTTCGAGTGCAAAAATGAAGAAAATTGTTAGAGTAGAATTGTTCTCCATTGTTAGGTTTGAGAATTTTTATGCTATTTTATGATTGCTTTTTAACCATATTCTTGAACTTCTTGAACTCTTCAAACAGATGTAATTTTAGTTAGAAAAAATATACCCACATTTTTCTAAAAAAATCATTTGCAAATGGCAAAGAGTTCTTGGCACTTGAAATTGATGCTGACTTTGTAGGTCAACAAACATCAACATAAAGCAAATGAACAACCTATGTAGCTTGCGATACATTCCCTTCATGAAATGGATTAATGTGCTGCTTTCTAGCTTAACATGCACTACAAATTCCTTGCTAATTTTGTAATTTGGAGGGCCATGCACAAAACTTTATTTATTTATATAATAGAGATAACTTAAATTTAATGCCCGTACCTTTGATGTCAAAGCGAACTACAATGTGGACAACTCTTGGCCTTCAAAGTATGCTCTTTTGCCTACATACATCAAGGAATTTGAAAAGCCTATGGTCTTCAATACCAAGAATGATTATTTTTTTTGCTGTTCTTATCAACCATATAACACTTATGATTGGTAAAAATCACATGCAAGTTGGGGTTGTTCCTCAAAATCTCACCAACTCAGAGTAGTTTTTTCTCTGTACCAAGATTGTAACAGACATTAAGACAGACCAACCTTTTATTTAACAAGGATATCTAAACATTTCCTTTGTGTTCCATGCTGAATTCCTCCCTACCACCAAAAATTACAGAATTAGTAAAAGATTCATTTGCAGTGTAAGTAATTAACAAATCTTTCCTATTGTTGAAATGTTAGGATGCGCCAAAATCAATATACCAAACATATTTTTTCAAAATATATACTTTACCCCATCATCTTGATGTTCTGTAATATCAGCTTGTTTCTTATGCCATTGGTTATTTTTCTGATCTGCCAACTATTTCCTATAAAACTTTTTCATATGGTCTAGCTTTCTACAATAGTAACATTTCAAAGAATTTTGATTACCTATGTCATCTGTTCTATTGCTGCCTTCTTTGTTTTTGCCATCAAACTTCTTCCCCTTACCCTTGAGTTTGGCTATGGTAACCAACTCTAAATCCTCATTCCTTTTACTACCAAATTAGTTTTCCACTTGTCTTGTTCCAAAAACTTAGTGCTCAAACCATGAAATATCAAGTAAACATTAGTAGTAGTAATATGATTGGTTTCAACAAAATGCTCAAAGGCAACAAGTAAACTCTTCAAAGTGATGATCACCATATCTTCTTCCATTTGTCCACTCAATGGCTTTCAACTATTCTCTCAGATCTTTAATCTTTAGTATATGATCTTGCAAAGATTCACTTTCATCCAAGCAAATTTTTAAGGAAGAAGGCTTTTACCTTTATTAGAAGTTTCATGCAAATCCTTCAATCTTTGTCAAATTGTTGTAGCACTGTCTCTAGTCTGCAGTTCAGGGAACATTTCATTAGTCATAGAGAGCTTGATTAGCATCATGACTTCTCTACTCCACTCATCGAACTTGTTCTAATCTCTTCTTAATATTGAAGGTTGGGGTTCCTTTACAAAGACAAGCCGATCCAAGAAGCTGTACCATCAAATGGCCAACATCCTCTATTTCCAAGTATAGTTCTTCCAAAAAACTTCTAGTTACCCTGCAACATAATTTTTTTTTTAATTTTTTTAGTTTTTATTTTTTATTTTTAAATTTAAAAAGAAAATTTAGGCTATTTGATGTTGAAACAATGTTTTACAACAAAAATTAAATCTGTTCCTCCCTTAGATAGCAATCTATTTTTTTTTCTCTTTTTATTTATTTTTAATGTAGTAGCTGCATTGTAACAATCCATACAACCAATATAGTGGTCCATACAACCATTGTAATAGTTTGAACTTTGAACAATCATTGTAGTAGCTATACAATCGTTGTATCAATTGTACAACTGCCTCTTTTTTCCACACATGTAGTAGCAAAACCCTAAAGAAATGGTAGCTTTCCTTGATCAAAAGCCTTTCTGTTTCTTGGTGTGTATTGAGAAGAAATTCTTTGTTCATCATTGAGCTACAAAGTCCCTCAGCCTTCACCCACTTCGTATTCAACTCCTCCTCACCATAGGTCTAGTACCATATTATGCAAACCAAACACACAAACAAACCTTGAATGCTGAAAACTTAGAAAGAGAAATAGTTGATTAATAATAAAATAAAGGGAGCCACTAAAATAAAGGTCTGCCATAAACCCTTGTGAATGCAAGCTAAGTCACCGCATTCGAATTCGAATTTGAGTTCGAGAACATTGAAATTCGAATGAAATTCGACAAGAAAAAAATTCGAAAAGTAAAAAATTCGAATTAAATTCGCCTTCTGTAATTTTTTTATTTTTATAAATATAATTAATATATTCACAAAATAATAAAATATTAAATACTACATAAAATAATAAAATATTGAACACTAAATAAAAAAACAAAACATTAAATACTAAATATTAATAAATAAATTGTAAAAATTAATAAGTAAATAAAATACTAAATAATAAAATATTAAATTCTAAATAAAATAATAAAATATTAAACACTAAATTAAATAATAAAATAATAAATACTGAATATTAATAAATAATAAGTAAACTTAATACTAAATAGTAAATAATAAATATTACTAAATAATAAATGGAACCCTAAAATTAAAAAACAAGCAACTGCTTATAATATATGGTTTATAATAAAATAAAACATAAAATATGGTTTATAATTTTATACACAGCCACAAGTGAGATACAAGCGGTGGCTTCCATGAGGACAAGTTGCAGGTGACGGCTTCCAGAGACAAGGCCCGAGCCAATGCAGATTATAGAGAGACGACGCCAAGAGAGAAGAATTGCAGTTTCTTCATTGACTTCAAAAAACATTCCAGAAACGAAACACAATTGCAGAAAAATCGCGTGCAATCAGAGATGGCTGCCATTTTTTAAAAAAAAAATGCTTTGAGTTTTTTTATAAAAAAAATTCCGACCGTACGAATTCATTTCGAATTTGAACGAATTTCAATATTTTTTTTGAAATTCGACGAATTTCGAATTTCAAGATGATATTCGGCCAAATGCGGTGATATGAAATGGATAAAGATAATGATCAAAAGTGCCTAAAAGTGCCTTTATAAGAAGAGATTTTTCTTTTCTTTTTCATGCTCATTTGCAACTTTTTCCTTTTGTGAACACTTGAAGGCATCTAGCACATGGCTATGTAGACCATTCACTACTTTTATCAAAATCAGGTTTTTACTAAATCTATCTCATTATAGAGTCGCCATTGGGTCTTTGATTAGGTGTGTGCCTCTGCATTGGCATACATTTTCCAAATGTAGACCTCATTTTTTTCTTTGGAGAAGCACATTTTCTTTACACTAGCATGTGCCTTTTCTTGATTTTCGAGTAAAAATTGCTTTGCTACATTAAGGTGGGCACCCATCCATCGGCAAACATCTTTTCATGGCTAGAAACCTTTTTACCGTTTCTCCTTCATTTGAGCTCCGATCCTTGTCTGATTATATCATTGCAAAGCATCTTTTGTTGGCCCTGTAAAGACATTGACTAAAATGACAGAAAAAACATTGATGATCATGACAAGGGTGCAAGTATGGCTCAATACATAAGGAATTTTAAGAATTTGAGTGAAATGCTGATTCAATACAATTTTTTTGGAATGGGTACAACAATGATGAGACACTAGCATAATCAGCCAAATATGAATGGATTAGGATGATTATTTAGTTTTAATGGCATGATCAACCATTCATACAACTCTTTTTTCCTGATGATATACATTTTTTTCAAATGAATTTTGGGAAAAATACTTTTCTCCACTCAAGCAATCCATCAAACAATCAATAATTGGCAATGGAAATGTGTGTGATTTATTGTGATTTTGTTTATTGCTTTAGTCCGTACACATTTTAGACTATCCATCTTTCTTTTTTGTAAGTGTTTCTTGTACGACATAAGGAACCAAAGCTTATCTGATCAAACCCCTCTCTAGTCAGTCTTGAATTCGCTATGCTTTCAGTTGGGTTCAATGGGCAACCCATTTGAAGAAGTTTCCTTATATTTTTCCATCAAGGCCTTCACTTGCACTGGAAATTCTTGCTTTTAAGGATTTTTTCATTTTTTAAGAAAACTTGATACACTTCTGAATTTCTTATTCCTAAATTCCTTGGTTGAAAACTAATGTTATGTTTGTATGCTTCTCTCTTCCTGCTTCTGATTTTATGGTCAACAATTTGACTTTCTTTCCATCTTTAATGAATTTAAAGACTATTTTTACATCCATTGTGGATGACACTTAAATCATATTGCAAAAGGGATGAGGACAGATAATGTAATTAAAAAGTTTGTAATGCTCCACGCGGAAGTGGGGTGACAGAATGAAGAAGAGTAAGACAATTATATAAAGAGCTTGAAATAAAGTTGTTGACAGTCGTTAAAGCTATAAAGGACAAACATGAATAAATGAAAAGGGGTGTGGACAGCTGAAACAGCCATGAAGAATGGAACAAAATTAATTAAGAAGTAGATGGACTACTGGAACAGGTGTAAAGGATAGATAAATATAAGTAAAGGTAGGTAGACAGCTAGGAACACTAAATGGTTGTGTAAGACTTTTCCCATATACAATGGCTTCTCAATGTAATGAAAATGCTAAGAAACAAATTCTAGCAGCATTGGCATATCAATTCTATCAGAGCCTAATGATTCCCATCTCTGGAGTTTTTTCATGTTTTCAAATTTGAGATTATTCATCTTTTGATATACTCGTGTATATGCAGTACACCACCTAATGTTGAGGTTTTCTCATATTTGAAATCTTCTGAATGTTGACAAATTTCAGATTATCCATCCATTGACATTCTCAAGTATATTTGTCACACCACCTAAGAATTAAATTTCCATACTTGTAATTTTCTGAATATTTTCAAATCTTAGACTACTTAATCTCAGATATATTGCTTGTGTATATCCCGTAGAAGCATAAATCGGCAAAACATTGGGGAAATCGCGAGTAATCGCAGAATGGGGAAATTCCCAATTTAATTCCTGATTTTTTATGAAATATTGTTGACTGCCAATTTCGACTGGTTTTCTCTGGTTTCTGCTGGTTTTCTGCGTATAGTCGTGATTTATTGGAGGGTTTCTACCTGCGATTTTTGGTAGGGTTTTTATTTGCAACTTTTGGTAGGTTTTTATGTGATTTTCGCATTGATTTTTACCTGCAATTTCTGAGGACACACACCAATGTGAAGCAGCAAACTCTCCCAAGTCACCCAGGATAGAGGGAGCAGTATTCAGATTTCCCAGGAACTAGAGGGTCTTTTTGCAAGATCCTAGAAGAGAGATCGATTCAATTCCTCTATCTACACTTTTTCTATGATTTTGGCTTTGATTTTTTATCTTTGATATTATAATATAATAATAATATAATATTATTAGAGGCCATTCACTCACCACTACTCCACTTGCCATTACCAATCCCCTAATTGACTCAATCAGGGGATTGGTAATGGCAAGTGGAGTAGTGGTGAGTGACTGGGAAGGTGTGAATGGTGAGAAGAGCTGAGGCTTGGGCGAGTGAGTAGAGGGAAACTGCTTCTGATGTAGGGCTATGGGCGAGCAGGCTAATGGCTTGGCGAGGGTGGAGTTAGGTGCAAAGGTGCCATCCAATGGTGAGGGTTTTGATCTTCTCAAGTGTGGCTCTGCTGTTCGGGCAAAAATCTTTGCGAAAACCAATCTCAAATCTACAGTCCATCTCATCCCAGGGCCTTCGATGGATGTGCAGAAGAACTATAGACTATGCAAAAGCTCCTCAACCCCTTTCCATTGTTGCAGTAATTTCTACAAATCGTAGATTTTGAAGGTTTTCTCGACAGTAGACCTAGGGCCTGTCAATCCGGTGGTGGGCACGTCCTCTGGATATCCTAGGGAGAACATCTCTCTTTCTCTTGAACAATCTCCCTTTTTCCAGCATCTTGTTTCTTCTTCGACATTATTCTTGGCGACTCAAAGGTTTCTCTAGCTACTGGGCCTATCGACTTCATATATCAGATGATTGTATTAATGATGTGTAGGAATCTTAGTTCTCAGGCTCTGATTTTCAAAACAATGGGGAAATGCCCTCCTGCAGAAGTCTTTTTGGTCTGGTGCAAAGCTAATTGGTGCAATTTGGAGTCTCCCACTGTGGATGTGCTTGATCACGTTGTTTTTCTTGTCACCTTCGACAATATTGATGATTGCAGGCATGTTCAGGAAAATGGTCCTTGGTTTTTTGGAAGATTTGGTTTGTTCACGACTCCTTGAACTCCTTTCTTTGACCTTGCCAATGCTCAAATCTCTTCCATCTCGATTTGGCTGTGTTTATATAATATGCCTCTGATTTTGAGGAATTCTGGACTTATTGAATCCTTGATAAATCAAGTTGGAACATTTATGAAAATTGATGATGGCTCTCACAATGCTTCAAGACATTTCTCTAGAATTTGTGCTTTGATCAAAATTTCCAAGCCTTTAACACATATGATTGAATCAATTCCTCCCTTAGCTCTTGGTTGCAATACATCAATTATGAAGGCCTTCCTGAATGTTGTTTCAGGTGCAACCAAATTGGATACAAAATTGTTGGCTGTCAAGCTAAATTTGTCTCTGGTATTTGATCCTACAACCTCAAAAAAAAAAAAAAGGGTTCATAAAGCTAGGAGCCTTGATGTTGACTTCGTGTGGTGAAATCATAGGATTGTTATGGATCATCCTTCGCTCTCTTCCCCTAATGCTGAGGGGGTGTTGGGTTGGGATCTGAGCGCTGAGGCTCTCCGGAAAATGGGGCTACAAACCGATTGTTGGATTCACTAGTTATTCAGTTGACTCCAATGAAGCCATTCAACAAGATAATTATCATTTTGCAGATACTGAGGATTTTTTGCATGCTTTCTCTGAGGACCACGACAATTTTTTAGACCAATTATGCCTTGACTTGCACTGAGATTTGCAACATTTCTCAGATGACAAGAAAAACTTGGCAAATGTGGAGGGAGGAAATCTGAGGCAAAAAAACTATGAATGGAAGCTTTGGATTCTATTGATGATGGATCTCAATAGACAATGGAAGCCCTCCTCACTAGGAACAAAAGGAAGCAAAAAAAGTGAAGTCCTGCTGTCCTTTGTTTTTTCAGTGAGTTTTCTTTGAAATGCCTCTAACTCTTGGTGGGGTTGTTGTCTTTCTTTGGGGCCTCTTTGGAGTTTGTTTGAGTGCCTCTTTTCTCTATTTCTACTCTTTGCTCCTCGTTTCTTCGGGTCTGAAGGCTTCATATAAATTTAATATTTTATGTTATTTGGGAGTGTCCCCACATCCCATAACTTGCTGATAAAAAAATAAAAATTATAATATAATAATAAATAAATTATAATAATATACATTCTTTTTAAATCCGAATTTTTCCTGTTTAAATCCCAATTATATCAAAATGACTTACACTTTTGATTTGCCCATTTTTTCCCCAAATGATTTTTGCTGCTATGGTATCCAGTATGCCACCTAATTGTCTGGTCCTTTGCGCTTCTGTATTTCGATTTGTTCCCAAAATTTTGGATTTCTACCCTGCATTCTGTGTCCTCTCAGTACAATCTAAGATAGACATCAGAGCTATTTATCAGATTTCATATTACTGATAGAGTTATTCCTTGTTGCAGATTTCAGATTTTAGATTTCAATTTAATTGTTGCTGTTCAGATGTAACAACACAACAACAACAAATTTCACTATTAGTTCTAGTTTAAAGTCCTTGTGAACTAGGCTTGTTATTGGTGATTTTGTGTTTTTAACAGTATTTGATAGTTTTTATTTATATTGTATTGTACTTTGCATCTTTTCCTTTTTATTTGATGGTTGATTCAAGTAGTTCTTCAACCATTGTTCAGAATCTTGATTTGGTGCAGTTGCTTATAGTAGAGCTACACATTGAACAAAAACAGGAGACATTTCAACTCCAGCTAATGCAGTAGATGATGACCATATTCCAATTATTGATCAAACCTTCCACAGAAACATACATTATCAAACTAATGGTTCTGCCTGGCAACTTGGATTTGTCTACACAACCAAGCTTCACTTTCTAGAGTTGTCAAGGACATGGATGATTTTCCTTTGGCACCATATCTATAGGATCCTCACAATTTTAACCACGAGGTACATGCACTACTCAGATGGTTGGTCGCATGACTCACATTGAAGATATTGTTTTGTAGACTACAACTCTTCCAGAACAAGTTCCAATTGTGAGCAAATATTTTGACCAACACTTCACCACCTTGCTAGCTCTTCTGGTGGTTGCATCGACAAGAGAAGTTCATCAACACCATGTCCAACGTGTTCCTACCACTTCATCTATAGTCCAGTCTTCTTTCTTGGGGCAATTTGCAATGAAGCCAACTAATAATGAACTTCTGAAATGATCCTAGGGTTTCCCTTGTTGCCCTAACCAGTCTCAAAAGAATGTTTCAAATATTAGATCTTCACACTACACCTCACAGTGATATAACAGTAATAATTTCTGTTTACTTCAACTTTCACAATTAACATAGTTTGAAATTGCAACTCAGAGAAACACACACAACTGATACAAATTCAATAGATAATAGAGTCAAATCTGATTAAAAATTGAAATTTAGGACCTGGCACTAGTCCATGGGAGTTTACTGCTTATGATGAAACTACAGATGTTCGAGTATATCCAGTATTGATCTGATGTGAAAAACCGTTATGATTCTGGCTTGCAACTCAATTTGTAGTGGGCAATTGAATACCCAGAGGTACTGTTGCCTGCAAGAACCTGGAATTGCCTTTGCACCAGTGACCGCTCTGAGATTTGAGGCATGAAACCCTCAGATGCCAACAACCAGCTTGTAAACTCTTATGCAAAGGAATGACCTGGATGCGATCACACCTTCTAGGGTTGATATTAGCTGCGATCATCCTTCCAGGCTTGCAGATCTGATTTGGAAATACGTATATAGTCTTCAATGGTCGCTGTAGATGTCTAGGTCTGCTAGATATTCTCCAATAATCCTTATGCAGATCGTTGCAGTTATTTGCATATGGTGGATTGTCAGATACTTCTGCGTCTGGCCTGCTGAAAATTGTCGTCTAACAGATGATGTCACCTTTGATCTTTCTTCAAGCTCTAATAGGAATGAGGATCAGAAACTTGTTTGATCAGTCCCACAATTTGATACCTGACCTCAGATGTAGCTTGATCTGTTGATGAAAATTAGGCCTGCAAGGACAGAAACTTAGAATTAAGATTTTGACCTTGCAGTTTGAAATCAGATGTTAACAGTAACCTTGAGGTGGAGGGGTTTTATCCTCACCTCACTGTGCAAAGCCACAAAGGTTTTCCTCCCTGCTTGAGAAAACAATTGCAACAGAAAAATGAACCATTATCCAAAAGCATGCCTTCACAATGCCCTTCCAATTGGCCTTATATCTGAAAGGAAAACAGGTCCCCAAGGCCCAAAATTGGGCGCTACATTTCAATTTGAAATTTTAATTAAATTAAAATTTATATTTATTATTATATTGTTTATATTTTATATTTAAATATTCATTAATTAATAGTATGGTGTTAAGAAACACCCTATCTTAGGACGGTGCTGGAAGCCAACTCAAGAGGGAAGGGACATGACAACTTTATATTGTTCAGATCACAGTTTTTCCTAATCTTAAGTGAGCTTCCTCACAGCTCCATATCAGACTCTTCATAGCTTCAATATTGTCATCTTTTCCTCATATTCATTGCTGCACATATATTTTTTTCTTAAGATGGGAGGACACAAAATGACTTTGTTTTTGGCAGCTATTGGGATCAAATTCCTCACCCCAAATCCAATTCTAGCCTCAGTACAAGAACATCTTGTTAAAACAAAGATCCTCATTCAAATCCTCAATTATTTTAGCTAGATTCTCATATGAGGATGATCTTGGCATCAGCAAAGTATTTTTTTCTCTTGGGTATTTCAATTCAAGGTATTTCCATTTTTTGCCATTGTTTGTGGCTTACATGCGTTTCCCACCCTGCCATATTCTGTTTTCTAACAACTCATCTTCATGGTTACTAGGTGGTTCTGATTTATCTGAGACACTTTCCTCAAAGCAGGGAGGAAATGATGAAGCTAGACCATGTATTTAGAAAGTTAACTATAGTCCACATGCAAGTAGGTTTATAAAAATAAAGTAAAAGGAAAGCTGGATAGATTGCTATAAATAAAGTAGTTGATTGCCAGAGTAGTTGTAAAGAGTAGAAAGAAATTAAATAAAAAATAGATGGACAGCTGGAACATCAGTAAAGGGTAGATAAAATAAAATAAAAGCAGGAAGACAGCCAAGAACACTAAATGTCATTGTAAGACTTTTTTCTATATATATAGGCTTCACTTATGTAATGAAAATAACTGTACATGGGCTTCTTTTATGTAATGAAATATGGAGAAACACATTCCAGCAATATAGTCACATGAGGTGGTCTTCTCAATAACATGTGGCATGCATTCATGAGTAAGACAATACTAAATTATCATCATGGTAAATTTCAATATGGAAATAATCACTATATTTGTGAGTAAACTTGTACTTGACCTTTCTATAACCATGGGTTTGAGCAAGGTTAACATTTTAACCCAGATTTATGTACTCAGGTATAATTAAATGGGAAAACTCAAGCCATTTATATACCTGGAAAGTTTCACTTCATCTTATTTGTGCCATGTTTTGATTATCAAATTTTAAGGCTCAAAAGTTTAAACCTTTACACAAATCTCTTTCTAAAAAAATCCTGCAAGTTTTAGTTTTGCTGATAATCAGAAGACAAAATATTTTGCTTAGTTTTGCCAATAATTTTGGAAAGAAGAAGCCTTAGCTACATGCATACATACTTTTCAAGAAACTTGAAATCTAGAAAAGCATAATGGTGGTTTGATGTTGTTCATCCAAGGAATCTTTAAAAGATGTCTGCTTTTCTCTGTATCTAGGTTTGCTTATAGGCATTCTAACAGATGTAGTAAATTTATTCCCAGGTCATCCTTGTGCTGAAATTTGTGTAGATTGTTTCCAAAGTCTTGTATGAACAAAATATTTCATTTTTCGCATTTGAGTGCTGCTGGATATCCATCTTAATGGATTTACTTTCCTGAAGGTTCTGCATTAAAAGAAGATGAGATTCCCGTTTCCGTCAAAGGTAGTTGTCGCATAGATGTGTTTTAAAGAGTAGTTTGCGAGACATTTGATATTAAAAAACTCCTTTGGCTCTTTTGACATGTATGAAGTATGGTTTCTGCATTTTAAAATAGCTTGTGTTTTGAGAAAAGATAAGTTGGTTGTCAATAATAATAGGGAGTAAAAGACTTTTCAAATTTCATTTGTGTGGTGTATGTAATCTATTTTTAGCTTTTGCCTGTTTTTGAGTTTGCAACATTGGGAAATGTGAAGCTTCATTTGCTTTTCTCAAATTGACATTATTCTTATATCTAAGTCAGATTGATTTCAGTCATAACTAACAACTGGGTCTATGGAGTTATTGTGTTGGACAGGGATATGCACCACCAAATTCAGATAGAAGGGGAGGAGTGCTTATGAGGAAGCGACAAGAGTATGTTGACTGTGTTGCTCAGTACCATGATATACCTGATGCTGATCGAACTGAAGATGAGATACACATGCTACGGCAGGTTATCTTAAGAATTGGATTTGCACATCAATAAGGTCTTGTGTTGCCTCTGAATTACAGTAGAAATAGCCATTTCTCACTTATCAGCTGAATTTTTACCCCTGTTTTCAAGCTCAGATTGCAGTGGATTGTCCAAGGACTGTGCCAGATGTTCCTTTCTTTCAGCAAACAGCTGTTCAAATATCCCTTGAGCGTATCCTCTATACCTGGTTAGTCTTCTCATTCATGTTATTATAACTAGTGATGAAGAATGTGTTGTGGTTAAGGACACACCTATTTGTAGTCAGTTTCATAATTCTTATTGTTCAAAAAAGTTTTTTTGGGGTAGAATCACAGAAAAAAAAATAGTAAGATTATATCATGTGAGTTTTAAAGCAAAAACATCTGGATTTTTGTTGAGTACTATATTCATACTGTCAGCCATAGGATACATTTTACATGTGTATGTATTCTTTGTATGATGTGCTGCAGTTTACGAAATTAGTTTTTTGAACTCTGTTTTCTTGTGTCTTTCTGAGGTTATCTATCAAGGTGTTGGATGTGGAATTTATAACCCCTACAAGGTGTTAGCTCAAATCTGGATAATTTTTTTGTAATCAACTCAATTCTACTCTTTCTGATCACCCAGTTCCTAGAATGGGCAAGGTGAGAGCATGCGAAGTAAGAATGAGGACCGAGGAAAATTAATTGAAAAGTGTTGGTGGCAAGTCGACCAACTTACAATTTAAAACAATCATAGAATCACTCTAGCCAAATTGGCTCATAATGAGTGCAAACAAAGTTGCATCAACGCCAAAATGCGGATTAACTCACTCGATTCCGGTTCACACCATGCAAGGCATTGAATGATAAGAAATAAAATGGGATTTGGTGGGACTACCATCAAAGTATCTAATACAATGAAAATATTCAAAAAAGAAAGAATCCGGTGGTATACCATTCGGATTATTACAATGAGGAATGACTTTCATTTACAATCATATTTGAGTCAGTTCCATATACATTTTTTTATTATTCTAAAAATAAGCATTTCATTAAACAATTGGCATGAAATTGAAAATCATAAAATAATTACCCAAAAAGAAGCTGGAGAGATGAACAAGTGCTGTAACTAAATGAATCAACTGATAAACCACTGTTATTTGCAACTTAAACTGCTGATTTATTAATTTTTCCACAAGTTGGTGTTTCACATTAAAAATAAGAATTTTCTAACCTTTATCCTCTGAGACCACTTTTAAACTGGTAATGATCATATGGCGTTTAGTAGACTTTATTCTTGTATTTTTCAGATTGTTACAGAACTTTTAAATAATAATAAAACATCATATATTCCTTAGTAGATAGGTACAACACTTCCCAAGAAGAGCACTCAACCACTTCAAAAATTCAACAATGGATTTTCTTTGCAAATATATATATATACCGCAGACCAGTACACATAAAATTAGATTCACACACCACACTATTTTTTTATTTTTATTTTTTGGAATATATAAATGACACCAAACAATAAATTCACACAAAACACTAGAAATATTTGCAAACCCAAAAAACAATAAACCACAAACCACAACCATACCCACTAAATTTGAAACTTAATCCGGAATTTTCAGCACAATGAGGGTTTTCTTTCTCAAAGTTTTTAAATTTCTGAAGGGTTTCTGTCCCTGGAAATTGGGGACGATGAATGTGCATTCATTCTTGAGAAATGGAATAACTCCATAAAGAATGTATTTTATTTTTTGAAAACTCTCCTCCTTTTATAACTTTTTCAAAGCTATTTTAGAAAAAAAAGGAATTTTGTTGCTTTTTTGTTTGAAAAAGTGTTTTGTTTCCATTGTTTTTTCAAAAAAACATTTTTTCTTCAATAAAATTGTTGGCGTTACAATTCACACCTCTAAAGTGCGTATTGACAATGAACAACTATGCACAGTATTAACTGCTCTTCAAATTAGGAGGGGAAGTTCCCTCTTTTGCTGATATGCTTAAAATGCAAAGTATTCTAAATTCCTATCTTTTTGACTCAGCTGGTAGAGGCACAAGGTTAAGAAACCACATACATTGCAGCTAAGGTTTTCTCTGGTTTTGCAGATCTTAACTACAACTAGGCTAACGCTAAAACTATCCTATTTCCTCTAGAAAAACAGAGCAAGAGGAATTAGGAGTAGGGAATGGTATACGATAAACCTTATATCAAGATTCCCAAGGAGGTGGAACACCTATCCGAGGTGTAGGCTGAAATGAAGGTTATTGGAAACAACACCAAACGGCAAGCTAGTTCTCAGGATTCCGAAGGAGGTGGAACACCTATCCGAGGTGTAGGCTGAAAGTAGATTACTGGAAACAAACACTAAACGACAATCTTTATTTCTAAATTCCCAAGGAGGTGGAACACCTATCCGAGGTGTAGATATGAAAGCCTATTAAAAACAACATCAAATGATAATCTCTATTTCTAAATTGCCAAGGAGATAGAACACCTATCCGAGGTGTAGATATGAAGGAAAGATTATTAGAAACAAATAAATCTGGGACAGCAAATTGTATGAAGGACCTAACACACAATGAACAATTGAACTAGCTTTATATTAAACAAAGTGAACCAATACAAAATAGCAATATTGCACGGCAAGGTGGGCACAACAATTTGTTATCACAACAAAAGTTGAAATACAATGAGCAAGGGTGCTCTTATTTATAAAACTTCGAAGGAGTAGGGAACCCTAAAATCTCCTGGAGTTTACACTCAGTCTTGCAAGCATGCAAGAGTTTATTCTTAAGTCTAAATGTATGCAACCTAACAGTTAACTGGAAAAACTACCTCAGTTAACTGAACTAATACAAAATAAAATGGACTTTGCAACACACAAGTCCTTATTGATATGAGATTCAATTGATAACTAACATTAGTTAACTAAATCCTAACTGAAAGTTCGACCTCCTCCAAAAGATATCCCCAAGGATGAGATAAACATGCATGAAATCAGCAATCGGAACTCAAGAGTGATGTTGAGTTGATTGCTGCCTTTTGATTCTATCCTTAGGAACACTATGGGATCCAACTGTCTGTCTACTCCAAGCCATCATGAGCAATCATCTCCTCTAGGAACTCATTAACTATATCATCTTCAGGCACTTTGATGCTATCCAAAATGATAGATTGTTTGGTCAATGCCTTCTCTCCATCCTTGATCATTTTTTGACACTCTTTGACTTGCTCAGCTACCTTGTCAAAACTCGTTGACATCACCGAGAAATGATTCAACTTGGATGCCACAGGATCACCATCATGAACCAAATTCTAGAATTCAGCTTGCACAACATCGAGATCAATGTAGGTACCAGTTTTATGAAGATAATGGCATGGGATTTGGGTGACGAATCCGCTTACGAGTTTGAGAGCACCGACAACATCTTCTTTGATTCCATCCAACTTTGTACAGATTCTCTCATAAGTTTCTACTTTGAAGAGGTGTTGTTCTCTCAAAGCAAAAAGCTTTCTTTTATGTTCATCTGCTACAATGACATCGTATGCGACTGCCAACTGAGAAATGAGAATCAAATCCCACGGTTTGCCCTTTGCCATATTCAACTCAAGCTGTTGAATTCCTTGACGAAGATCGTGAGCATGGTACCTTAATTGATACAACTTTGTAAGAAGGTATTTGCCTGCAACAATGAAATCTTCGATCCAGTTCTCCAAAATATTTCCATGATTGACTAACCGACCTAGCTTTTGTTGATCTGCAGGTGATTCTAGAGGTTGTGGAAGAATAGCTGCCACGCTCGAGGTCCCATGAAGATCTGAGATGTATCGCCGCAACTACTTATTTTTAGGCTCGAGGGCTGCTTTGTCTTCTTCGTCCTTCATCAACCACTCCTCAAGATTACTTGCAACAACCTTAAAGAGGCTCACGTCCATGTGCCGAGTGCTCCTACCAAGGTTAGCTTTGACGAAGGTGAAATCACCAACTTCAACCTCATCTAGACTCTTGGCCTCTAGTGGTGTGGCAACCTTAACAACAATCTCTGCCTCAGGATTCTTTTCTATGTGTACCTGCTTCATGATCTTCTTGTTTGACGTATACTAATAAGAATTTCCAAACTCTGAAAGATCAAGCTGATAGGAAGGCTTTCGCCTCCTTCTACCCAAAGTCTTCTCAAGCCAATATGAGTGATCAATGTTAACTTCTTTGGGTGAAACAACTACAGTTGTGTTGACTTTTGGTGAATTAATTGACACTGAGGTTTCACGAATTGATGATTCTGGCTCTAAGTCAATCTAAATGGGAGGTGACTGAGGAGAAAATGGCAAACCAGGAGATGAAGACCCGACTTTAGCTTGTACCACTGGCTCTCCTGGAACTTCCGACACCTTCTCAATCTGTTCTTGTTCACTTCCGTTTCCTCTCCTCGTTCTTCCGCTAACTCTGGCACCTTCAGGTGGATTGCTCCATGTCTTCACTCTGGGTCTTGAGCCTGATGTGGAAGGTAGTGAAGAAAACACCACTAGCGGCTCTGCAACTGGAACTACCTTTTGCCTCCTTTTGCTGTCCAAGAAATACATGCTAGTCTTGACAACTCCTCTTGATAGGTTCTCAATTGAAGTACTCTCTGGCGTACCAATCCGGTTGTCAAAGCGGCTGGCGAGCAACTTGATCCTTGACGAATGTGCTAAGTAACACCTCTCCGTCATCAACTGACGAACCTTGAACGCCTTCTGATAAGAAATCAGCAAGCTGAGGAAGAGTGAATCTGCAATAGTGATGCCTGCGTACTTCAAATTCATCTTCGCAATTGACCCAAAAGTCTTCAAGTGCTGGCTTGTGTGAATGACTTCACTCTAACCGAGCTACATAGAGACCCAAAGGATCATAGGAGCGCTTTTCGCTGAGATACTTGAGATGGAGTTTTGACAACTCGTTGCTCATCAACTTGCAATTGGCTTCTGATTTGCATTTGAATATGCCCAACCCACATGGAAAAGTGAATGCTTGCTTGTGCCGATTACAAAGAAAAGTATGAACCTTGTGAATTTGTCTCAAGAACTCCATGAACAAACAAGTATCTTGGTAATATCAAAGGCTCTCCCGAGTAACCATACACTCGAATATAGGTGAATGTGGGAAATTGAATAAACCAATTTGCCCAATTCTCCATTGCTGATTTAGTCTCCGTCGAAATTCTGATGCGCATCTCATTATCAAGGTCTCTGACTATCTTCATCAAGAAGTGATCGTTCACCTGCTTGAAATCCTGTTCAGCTTTTGAGAACTCCAACTGTGGGAAGTATTCATGCACATGCTGAACACCAAGAGTTCCAATGGTTTTCAAAGTTCTAAAATTGCCTTGGAATGCAATTAAATAGACAAGATAAGAAACCATATGAAACTCATGGATTTTAAGAAATCTTGTGATCTGCTGGTGAAGAACCTCACTGATCAACATAGCCCAGTCAAAGTGTTCTTTATTATTGATAATCTGGGAGATGACATAGAACATCCATGGCCGAAAAACATGAGCTTCCTCTTGACCTGTAACCCGGTTGAGCAATGTAATCAAAATAGCAATCTCGTCCTTGAACTCTCCACGCCCAATCTTTTTTGGCTAGTTGGTTTTTTGCTCTTTTAGCCACCTTTGTGCAACCTTCCTCTGAGACTTTTCCTTATCCGCCTACCATATCTTGTCGCATTCCTCCATGACTATGACAAAATTATTTGTATGAGGTGGAATGGCAAAGCACTTCTCGACATCTCTCGACTTGAGGCTGCAAACAACTCGCCCATCTGCTGATTGAATTTGTCGTGTAGATGAGTCGTAATGCTTGATGCATGCAATGACGAACTCAACATCTAACACAAAGTCTAACACTGTGATGGGAATAGAAGTTGCTGCCAGCAATCCGGAGTGATCAAGATGCTTGATTGTCGTACTGTCAATGCCTTCCAACGTGCTCAATTTAATCACTGGATAAACGTGACCCAAGTCAGTGCCAAAAGTTTTCAAAAAGTCATGAACTAAGATTGATTGGGTCTTGTATTCAATTGGGTTGAATTGCATTTTGAAAAACTAGACTTTTGACTGTAAAGTCGGATATGTTTGGGCAAACTTAAAAAAAGGCTAAAAATGGCTTCTGACGAGGCTAAAAATAGCTAGTTGAGGGGAAACTTTAAGGACATTTTTTGAAACGTGGGTTTTGTAGAGAATGAAATTCTAAGCCAACCTGGATTGTCAGAAACTTGAAAAAATGGCTTTTACTAAGGCATGCAAAGACTTTTCAGATAGGGGCAATTTTTCCCGAGAAAAAATAGCACATGAGTTTTGTAGACGCCAATGAGCCGATCAAACCCAAATTCTTCTTTTTTCAAAAAGTTGACTTTTGACCAACATGCAAAAGAATCTTTAGAAAGAAGCACAATACTTCAAAATGAGAAGTAACGAGGCAATTTTCTCGAAAAAATTGTGGAACATGGGTTTTGCCACCGATGCTATGTTGAGTGAACCCAGATGACCAGATTTTGAAAAAGATGCTGTTTACTTTGACATGCGAGAGAAAACCTAAGACAAGGATAGAAGAATTCGAGAGAGAAAATAGAAGTTATATTCTGCCTCTGAAAATGACGCCTATGCCTTGAATGAAGTTTGATGAAGTCTGATATGCATGCACTCAAAAGACGAAGTCTGGAAAATAATTCCTCTCAGCAATCTAGACCCGACACTACGAAGAACGCTAAAAAGTGTCACCTGTAGCACCTTTAGATCTTGCTTGCACAAGAAAATACGTGTTTGCCTTCAACCTGTGATGAGAATAATGGACGCCCAAATGCCTTAATAAATAATTTTCATGAATAAAGGGGTCACCTGGCATGCAAAATCCTAAATTTAGGACGCAATAATCTTATTGGACCTCAATTCAGTTAACTGGATGAAAAATAAACCCTAAAATGGGCGCCACCTAGCATGCAAAGACAAATTACGTCTCATGCAAGAAAAATTAAGTCATTTGCAAGTTGACTTGGAGGTGAGATTGGAGTTTTAATATTATTTAATCCAATTCAAAAATTCCACCATTATAGGGCGGCCAATGCACTTCAGTTCAAAAGTCAAATTTTGACTTGGGCGCCAACTCTCCAGACTTAGAAATATTTTTGCAATTTTTCAATTTCAACCTTTGCAAACGTCACCAAAGCCTATGTTTGATCACTGATTCTGAATGGCTGAGGAATCCAGTAGATTGGCTGGCAGTCTCGTTGAAGAGCAAGATCAAAACTGACAACGAGCTTCTTGAGGTTGCAAACCCTAATTCTGACTTTTGAGCCTTCAAAATTTTGGGTGCCCCTGTCCTCTGGGGGCGCTTTTTCTCATCAAACTTAGTCAAATTTTCATTTATTTTCATTCCTCGTTCCTTCAACTTGCATTTCTCGACACTTGACAAAACTCCCAAGTTGACTAATAGGTCCACTGCAAAGCTGGCTCAATTTTGAACATGATCTCCTTGAGAACATAAACTCCAAAACCTTCATCTGGCAGGTGAAAATCTTGGGTGCCCTTGGCTTCCAGGGGCGCTTTTATTTCAAGACTTTAGCCATTTTTCAATCTTGTTGATTCTTCATTCAATCTCCGATTGTCGGCTACTAACCAACCTTCTGATCCAACTGAGATATGCAATTGAAAGCTTGAAGCATTCCACACAGGATGAACATTTGAGCAAACCCTAACTATTGCATTTGAGGGCTCAAAACCCTAGGCGCCCCAAGCCTCCAGGGGCGGTTTTTGTGCTTTGCACTGATATTTGACAATGACTTTTATCCTTCTGTTTGACTCCTGATTCCAACAGTTTGGCAACTCAGATTAGCCCACTGACAGACATGTTGCGAAGCCTAATCAAGTTTGAGACAAACATCTTGGAGGCCATTTGTCGAAAAAGTTACATCTGGTACCTCAAAAGTTTGGGCGCCCTTGGCCTCCTGGGGCGCTTTTTTGCTCCAGCGAGTCAAAATTTGACCAATTTCATCTCCCTCGTTCTTCGTTCAATCTTCAATTTCAGGTGCTAGATAGATCTTCTGGATTGGTTGGCAGGCTCATCACGAAGCTGACAAGATTCTAGAGAAGTCTTCTTGGAAGTGACAAATCTCAAAAAGATGATCCGAGCCTTTGAATCCTAGGGCACCCATGGCTTCTAGGTGCTCCTTTATTTCCAGATTTAGAAAAATTTCAAGCATTTTCACCTTGACGAAAATCCCCTCCGTGACGAAGCATCATTTTGAACATATCTTGTCATAGAATCTTCGTTGGAGCATTTTAAGCTTAGATTTCGACACCTGGTATCTGGCCATCTACCATTGTTGACCTTGAAGGTCCTAACTTTTCTCCTGAAAAAGTGAAAACAACCCACTAGACTTAAACTGACTTTTTCTCAATTTTGACTTCACCACTGTGATCGTGAAGTGAAATAAGCCAATCAAATTAATTTTCAATCAATTCTAGCAAGATCCTATTTTAGGGTTTTTCCTAAAAATAGGAGATGAAAAACCCTAATTTTTAAAATTTTCAAATTTTGCCAAATATCATCTAGACAAACCCACAAAAATCCCATACTTCGTTTGCCCAAAAACTGAGTTTTGACGACAATTTTACAAGGTTTAGACTATTTTAATCAAAATGTCTTAATGAAGCAAAAAAAATTGTTTTGGTACAACAAAAATAACATAAATTGTCCTTATGACCACTTTTCAACACCTTGAGCATAGCGACACTTTCTCAGCACACTTTAAACACCTTTGTTGTGATAATTCCACCAACTCCTTAAGTGCATAGGATTTTAGTCCACAAAAGGTTGGTGCTATCCAAGGATGATGGACTTTTCCAAGAAAACTGGAGTGCTCTTAGAATGTTGGATTTGCACAAGGAAAGTACCATTGTGCACATCTTGGCTCTTAGAAAGTTGGTACTGTCCAAGAAAGTTGGAGTTTCCAAGAATGTTGGAATGGATTAGAAAAAAGGGACATTACATGGAAATTGAAACTATTGTTTTAGTTCTCGTTGCCTTTGTTGCATGCCCCATCCATAAGAAGATACCCTTCAAAGTTGTTTTATCCAATGATAAGGTCATGCTTGCAATAGATAGTTCGAGTTAAGGGTGTTTGACTAGGATTTAAGTGACAAGAGTAACATAAGGAGGTGTTTATGTGTCTAAGTTTCTCCATATTTTAGAAATGTTTTCAACCTTGTCAAAACCCCAAGAAGTATTTCTCAAGTGGTGAGTTGGAATAGATGGTTGGGGTTAGTGAAAGCATTTGCAATGAGACCCAAGGTTTGGAGTAATAAATTGTTTTTTTAGGTGGATGGCATCAATTTCAAGTCACTAAGATAGATTGGTGAAGTTTTTAGTAGATTGGGAGTTAGTTTTGAAGTTATTTAGGGAATCTTAAGTTTTAGAGCAAAACCTTGCTTCAAAATTGTAGTGGAGATTCATGTCAATTTGCTATTTTGGTCGTGGCTATTTCAGGCAGTTGCAATTTCTTGTGGTTCTATTTTTGGCTAGAGGCTTGAGGGTCTATTTTTAGATTGCTTCTAGTTAAATTTTATTTATTATTTTTTATGACTAATTTTTGGTTTAAAGTTCTTTCTCCTGCTTTTTAGGAGCTTCAAACCATTGATTGTTGGGATGAAATAATGATTATCATAAGTCCCAAAAATCGGGCATCTTGTAACCTATAAATCAGTGCATTGGGCACAAGACTTTCTTAATAATAGTCAATGCTTTGCTTATGTTGCTGAAATATTGTTCCATTTATGATTGCATGATTGTGTTTGTGATTTCATTGATTTGATTGAAAATGAATAGTAGCGTCAAGCTTTGTATTAAGGTTGTTTATTCATCCAAATTGTAGCTTTGTACGCAACTTACTTGTTTAGTCCTTGGAATCATATGTTGTTTTATGTTGAGGTTGTTCTCCCTTTGAAATCTTGTTTGTGTTAGATTGTTGGTCTTTGTTCTAGCTAGCACAAACTTCTTGTCATTGTGCATTTATAATATATATTAGTTGTTCTCATTCTTAATGTTTGAAAATCACACTTGTGAGACAAGCAGTGCTACTAGTCTTGTGTTCATACTTGAGGTAAAAAGATAGGTAGGTAGTTATTTCATTCATTCAAATCACCTTGAAGGAATATTATATAGTGTTTATTTATGACTCATTTTATCTATATCTTAGTGTCTAGGGTAGTTTTTGATCTTAGAGAGTGCCCCTTACAATTTGAAGAGAGGTTTTACCTCACATACTATTTTGGTTTGAGTTGTCTAAAAAGAGAGAAATGAAAATGCTAACATGACATAAATTTATGTTAAAGCATTTTGATTTTACATCTTAGCATGACTCATTGCATCAAAAAGGAATAGATGAATCTAGAATACTATCAAACAGTGTGTTGGTAAAAGTTTCAAACACTGAATGGTAGCCCAAAATAGTTCTTTGCTTTATGTTGGGGTAATACACCAAAGGACAACACAAAATGGAGCAAAGTGTAAGGATAAACCTTTTTTTCAAATTGGAAGGGGGAATTCGTCTATAATGGAAAGTAAAATTCAGCCCTAGAATCTAAGAAAATGATTTATAGCTTTTTATAATATGTACAAGTTAATTTTTGGGGTTTAGAACATTCATTGGAAAATGCAAAAGAAATTGCCTAGGCAAGGGTAGAGGGATCATCAACACTTCTATCAAAGATGAGTGTTTATATATTTTTTAAAGTTCACACCTACAATAGGTAATAAACACTCAAGCTTTCTAGCTTAAAGTGGATACTAGAAAGTGTTACTACAACATAAAAATTGGATTGAACACAACAAACATGATTTAGCAAATTGATTAGATGCTGTCATATACAAAGCTACAATAACTTCTTCTATGAAACACGCAATATAAAACCTGCCATTTTCAAGAAAGATGGCTTGTACAATAATATTAGTGGAAAATTTCAAAAGGGGCATAACAATTACCATTAGCTCAAATCTAAGTGACAAAAGTACGTATTTGTAAGTGTTTACAATACTTGGCATCAAAAATAGATATAAAGCAATTGCAGTTCCTATACTAAGAATAGTTTGGATGCACACAAAGCAAGCCTTAAAATACAAATTTGTTTTCAAATATATAAACTAATATAAGAAACCTTCAAATAGATTTCTGATAAGAACAAAGCTCCATACATAGACCAACTAGAAATCCATTTAAAAATAGCATGTCTTTGAATAGATCTTCCAGAAGATCATCTCAAAATAGCTATGTTCCAAAAATAACAATGGCTAAAATTAGTATGGCTAAAAGTAGCCATTTGAGAGTTGGCTCCTCATAATGCTTCCTCTTTTTGACCATGGTAGGTCCTTTTAAGACACCATGAAACCTTAGTGTCAGTTGATGACTCACCAAGCCATCTTGGTGACTTGAATCCATTTGCTTCCTTAGAAACTGTAAAATTTAGTTTTTAGTGCCTTGAATCTTTTTCATGATGAAAAATGTGATGATGGTATCAACCTTAAAGTTCCTTTAATGAAGAATGAAGGAGACAATAAGACTTATCACGATGACTGCTTTGGACGCTTGAAGAAATGTAATAAGTGTTGATCTTGAGACTTGGAGAGTCTACTACTAGGTCAACAAGATGTTAAGAAACTTGCTCCAATGGTGTCCTTTTGTGTTTTGAAGGTGATACATGGACTTCTTCGTGCATGCGTTTGAGTTATCTTTTCTTGTTTTGTTATAATTTGATGTTCACTTTGTCACTTAAGTGACTTTCTCTCTCTAGGCACGCTTTTAAGCCCTCAAGAGAAATTCAATTATGTTTTCTTGTTCACTTTTGTCAATTAACTCTTTCATTGACATGTTGACACTTAAGGTTCTAGATGTGTGCTTAAGAGTCTTATTGTACCTTTTTCTTCTAATTTCTAATTAACACTTTGACATTTGAGATTCTAGGGTTGTGTTTGGGGAATTGAGAGCAATTTTTGTCTATCTTGAAATTGACGCTTTGACACTGAAGTGGCTAGGTGCATGTGCAATGGTCTTGATGCACTTTTGATATGTTTTCACATTGACATTAAAGTGGCTAGGTGCATGCACGAGGGATGAGTTGCTAACGTTTTAGTCTATTTTGATGTTTAGTTGTGCCACTTAATTGAAAAAGCATGTTTACTTCACTAAATGATTTTCACATTCTATTTTGTTGTTGACATTGAAAGGTGCATTCACTTTTTCCACTCAAGTAGGTTTTTGATGTAAAGTTCAAAATATGACATATCTCCTTCTTGGCATGCACCTAAACACTTGGGAGACATTTTGAATGTTTTTTGAATTCCAAGTATGACATCGTTTCCCTTCTTGAAATCCTCATAAAGTAACCTTTCCTTTATCAAGACATGTCTTGGAAACCTTGATACTCTTTCGTCTACCTTAGGATGCCCTCGCCATTCCTTCGTTGTCCCATATTTTGTATTTACCCTGCTTGATGCACTGGATAATTTCTTTCGTTAGCCCTTCAAAGTTGTTAGCTAGGAACATTGACAACAAATTTAACAACCATTGAGAACAAGGACTCAAGCTGGACTTACAAATGAGAAATGGCAAGATGCTGGCTTACTACTTGACACATTACAAAAAATTGCATATGGTACAAGATTCTTAAAGTTAATTTTTGATTGCCATCATGCTATTCAGCCTTCATTTGATTAAGTTTTGTATTGTTAATCAATATTTGTAAAAAAGTACTATAGTTGTTCTTAATTTTGTTCATTTCTCCTGCTTTATGAGTATATAAAGTCAAGTCTTATAGTTGTTTCTATTTGCATAGAAAATACAAAACATTGTAGACCAATATCTGTGTGCATGTATGAGCTCTCTACTAGTGTGGTGATTCAGATTTCATTTTTATAGATTAACGTTGGGTTTTAATTCTAGCTGGATAAGATTTCTTAGTTTTTAATTAAAATTTTCAGGGCTATTCGCCATCCTGCAAGTGGATATGTCCAAGGAATCAATGATCTGGCTACACCCTTTTTGGTGGTGTTTTTATCAGAATACTTAGAAGGCAGTATGGAAAATTGGGTGATGTCAGACCTATCTTCAGAAAGTATCTTAAATGTTGAGGCAGATTGTTACTGGTGTCTTTGCAAACTCCTGGATGGTATTCAAGACCATTATACATTTGCTCAACCTGGAATTCAACGGCTTGTTTTCAAGCTGAAGGAGTTGGTGCGACGAATTGATGGTACCCATTGGCCCTTCTTTTTCATTTATTTGCAGGAACAAATGTATTTGTAGATGCTGCATGGATATCTACATGTCCTAAAAGGTGCACAGTAATAGTGTGCAAAACTGAAACTATTCTTGATTTTTATCTTTGATCATTAAATTGCAAAACATGTTTGTGCAGTCTGGCATGCAAGCTAATTCCTGCCTGCTTGCCTATCTAGATATTTCATTCTAGTAGTAATCTTTTATAAGAGATGTATGTTTTATCTAATCTATCCATGCATGTTTAATGTTTTATTTATCATTGTCTTGCAATAGAGACAAGAGAGAAGAAAAAAATATGCCCTGGGTACGAATTCAATCATTGAAACTTAAAGATGCACCAAATGGCAAGAATGATACATAAAGGTAACAAGCATCATGAAAGTGAAGGATTGATTAATGTAGATGAAAATCATTAATATATTTTTACAGTCATTACGTTTTAGTGGTTCTCCATTTTAATGTCAAGGCCGGGTTTGATTAGTTGCCCATCGTTGGGAGAAATGGCTCTACATTGTTGTGTCATATAAGCATTGAAATTCTTCCCTTGGTTGGATGTATACCATTTAACCTGGCAAGGGTAGTAGTGGAAATTGAACACCTTTTCAAACAGGGGAATGTTGATGTTGTGTGTATGTAGTTTTAGTGGCAAGGATCGTATAAGACAACACCTGAGAGGAATGTTGATATTGTATTTATGCCTGGTTTTAGTGGCAAGGATTGTAAAAGACCTTCTTCTGTCTTGGCATATGACAAATAAATATTTGGAGGAGGGAGTCTGAATGTAGATGTACCTACTCAGTCACTTCAAGAACCTTTGGGTTGGTATCCGTGCTAAATGCTAGGTTGAGGAAGGGGGTATGGCCATTGTCAAATGGATTATTCGTATCATCGTTATACCATTATTTTGTAGAAAATCAGGCTTCATAATTCCTGGTATTGCCCAACTCTGCCATATCCTTCGTATGCACTACTAAAACATAGATTGGCCTTTAGAATTCCCTCCAAAGAGGGAGTAATGACACCCAAGATACTAGGGAACAAGCAGAAAAACAGAAATGGAGTTGGGAAGTTGTATTTTCCGTGAATCCATTAGAAACAAAATGGTGTGGACACATGTTTAACAATGACTTAAAATATAAAAAGTTATATAAATACAAACAAAAATTGCACATTCCATTTTTTCTGCATAAAATGAAAAATATGTAGAAGCATTTAAAACATGGCATTCTTGTACCAGGGTTAACAAATCAGAGATATTAATATAAAAATAAAAAAATTATATAAATATAAACAAAAGATGCATATATATTTCTTTTTTATACATAAAATTTCAAAAAGATAAAAAAAAGCACACAGATTTCTAATCATAGGGTTCACAGATAAGAAATATACTCTCATAAATCTTGTTGCAGCAGTAGCACGAGCCATTTCTTAGCAGTGAGAGCGAATGCTTCTTAGTAGCAATTCTCTTTTAGGCTTAAATAATAACATTTCTCTCTAGTCAACTGCAAGGTATCTTTTTAGTTTTTTTTTTTTTTTTCGAGCTGAATGTTTCAGTTTTTGTTGTGGTTTGTTCTTTGAGTTTGCTTGAGTATGGGTTATGAGATGGGGGAGTGAGATGGGAGTGAGGTGGGTTGGGGGAGTGGTAGTGGTAGGATAAGGAAAGAAAGGTGGTTAGATTAGATTAACTAGAACTTAATGTTCACTGTTTTTTCGTGCATTTTAATAGATGTATTTTTACCCTAGGAAATGGTCTGGAAATGCTGGGGTGTGTTTGTAAGCACTTTTGAGGGCATTTTGGATTGCTCATTGTTCCTGAACAGAATAGCAGAGAAAGAGAGCCTCCCTGAATCATTTCCTGCAGCTTAGAGAAGACTTATTTTAGCTTTTGTCCAAGAGAAATTAACAGGACGACTAGCATAACAAGGGGTCACCTGTCTTTCCTTACAGGATTTTATCAAACTGCACAGGTAAAGTTGAGAAAAAATGGCTGTAGTACCAACATATAGGTGATAAGGTTTTGAAAATTTTGATCTTTGACCAAGGAGCACTTTATTCATAGGTGCCCTATCTATTATGAGATTCAGGGGGATACCATTATATGTGTAAGGACTAAGGAGGTTCCCTATCTACCTTTTTAAATTATCAACCAAGGATGTGTGGTCATCTAACTTAAGGAGATTGTCATTTTCAAATATTGACCCTTGTACTGGATTCTTAGGGGACCTACGGTGATACCTCCTTAAGAATCCTAGGGTGATTCTGAGGAAAGAAGTGATCCTTATTTCGTGAGGATGGATCTGGGAAAAGGGTCTGAAACTTCAGAATGAAATTTACAAATGCAATTGATTCCAGAAAACTTGAACAGAATTGCCAGATAAAAGGAGAATTTTAAGTGGGTGTAGGCAAACTGAACAGAAATTATTGTTGAGGACTTAAAATAGTGTGTGAAGATATGGTCAGGCTTTATGCATGAATGCTTTAACCTTTGGTGGAGAAGGTAATGATCACTTGATAAAAGAAGTAATTGCCACTACATAGGTAGGCAATTGCCAAGATTGTGAGTAATGCTGAGCCTTGTATCTTGAAACAATAGTTTAGGAATTTTAGTATTGGCTTCATAGTAGAGAAGCATGCTTAGATGTTGCTGAAGCTAAAATCTTGATGTAATTTAGATCATTACTGGAGGTCTGTGGTTAAATGGTGGCAATTTTCCATTTATCTTTTCGCCGTTTGGCTAACACAAAAAGTAGTACTGTCTATTTGTTTTTTTCTATGCTTTTACTAATCAGTAGGGTAAAGTGTTCAAGCCTTGTATTAGTTTCCTTCTAGTCCAGATAAAGTATATGTTGTTTTCTTCAACAGGTCAAAATCATCCTCAGGTCTGGGAGCTGGTAGAATGATGTTTTACATCTGAATGATACACATAAATTATAGTAATGCCCACAAATGACCAAAGTAGGTCAATTGGATTTAAAACAAGAAGGTGTTATGAGAACTAATGAAGAGAGCAGGAACTTGAACAAGCACAAATAAAGTATCTATAACTAAAACTAGGAAGTAGTAGAATTACCTAAGCATAAGGGAATAAGTTAGATCCCTTATATAAGCATCCTAGATAAATTAATTAAATCACAATGATAAACAAATCTGACCAAGGATAATGAGCTGGGACTGATACTGAAATTAAATGTGGATTTTATGTAATGCCCCCTCCTTAAATATAATTTTTATTTGCTGGAGTAGTTCTTTTCTTTATTCACTTAAGGAAGGATAATAAAGGGAGTGCTTAAGGGAGAATGATTAATATTATAAAAAACTAGAATTTAATAAAGTTTAATTTTAATGAAAAGCCAAGAGACAAATGAAGGGCTATGACTATTGAAGCAAAAGATGCATATAAGGAAGATAAATCAAGGAAATGAAGGCAATTTTGAGTAGAGATAATTATTTATTTTTCCTTCATGGAATATGGATCAATGACTCAGCCATCTTGAGGATGAAACCCCTCGTAGACCAGAAATTCAAGGATGATGTTAGATTTAGGATCAGAAATGAAAGCAATCAGAAAATGCAACACATAAGACGATGAACACAACAAGATACCTTGGGAAAACCCTCCTACTCGAGGGAGAAAAACCCAACAAATATATCTCTTAAATATTGAAGGAATAATAGCAGAAATCTGCTTACAACTCAGGCCCAACACAATGTCGAATTTGATACAATGAATAATAGCACCTCTCCTAGATGCAAATATACAAATGAATATGTTTCTCCTTGAAATTGGTCTGCTGCTACAAAATTATGATCTGCTGCTACAAGATGATGATCTGCTGCTCAAGTATGAACTTCTTCTAGGAATGCGAATTATGATGAAGGAACTTGATGATCAAATGAATGATCATCACCTTGTATTTATAAAAAACTAGATGACTCTTCATTTGGGTTGGCCTCTTTTAAGAAACAAGGTAGTGACTCTTCATAAAAATTATTATATATAGCAAGTCCGACTTGCCTTGGTATTATTTATCCATCATTTTTAAATTTGAGAGAAAGATATCTCCCACTGCTATAACATCAACACTCCCTCTTAGCTAGGGAGGTATCTTTCCAGATATCCACGTCATGGAGTCTCTCAACATGATGCCCACAATGGCTACACCCATTTGTGGAAAACTCAAAGGTTCATCACGGAGTCTCTCAACGTGATGTCGTCATGGAGTCTCTTAACATGACGTCCACCATGGCTACTCCCATGTGTGGAAAGAAACACATGTACAAGGGCTCATCATAGAGTCTCTCAATGTGATGTCTTCATGGAGTCTCTCAACATGACGTCTCATCTCGGTCACAGAGATGAACAAGGGCTCACACCTCATATTTCTTCGTCTCAGAGAAATATACACTGCAAGGGCTTTCACCTCATATTTCTCCATCTCAAAGAAATATACACTACAAGGGCTTTCACGTCATACTTCTCCATTAGAGAAATATACACTACAAGGGCTTTCACCTCATACTTCTCCATCACAGGAAAATATACACTACAAGGGCTTTCACCTCATACTTCTCCATCATAGAGAAATATACATTACAACAAGTCTTCATGAAGATGTGACTCCCTCTGAAGCTCCAAGTACTTGCATCAACCTCCTGACCTCTTCGTCCAAGGTTGCCTTTGATGGTTTGTCAGACTCCCTCTGAATTTTATTTCCTCCACTTCGAAGAAACTGATCGACTTTAGAATAAGAAACCTTCTGAATTGACTTTAGAACTTGGCTCCTTTTGAGATGTCCCTATGTCAATTTGCAATCTCGAGCAAAGTGACCATACTTGTCACACTTGTAACATTGAATGTGAGAGAAATCCTTTTTCTTCTTCGGTTCTGGGGCAGAATTTGATCCTCTGTCTCTATTCCTCTTTCTTCCTTTGCCTCTTTCTCTAGAAGTATGTGTAGCAAGAACTTGATTTTCTACATCATGATAGTTTCGCCCAATTCCTCTTGTTGCCAACCTGGACTCTTCTTGAATACAATCAGCTCGAAGACGATCAAACTTGGGCAACTTAGATCTCCCACTGATGCTTTGAATAAAGGGTTCCCAAGATTGAGGAAGGCCGTTTAGTGGCAACATAACAAGATCTCTGTCTGCAATTATATCCCCAATGGTGCTCAACTGATCTCTCAAATCAGCAATCTTCATAAAGAAGAGATGACTGAATCATCTTTAGCCATTTTTACATGGTGAAGTTGTTGTCTCAAAGCAAGGGCTCTGCTGGTGTTGTTGATCTCATACAATCCTTTTAGAGTACCAAACATTTCTTTAGCTGTCTTCAACTTAGAGATGATCGGTACTTGGTGATCCATCACAGAGTCTAATGCAATGAGTACCTTGGATTTTCTCAGTATCATCGGAAGGCTCGGGCATATCACTTTCCACAAAGTCAAGATCATCATTTTCCTCTAATGCAATGAGTACCTTGGGTTTCCAAGAGTTGAAGTTTGTGGGTCTATCAAGTCTATCTTCTACCTTGACACCGATCACCATCTTCTTTTTTCGCACAAATTCACCTTCAAAGATCTGCCCTTAGGTCTGAAATAATTTGCAACCTTTGGCCTTCAAGATCTCTCTTAGATGAAAAGTGACTTAACTGCTTAACAAATCTGATCAAATCTTTTCTTAGACCTGCTCTGATACCATGTTAGATTTAGGATCAGAAATGAAAGCAATCAGAAAATGCAACACATAAGACAATGAACACAGCAAGATACCCTGAGAAAACCCTCCTACTCGAGGGAGAAAAACCCAACAAATATATCTCTTATATATCGAAGGAATAAGAGCAGAAATCTGTTTACAACTCAGGCCCAACACGATGCCGAATTTGATACAATGAATAATAGCACCTCTCCTAGATGCAAAGATACAAATGAATATGTTTCTCCTTGAAATTGGTCTGCTGCTACAAAATGATGATCTGCTGCTAAAAGATGATGATCTGCTGCTCAAGTATGAACTTCTAGGAATGCGAATTATGATGAATGAACTTGATGATCAAATGAATGATCATCACCTTGTATTTATAGAAAACTAGGTGACTCTTCATTTGGGTTGGCCTCTTTTAAAAAACAAGGCGACTCTTCATAAAAAATATTATATATAGCAAGTCCGACTTGCCTTGGTATTATTTATCCATCATTGGTAAATTTGAGAGAAAGATATCTCCCACTGCTATAACGTCAACAGATGAAAACCGTTTATTTCTCCATCAAGTTAGTGGAGAAAACCCCTAACTTTAGCAAGAATACTTAAAGACATTTGTACAAATAAATAGCTGCAAATTGCAAGAATATTTCATCAGATATTAAAAAAGAAGTTCGTATTTTTCAGAATTATATTATGAAATTACATAAAAATTATAGTTTAAGGATAAATTAATATTTTTAATTAATTATGCATGACTTATTGTGTGTGGGATATTTATTTAAAGAAAAAATAAGGAAATTCTAGAATGGGACATTACAAATGGTATTAGAGCCTTGATCTTAGCAGCCAGTAGGGTCGAAAGCTAACATGTGAGTTCGGATCTACAATAGACACATGAGTGAAAAGGGAATTTAGGAGAGAGAACATGGATTGGCAACCTAAATTCTTCCTAAAAGAAGAAGACATAGATCCTATACAAAATATGTTGAAAATACAGAAGGACCAAGAATGTTACCCATCTGAAGCACCCCAAATCCTTGACCAATATCAGGGGATGTCTGATAAAATCAAATTTGTACTTTCCTCTGATGATTACTTGCATTGGCTCAAAGAATGATATCTAAATAAAAGGGGCCTTGTGATGTTCCCTTATGAAATTATCCTTAAATTTATCTTAGCTTTAATCAGATATCAGATGACAATAAGTAACATTTTAGAGTATTGATAAAATTGATGTATTTGATTCACTTAACGGGTATTTAATTGTTTATACCAGCTTGTACTATTGAAGAAATTAAGTATATTAGTAAATATAGATAATAGGGATTATGTCTTTGATATTTATCTTGAAATAAATCTGAAATAATGGATGATTCAAGACTGGAAACTGGGCGATATATTGATTTGCTGTTTCAGATATAATTCTTTAAACTCATTCAATTGAGGTGGCCCTTGATGATTGCTATTTCTGAATAATTTCCTCCAAAACATGCAATTAAATCTTTATGCTGTTTCAGATTTTTCTATCTGCTTTTATGCATATGCAAATGGAGTAAATTGATGACTGTCTTCTTGTTGTTTCTGATATAATGTCTCAACTCATGCAAATGGACAAGGGGGTTGAGTGTCTGAATATTATCAATTAATATGCAGCCTAGTTGAAGATCAGCAACTCCTAATGGCGCCTTGATCTGCTCTGCAGTAGTGAAATTCTCCTTCAAACTCAATCAATGCCATTCAACTTGAAATTGTTTGCCTTTTTTATATCCACGATGGGGCAGATAGTCATGTCTTTTCATAGGAGACATGTCTCTTAATTAATTACTTAACTACTTGTAATCTCCTCGTTAAGGATAAATTTAGATTAATATTATCCTTTTTTCCTTAGTCGCTGATTCTACTTGTGCATTATGAGTTGTTCAATTTTTATTTCTTCCTTCTGCCGCTCTTACTGAAGGACGATTTGTCTGATTGTCATGATGTCATGTTCGATTCTTAAATTCTGGTTACTTAATGCTTCGCAATGGTCTCTTATGCAAGGTCGAAGGATCAGATTTTATTTTTCTTTAAGGGACAGGTCTATGACAGGCCTATATAACTACATAAGGAGGTTTAGAATGGAAGAAGAAAAGTGGAGGGTGTTAAAGAAATCAAGAAGCAAGAGGAACAGTTAAATTTAGAGTCACAAGACATCATTAAGCAAGAACAAAAAGGACCTAACATACAAGAAAATATTGATGAAATCAAAGAGGACAAGACATCAGTTGATGGAAGCAAAGAGTTTAAGATGGAGGAACATCCACTATCCTTTGAACTTTCAAAGGTTGAACCATTGATTGATCTTCAGAGTAGCATCATGGATGGGCATGCATTGGAAGAAAATATTTTGAGTCACAAGGATAAAAGTGTTGAAGGCATCTGCACAATTCCTATTTTGGGAAAGGAGGGTGAGATCTTTTTTGGTAGCCTACGGTATGAAAATGATGATCATAGTTCAGATTATATAGTATTCCCCCTTAATTTTTTTCGGATTTTATCAGCACAACACACCACTGATTAGCGTTAGCTCCAAATGATAAACAACAAGAATAGTAACCCTTCACCTTTTGATCACCAAGATCCCAATGTGGGCGAGGTGAGAGCATACGGTGCCAGAGATCGTTAGCAAATTGGAAATGAAATACAAAGCTACTAGGCGGCTAGCTGACCATGTATGAAAGTAAATACTAGAAATACAAAGAGTAGGCAGATAACCGACCATAAAGCTCTACCACTTATTCAGCGGGAGTGAAGTTATTACAATTTTATAAGGCAGCAAGCCAACCATGAATCCACACTTCCACTTATTCAGTTGGGGGAAAACTAATCAAAGTGCTGAAATTAAAATTATCGACTCAACCACTTTTTCAGTGGGAGAATTTACAAACATAAAGTGCAGCAATAAATATAACAGTTGTTAGTAGTACTACTAATCAGATTTACAATAATGGAGTTTCCAGCTGCACAACCAATCAGTTTGAAAGCCAAATACATCAGAATTGTTAAGGACATTATCCTTAATTGAAATACAATGTTTATAACCAGGTTTTAGCCTCAAAATAATAGTATAACAAAAATTATTCAAGTCTGATCAGAAACAGTAAGCACAGAAAATCAGACCAACAAGTAAGAAATTGACCAATATGGACGCAATTTCTTCAATGTAGCTCCAAGAAGAATGAAGAAGCCACTACCCAACTGAGTACTGCCAAAAATAGAATGATGGATTGGAAATGACTATGCTGTTGCTAGGATGACAATGCCATAAATAGAACTTACCAAAAATAGCAAACTGCTATAAATAGTAAGTGTTCCCAAACTTCATTTGAACACAAACCGGATAGTTGTCATGACTTACTAAAAATAGTAAGTGTCTGGAAAGGTTAACAAAATCAGATGCATGTTAGACCCTCTTGGAGATCTCTGAAAACTCGGAAAAACCCAAAAACCCTTGCTGCATGCAAGGTACGAGATAGAAATGCATGTCATTTTCATGAAATGCATGTTACCACACCTTGAAGCTCTCCAAAAACCCAGAAAGCTCCATAAAGCTCACTGCCAAACTCTTGCATGCAAGCCATCAAAAGCTCAACTGAAACCTCCTATAAAATAGGAAACCCTAATTTGCACTTTTGATCAGCCTACGGATTTCCAGAAATAGGCTATCAGTCGACAAAGAGCATAGGGATAAAATGGGGACATTACAGATTAGTTGTTTCCTATGTCACTGCAAAATTCTTGTCATCATGGAAAACATGCAAAGAGGGGTGATAGAGTAATGGATACAAATTGAAGTATAGGGCATGTGGACTCTTTGTTTCGAGTTTCAAACATTTTTTGCACATGGGGTCCAAATGTTCTCTTAAGGATCAAAGTGGATCAATGTTCACGGTTCATAGATCACTCATGGAAGCCAAGTACCAAAATTGAAGACAAGATCGTGGGTGATGGCCAAATGGAGATGGTCACCTTGGGGTGCTTGATGCTAGATGATGGCAAGCAAAATAGGTGTTATTTTGATGTTCAAGATTTTATGATTAAGTATAGTACGATGCTTTGGATATCAAACTGCAAACATGTTAGAGGATACATAAAGGATAAGACTCTGCAAATTCCTAGCATCATGAAGGTCACACAATTCGTCATCACTTTGGGTGAACATGAGACATGCAAAGACTTCTATATCATGGATCTAGGAGGGTTGTAATCCAAGAGAAGTGTGTAGAGCTTCAAGTAATTAAAGATGAAGCTCTAAGAGTTGCAATGGTTAGGTGTAGGAAATATCAATGGGTGACAATTACGACCTCTTCCAAAGATGAGATGCTTAATCATTGTGGTATTTGGTCTATTACATTTCTAGGGTGGCTACCAAATGGAACAATTGTAAGATGGGTCTTTCTTGTTGAGAATCACCAACTTGACATAATGAGTAATGGTCCTAAATTATAAACCTGTTGCTCTCACATTTCTACCACTTCCCGCATTTTCCTTGCAGCCAAAGAAGAGTTTTTAGTCACATGGTGGGGGAGTTTACAACCCATTACCATTGTTGTGATGTTTACAGCTAGTACAACGCGGTTTCCAGCCATTAAATTTTTGCTTCTGAGCAGAAGAATGCAATGTTACAGCCAAGGTATAGAAAATATCTCTTGGTTTAATATTGAGTAGAGGAGGTATCACATGTGGAGATCACTAAGTGCAAACATTCCAACATTTTTAGTGTGGTTGGGGGAAAGATTTGGGGCAATGTATGATTATTACAGCCACTTTTCAGCCCACATACAATTTGATCCAAACCTTCTTGCAAGTCGTAAACCTTGGGACATCATGGTGAGAATGTTTGGAGTCCAAGGTAAACATAATAACATCAATCTAGAAGAGGTAAGCAAAATTGTTGGCATGCATGGGTCAGATTTCTTTGATAGGAACACTATAGAAATGATGTTCAATGAAATGGAAGGTGTGCATGGTGATTCTAAAGGTGCGTTAAATGACCTAATGGATGGAATTTTTTTGCATGATCTTGAAACACATGGAAAAGAAACAAAGAAGGAAAAAGAACATTTAGAACCAAAACGCCAACAATTTATCAAAAGGGTTGTAACACTAAAGTAGTCAATCCCTTGGACCCAAATTAATTCTAAGGAATCTCCTCTTAATCAACAAAAGAAGATTTCTTCTATTGCAAGAAAGACTAATGACAACCAAAACAAATTTAGAAGAGAAAATCTTTGCTTCCTATGCAAGGAATCTTGGGAGCGAAGCCACATGTGTCGGAGCAAAGAAGCAATGGCATCAGAAAAGGAGTTGAGAAAATCTGATGTACATTCAGAAAATAAAGTGGAATATGAGGAAGTAAACACATCAAGACCACAAGTTGAAAATGTTTCAATAGTTACTATCGTTGGTAAGCAAATTTGAAAAACTGATTGACTGGGAATGAGAAATGATGTTTAGAAGATGATTGTTCAACATTAGGCCAATATGAATGGTTTAAACAGAAAATTGATTTCCCATCTAAGAATAAGATTTTTTTTCAAGTTTTCTATTGGGTTGTAGATAACCCACTTTTTGAAATGAATGCAAAAACATTTGTCCACTAGGATAACCCACTTTTTGAATTAAAGGTAGAAAAATATCTTGGTTCAAGTTCTGTAATTTGTGATAATATCAGAGTAACACAACAAAAGTTGAATAGTGAAATGGTTCTTCATAAAGAACAACCCCTGGGAATGTTAGAAGTTGCAGGGAGTGAACAATTAGTAGAATCGGGTATGACTCTTAAGGGGTTTTGCAAGGCAATATGGATAGTCAGTTGTTTGAGGACAAGAAAGACAAAGTTGTTAAGGAACCACATCAACTAGACTTAGCAACCAATAGACAGTTAATGAAATACACTACATTATAAACATTTATAATATTTCCAAGATCGATTTGGGATCATGGTAACTCCGAAGAAAAAAGAGATTCAGTCAAGTGGAGAATAAATTCTTTAGCATCCTAGTTGTGATTGCTTGAGGAAAAACAATCTTAGGAAGGGCGGACTGTAATGCCCCCTCTTAAATATAGCTTTTATTTGCTTCAGTAGTTCTTTTCTTTCTATTGCAATTCGCTTGAAGAAGGATAATAAAGGGAGTACTTAAGGGAGAATGATTAATATTATAAAAAGCTAAAATTTAATAAAGTTTAATTTTAATGAAAAGCCAAGAGACATATGAAGGGTTATGACTATTGAAGGAAAAGTTTTATATAAGGAAGGTAAATCAAAGAAATGAAGGCAATTTTGAGCAGAGCTAATTATTTATTTTTCCTTAATGGAATATGAACCAATGATTCAGCAATGTTGAGGACGAAACCCCTCATAAATCAGAAATTCAAGGTTGAAAACCCTTAATTTCTTTATCAAGTTAGTGGACAAAAATCCATAATTTTTTTATCAAGTTAGTGGACGAAAACCCCTAACTTTAGCAAGAATACTTCAAGATATTTGTACAAATAAAATAGCTGCAAATTGCAAGAAGATTACAGCAGATATTCAAAAAGAAGGTTGTATTTGTCAGAATTATATTATTAAATTTTAAATATGAAAGTATATTAAAATTATAGTTTAAGGATAAATTAATATTTGTAATTAGTTATGCATGATTTATTGTGAGTGTGGGATATTTATTTAAAGCAAGAACAGGACATTACATTTTAAATGAATTTAAGTAAAATACGTAGCTAAATTTCAGAGATGGGGAAATGATGTTTGTTGAGAATCAATGTCATTATGCTGGAATTTTAGGAATTGATTAGATGACTGCCTTGGAATGTGCAACCTGATTGTGCCTTGTTGTAGTTTAGATTTGAACCTATGGATGTGTAACTCCACATTTGCAAAAGTGAACTAGTGTATAGACCCGAACCTATACATGCGGGAATGAACTGGCTGAAATCTAGCTCAAGGAATCTGTTTGCCTTGGTCTTTTGATGTCTGAATAACAATAAGGAATTGGTGGTGTTTACAAATACCTGTAGGGAATCTACTGAATTGCGAGAGTTATACTCTTTCTATTTATACCCTTTGGAGGGATGATTCAATGGTTTTGGAGCAATGAGCGAAGACAAGAAGTAAACATGCAAGGGTGCCTATGATGATGTATTCTTTGATAGTATAATTAGATTCCCCAATGATGTTACTGTAATGGTGTGCAAGTCATATAGGGAATGTGAGATGATTTGAAATGATATAATGAATGTCTTTAAATACAACAACATAGCACACAAATCAGCACAAATATGCACTAGAGCAGTTCAAAATGGCTAGTGCAAGGTATTGGCAAAATTTAATTTGAATTTGAATTTTTAAACTTCGAAGTTCCAATATACAATAGTTGTAATGACTTGGATCAATTCCACACCTGTGGATGTGATCCAAGTTGGGGAATATTTTGGAACGAGTGATGATGGGATCAATTATAGGATCAGGTTATGAGTCAAATTCATGCAAGAATATACTATATACACGTGTTATGCATAAAAGACACTTGAATCAAAGTGGGCCAATAACAAGGAAAAAGGGCATGAGTATGCAATTTTTACCATTACGTTTTGCCCCTACTTTGATGTTCTTGTGAACTATTATGATAATGCATGCATAAGTAAAAAAGTAGTCAACATGGAAATTAGATGTGTCAAACACTCAAAGGATATGGATATGCTCAAATGTTACATATATGGTTGAGCAATTGTAAATTCTCTTGAATTCTCCTTGCAATGAATGCTCCATCAAAAATCTACAAAATTAAAAGGAATATGTAGTGAGTAGCATTTGTTGCACATTTAAAATAAGCACTTGTAAGATTTGGCTATGGAGATAGCCACCCAAGATCTAAAGGCCTATGTAAAGCACAAGATATTCAAAAGATCAATATGATGAGAATAAATTGTATTCCCATCAAATAATGCAAATAGAATTGATGTACAATGTGTGAGAGACCCTTGGTTATATAGGCTAAGGTGAGATATAGGATTAGACAAGATCATGGCAAGTGTCTTAATCCTATGACATGAGACAACTAATATTAAATGACCTAGGCCACAAGAATTAAATGACAAAAGACAATATAAGATTATGGCTAGTGTCTTAATCTTATGATTTGAAACATAAAGTGATAAGTATCCTGTGTATCCTAAAAAATATTAAGTGATAAGATGTGAAAGGGACCTAATACGGGAACTAGTTAGGTGATACCTCTATTCACACCAACAACACTAACTACAACATGCTTAAAAGAAACTATCTTTGAAAATAGTAGAAGTAAAAAGGATAAGGGTAATAAATTTTGTCTAGGTAGGAAGTGGTCAAGCTCCGACTATGTGGAAGATTTTGACATCATAGAAAGTTTGATAAAATTCTTTTCAACATTGGAATGAATATGAGCCCATCATTGCACAACATAACTCTAAAAAAGGAATGCTAGTGTGAAACAACCCCTGTGGTGTTAGAATCTGACCCTCTGAATTTCTGTGTGTTTTTGTTTATTTGTTTTTGAGAGTTTTGATGCCAGAAAAGAAAATAAATAAAGAATACCAAAACAGAATGAAATACATAAACTTAAAGCAACCTAATTGATTTTTATTGATTTCAAATGAAATTACATCATACCCATTTGCTGGTTTTGACTGTCATAAAGTTTTGATTTCTGGACCAGCCAACTGGAGAACTGATGAAATGCACGCCTAGCCTGAAGGAGATGGAATGTTGATGTGGATATCTTCTCACAATGCTCCTTCACCATGGACGCCCAAGATAAGACTCAAGAAGATTGCAAAATGACCACCGTTTATTTATTTATGAAGGCGTCCAAGATGGTACGGCTGTACCTACAGTCCACACGTGCCAAAGTAATCACACTCAGATCTGTAATTGTTGACCTGAAACTGCCTGGTAATTAATCGCTTATCCTTTCAGCATCAATGGGAGTCAAATAATCTCCAATCTAATCCCTCATGCATGATCTTTGATTGATTTCCTAGATCCCACGTGCTTATTTCTGAACATGCAAAAACTACAATCTTTATTCTGATTTCTTAATTCTGATCTGCAACCTGTAACATATGAATTCAGATTTTATTCTTCAATGAAAATCCCCAAGATGAAGCACAAACTTGATCCCTGAATGAGATCAACCAGAAGGAGCCTTGGACGGACTCTCACGCCTGTAGCACCTCATCTAACTGAGGTTATCCATCCTCAATCAGCTTGAAATAACCAAACCAGCAGCTGCTGCTCATAAAAATGATATATTCTTCCAGATGTTCAATAATGAACTGAAACACTTGCCTTATGGAAATTGGACGCCACTTTTAGGGTTTCACCTTTAGACAAATAAAACAATAAAATATCCCTTCTTGAAAAGCACACCACTTTTCAATAGCTCTTTGATTTAATATTAAATCATTTTCCAAAGTGACTTTTCACTTAAATACTTATAAAGTGACATAAAATATTCTTTTAATAATGTCACTTTCACTTTATAACATTAAATCACCAAATCACTTAATAATAGAATATTATTAAATAACGTGACTTATTAAATCCATAACTCCTGGCTCTGATATCGAAATGAACTCTCGAGAGTGTCCCTTGACCAAGAACAATTGCAAGTGTGCCATCACAGACCCCAAATGTCACTTACTAAAAATAGTAAGTAACGAGGACAAGTCCTGAAACTCCTTAGAAAGATTCCCTAATCATCCCGTTAGCCTACGGGAACCATAGTGATAGTCTAACCTTGTTCCTTGAGCCATTGGCTAGAAAGGGGACATTATAATCCGCCGTTCCTGAAATTGCTTGTCTTCAAGCAATCTCAACTCTGGATGTTGCAAAAAGTTCCCAAGACAGCCTTCTTGTATCATGCCCCTCTGTGGGAGTACACCACCTGGATCCCAGGGATACCACTTGCCTCCAGATTCTTGATGCACCAATCTAACCATACCAGGTATGCCACATCGTCCAAGATGAGCCCATAAATTGCGTGCCCTATAAACATGATCATCCTGTAGAAGCAGCTCTGATAACCTACAAGGTTTGTCCTCTCTATTTGTAGAAAGAGACATCTCATACTAACTGTCCATCTCACGTGTGTGTGCCTTATGCATCGTAATCAAGTCAGATGCGAGTGGGCTGAAAGTAAAGTCATATGCACATTGCACAATAGACACACTGTGGAAAGTATCGGTAAGCCTTAATTGTAGTCCTGATCCACAACTAGGATCCCTAGTCCTGTGATTGTTGTCCAATTCCCCATAGGGAACAAAAGGAGCGCCATCATCCAACTCTAAGAGTGGATTATCATAAGTCAAATCAGCATTATCCTCAAACAATGGATTAACAATAAATGGTACACTATCCTCTTGCTGATCTAAATTACCTCTCTTTGGATTTTTGAGGCAATGAACAAAATCATACTCCTCCTGAGAGTGGTCTCGCTGCTTCACTTGTTCTACCTCTTTTCCTTTCCCTCTACCCTTCTTCTCACTGAAGGAGATGACATGTAGATTACCTTCAAACATTCCCCTCAACACGTATTTCCTACCATCTGTGATGTCCCCGCTCTAGTCAGTTCTCGGGAACAGTGTGTTAGCCCTTTATTGGACCCTTGTGGGCTAACTGGATTGGTTAGAGGGTCAATGGTACTTTCTGGAGAGTTGGATCATTCTCGTGTTCAGAGCCCAGTATTGGTTCACAGCAGGCATTAGCAGACCAAGAGTCGACAGCTTCTGACGGCACGGGATTTTATGAAGAATTGTGGAAGTTATGCCTATTTGAGTGATTTAAGTTATTTATTAACTTAGTATTTTATTATAAAGTCAAATTGACTTTTTGCTTTTTAAATCACTTAAATATTTCCTAAAAAGTGATTTAATACTTAATCACTTAAATTAATAAATTGCGCCCACTTTATTTAAGTCAAACTATTGAAAGTGACTTAAATTATATTTTAAAAGATTTAAATATCCAGAAGTGGCGTATCTTCTTGGAAATCGTGCCTTTTGGCATATATAGGCATTTTGGGCAATGAGAGAATGATCTTTTGAATATTTTGACTTTGCCTTTGGCTTCTTCCTATGCTTCACCTGTGATAGGGTTTTGAGCATTTATTTTCCATTGGAGAACGGAATCTCTTCAGTGTTGAGCACCTTTGAGGCTGTGAAAGACCAGCTGAATTTGTGCAGTTGTGAGGGCTTCATACAGAAGTTCTATTGTGCTTCATCTGAGTTTAATTTCAGCATTTCAGTGTTTTGGAATAAAGAACAGGGCTTCTCTACTTGGGACGCCATTCTGCATCAGATTCATTGTTTATTGATAGGGCCGTACCATAGCATCAGAAGGTGGTGATTTTCTCTTGGGATGCGTGCCTCCTTACTTGAGGCGTGTGAACTCAAAGGCAAAAAACGCCTTTCCTTGTGGCTGGTTTTGTACTCCATCATTGGCGCCCTCTATGGTTAGCATCATTTCTCCAACTTCTGAGTGGGAGACAGCTGATCGTGAGCCCCTGCAGTGATTTCTTTCAGTTTCAACATTCTTGCCTGCCAAGCTGTCAAATTTCTTATTTAATTATTCTGGAGTCATTCGGGTATGTGATTTGCTTGCAATCTTATTGTATGTACTGCAAATGAATAACAATTACGTCTATTGCTCCAAAGGTTTCTGTATTTCAGTTTTATGTGCTTTAATATGCTGCCGCCCCTTCTCTTCTGTCTAGAAGTCATTCTAAAAAAAACTAAGTAAAACACCAAAAGACTTAAGAAAAAAACAAGGGTTTCGTAGAGAGCCAGCAAGGCTCATCATAGTGGTATCAGAGCCTATTAATCCTGCCAGCTTGTGGGAAAAACATTTCTATGTGGCCACACCAGAATAGGTTTGACAGGTACTACGCACGCAGGGGTCCCAAAAATCAGCGAAATACTTTTGAACCATTTCAGGCTCCTCCATTGGACGAACAGGAAGAAGATTTTGATTTTGATAATATGGCTGAAAGGAATGATGATGCTCGTCTTAATGACGAAGACAGGGATGCTAGAGAAGTACTGAGGGGAATGGTGGCTGGTCAAGAATAGGTGGCAAACATCCTTCAGCAACTTAGCACCAATGTGCAAAACTTGACAGTTCAGAGGAGGCCGAATATTGATCAAGATCAGGAAGGTAGCATTCATGGAGAGCATCACAGGAATATTGCTCCAGCACGCACCTTTGAGAGAGCCACACGCCCTACTTTTGTCAGAAATGACGCTGAGGAGGAAGAGGAGGTGGAAGAAGGTGGTGAGGGAAACTTTGCTGACAACATCCTAGCTATGCATGATGAATGGGATGCAATGCCTCCACGAGTTAAGGATCACCTTAACTTTGATCGTTTTATGAGTCAGAAAGAGAACACACCAGGAACAGGAATGACAGAAGGCCTAGATACAAACATAATGATCTACGACAGGCTACCAATAAGCTTACCTTAGCGAACTATGATGGCAGTGGCAGAGTTACAACACGTGCCTGGGTGAGTAAATTGGATACATTTCTGACACTACGTCTTATGCCAGAGGAAGATGCTATTAGATTTGCAGCCCTACACCTTGATGGCGTGGCACATGACTGGTGGATTCATGGCATGGCTACTCTTCACCATGACTAGATTACCTCATACCAGGAGTTTACTGATAGATTGGTAGAGAGGTTTGATAAACGTGATCCTGAATTGTTCTTCAGGGATCTAGCACAGTTAAAACAATTGGGTAGCTTGGAATCGTACATTGGAGAGTTCTAAAGACTATCTGTAATGGTGACAGGCATTTCAGAGAGAAGGCTGATCATATTGTTTATTGAGGGGCTTTTCGAGCCCATGAAAGGTTGGATAAAGGCATTTGATCCACCTACCTTACAGGAGACCATGAGGAAAGCTCGCAGTATGGAACTCACTACACCTCGTAAGCAATTTGGCACCAAACCTTCTTCCTCCTACACTGAGAACAAATCTGATCCAAAGAAGGCTGATAATACTGATCAAAAGAAAAGATTTGCAGCTCCATTAGATCGGGATACAATGAATGATCTACGTAGAAGGAAGCTCTGTTTTTACTGTAAAGGTCCATATGACTTCAATCATGATTGTCCCCTCAAGCCTAAAGGGCAAAACAGGAACATGGAATGGTTTTATGAGGGAGAAACATTGACTGATTTTTCTGATCAGCAAGCTGCTATCTATGACACAGATGAAGAAAAGTCAGAAAATGAGGCAAAGATTGAGGTAGAAAGTGAGCTACAGGAGGCTCATATGTCCAGCATGCAGAGAGAGGGTTCTTTCAGGCTCCGTGGGGTCTTAGCGGGTCAAAGAGTCATATCTCTTTTGGACACAGGTGCAACCCACAATTTTATTGATTCACGGTTGGTGGAGAAAAGGGGAATTCAAACGCAGCAGTTTGAAGGCATTCGTGTGAAGGTTGCAGATGGACACACTCTCACCTGTGAGAGGATGATTCCTGATTTACCATTGAAACTCAACAATTTTGAGTTTAAGGCAGATTTTTATGTTGTGAACATGGGAGGAACGGATATAGTTCTTGGCATGAAGTGGCTTCATGCTATAGGAGAGTTCACACTTAAATTGCGTGATATGGAGATGAAATTCAAAATTGATGGCACGAATCATGTTCTTAAAGCTATCAAGGACAACAATCTAAAAGAAATTTCACTCCGAAGAATGGAACGTTTGATTCAACATGATATGGTAGAATGGGCTGCTGAGTGCAAGTTAATGCCTTCACAGTTAGAGCAGCAAGCTTCTCCTTACCATCCGGATGTACAGGAACTCCGAATCAAACATGCAAAGGTTTTCAGTGCTATTCCACCAGGTAGACCTCCTGATAGAGGTATTGAGCACATCATTGAGTTGGATGAGGGCACGAAACCTATTATGATCACTCCTTACCGGCACCCCAAACGTTTAAAAGATGAAATTGAGAAAACCATTAAGGAACTTTTAGCTATGGGGCACATTAGGCCGAGTAAGTCACCCTTTGCTTCATCAGTTGTTTTGGTGAAGAAAAAGGATGGTACACTTAGGATGTGTATTGACTACAGGATGCTTAATAGGAAGACTATTAAGAATAGGTATCCTATTCCGCGGATAGATGAGTTGATAGACGAGCTTCATGGAGCTTGCTATTTCTCGAAGATTGATTTGAGGACTGGTTACCATCAGATCAGGGTCAGAGAGGAGGATATTGAGAAAACCGCATTCAGGTGTCACTGTGGATATTATGATTTCTTGGTTATGCCATTCGGCTTAACCAATGCACCAGCTACATTTCAGTCTACTATGAACAGGGTTTTCCATCCTCTCTTGAGGAAATTTGTTTTGGTGTTCTTCGACGACATCCTGGTTTATAGCAAATCATGGGAGGAACACATGGTTCACTTAGATGAGGTATTGGGTATACTTGACAGGGAGTCCTTGTACGCCAAGGAGTCCAAGTGTGCTTTGGGCATGGCTGAGCTTTTGTATCTGGGTCACATTATCAATAGAGAGGGAGTTAGCATGGATCCAGAGAAAATTCGAGCTATCATTGATTGGCCTACACCTGAGACGTTGACACAGCTTAGGGGGTTTGTAGGATTGTGTGCCTTCTATCGTCGGTTCGTTAGTGGATTCTCGCGACATGCTGCGCCACTAATTGATTTGACTAAGAAGGGAGCCTTTGTGTGGACACCTCTTGCACAGGCATGCTTTGAGAAGTTCAAACTTCTTATGACTACTTGTCTAGTATTGGCTTTGCCGGATTTCTCCAGACCATTTGAGTTACATTGTGATGCCAGTGGTGAGGGTATTGGTGCAGTTATCATGCAGGATCGACACCCTATAGCTTTTGAGAGTAGGAAGCTCAGAGGTCCTGAACGGAGTTTCAGTATCTATGATAAGGAAATGTTGGCCATCATGCATGCCATGGCCAAATTCAAGCAATACTTGATTGGTAGTATATTCAGTGTTAAAACCGATCACAATAGTCTGAAACATTTTCTTGGACAGCGAGATTTGAACGAAAGGCAACAGAAATGGGTCAGCAAACTTCAGTCCTATGATTTTGACATTGCCTATGTCAAGGGCACTCAGAATGTGGTTGTTGATGCTTTATCTCACCGTCCTCACTTGAGCTCCATTTCACTGATTTCAGAGGACTGGAGACACATGATAGTGGCAGAATATGCTAAGAATCCTTGGGCTTCTAGCATAGTGGATGGGACAATACAGGATGACAGATACTCACTTGTGGATGATCTTATCATTTACAAAGGGAGGATATTTCTTGTCCCAGGTTCTGAGATGAGGGGCACAGTATTGAGGTCATTCCATGATTCACCGATGGCAGGACATCCCGGTTACTTTAAGACCTACAGGCAGGTACGGGAGAGATTCTCTTGGAAGTGACTCAAATCTTTCATTCTTTAGTATGTCAGGGAATGCCTTGTTTGTCAGCAGAACAAGCAAGAACATACATAACCTGCAGGTTTACTTCAGCCGCTTGCTATTCCTGAGAGGAAGTGGGAATGCTTGTCTATGGACTTTATCACGGGTTTGCCGAAAGCTCAAGGGAAAGACAACATTTATGTGGTAGTAGATCGGTTGACGAAGTATGCACATTTCTTCTCAATCACTACTACACACACAGCTACTCAGGTGGTGGACTTGTTTTTCCGTGAGGTATTCAGATTGCATGGATTGCCTCAAAGTATAGTCAGTGACAGGGATAGCAGATTTTTGAGTAACTTCTGGCAGGAGTTATTCAAACTTTGCGGTACAGAACTCACTCCGAGCACCAGCTACCACCCACAGACAGATGGGCAAACAGAGATAGTCAACAAATGGGTGGAGGGATACTTGAGGAACTACAGTTCAGGACAGCAGAAGGCATGGGTGAAGTGGTTATACCTTTGTGAGTATTGCTATAATACCACTCATCATATGAGTATTCAGATGACACCATACCGAGCATTATATGGATATGATGCTCCGAGCTTTCTAGACTTATTGCTGAGTGACAGTAGGGTACCTAGTGCTAGTGATTTGTTGCAGGAGAATCAGGACATTATGAAAGCACTTAGGGAGAATATTCAGAAAGCTCAAAATCAGCAAAAACAATATGCTGATCAGAGGCAAGTGGAGAGATCTTTTGAGATCGACGATTTGGTGTATCTGATGCCACAGCCTTATAGGCAGTCCACCCTTCGTAAGAAGGGCACCGAGAAACTCAAGCCACGATACTATGGACCATTCAGGGTTGTTAGACGTGTTGGTGAAGTGGCTTATGAGTTGTATCTACCAGTGAACAGTAAAGTTCACAATGTGTTCCATGTGTCGCGCCTCAAGAAGGCGTTAGGACAACTGGTGATTCCTTCTGCAGATTTACCACCCCTAGATGATGAGGGGAAGTTGATTTTGATACTTGAGGCCATTTTGGAGTCTAGAGAGCGTCATCTACGGAGGCGGGTTATCAGGGAATATTTGGTGAAGTGGAAAGACTTACCAGCAGAAGATGCGACTTGGGAGAGTGACAGTATTCTTCAGCACCCAGCTTTGAGTTTGCTTGTGGGCAAGCAAACTTGGGGAGGGCGGACTGTGATGTCCCCACTCTAGTCAGTTCTCGGGAATAGTGTGTTAGCCCTTTATTGGACCCTTGTGGGCTAACTAGATTGGTTAGAGGGTCAATGGTACTTTCTGGAGAGTTGGATCGTTCTCGTGTTCAGAGCCCAGTATTGGTTCACAGCAGGCATTAGCAGACCAGGAGTCGACAGCTTCTGACGGCACGGGATTTTATGAAGAATTGTGGAAGTTATGCCTATTTGAGTGATTTAAGTTATTTATTAACTTAATATTTTATTATAAAGTCAAATTGACTTTATGCTTTTTAAATCACTTAAATATTTCCTAAAAAGTGATTTAATACTTAATCACTTAAATTAATAAAGTGCGCCCACTTTATTTAAGTCAAACTATTGAAAGTGACTTAAATTATATTTTAAAAGATTTAAATATCCAAAAGTGGCGTATCTTCTTGGAAATCGTGCCTTTTGGCATATATAGGCATTTTAGGCAATGAGAGAATGATCTTTTGAATATTTTGACTTTGCCTTTGGCTTCTTCCTGTGCTTCACCTGTGATAGGGTTTTGAGCATTTATTTTCCATTGGAGAACGGAATCTCTTCAGTGTTGAGCACCTTTGAGGTTGTGAAAGACCAGCTGAATTTGTGCAGTTGTGAGGGCTTCATACAGAAGTTCTATTGTGCTTCATCTAAGTTTAATTTCAGCATTTCAGTGTTTTGGAATAAAGAACAGGGCTTCTCTACTTGGGACGCCATTCTGCATCAGATTCATTGTTTATTGACAGGGCCGTACCATAGCATCAGAAGGTGGTGATTTTCTCTTGGGATGCGTGCCTCCTTACTTGAGGCGTGTGAACTCAAAGGCAAAAAACGCCTTTCCTTGTGGCTGGTTTTGTACTCCATCATTGGCGCCCTCTATGGTTAGCATCATTTCTCCAACTTCTGAGTGGGAGACATCAGATCGTGAGCCCCGGCAGTGATTTCTTTCAGTTTCAGCATTCTTGCCTGCCAAGCTGTCAAATTTCTTATTTAATTATTCTGGAGTCATTCGGGTATGTGATTTGCTTGCAATCTTATTGTATGTACTGCAAATGAATAACAATTACATCTATTGCTCCAAAGGTTTCTGTATTTCAGTTTTATGTGCTTTAATATGCTGCCGCCCCTTCTCTTCTGTCTAGAAGTCATTCTAAAAAAAACTAAGTAGAACACCAAAAGACTTAAGAAAAAAACAAGGGTTTCGTAGAGAGCCAGCAAGGCTCATCACACCATCGACAAATTTCATTTCCATTGTGCGCAGGTTGAGGGAGAACTCACCAATTGCATGAAGCCATTTCATGCCTAAGACCACATCCATCTCACCCATGCTAACTACATAATAATCAACATGGAATTCATAATCATTCAGCTGCAAGGTGAGATTAAGAATCCTCCTCCTACAAGTGAGAGTGAAACCATCTGCTATTCTCATTCTGAACCCCTCAAAACCGTCTGCTTGAAGTCCGTGCTTGGCAACCAATCACTCATTAATGAAGTTATGAGTGGCTCCTGTGTCAAGCAAAGTGATCACATGCTGCCCGCTCAAGGCTCCTCTGATTCTAAAAGATCCCTCTTTGGAAGCTAGAGAGTTGTGCCATAGGGGATAAATTTGCCAAGTCTTTTCCTAACACTTCTGATGCTCTTCCTATCATATTGTCCTCCAAATCAGATTACTGTTTGGAATTTTCCGAATCTAATACGTTCGCATAAAAATACTCCATCTGATTTACTTTGGGCTTAAGAGGACACACATGTCCTTTTTCATACGGTCCTTTGCAGGTGAAGCATAGTTTTTTCCTTCTCAAGTCTTGAAGGGTCTCGTCACTGAGTCTTTGAAACGGCCTTCTTTGCTGGTCCATCACTTGTTGTTGACTCTCATCCATTGGAGGAGTCAATGTTTTAGGCGACAATTGATTTTTTGGGGCGGCAAGCTCCATATCTCTCACCTTCTTCATAGCATCCTGTAAGGAAGGTGGACCAAAGGCTTTGATCCAACGTCGTAAGGGTTCTAAGAGACCCTCATTGAAAAGCACTACCAACCTCCTCTTTGATATTTCCGTGACCATCACAGATATCCTCTGAAACTCTGAAATAGAGGCCTCGAATGTCCCAACTTGCTTAAGATGTGTGGGCGTTTCAATTAGCACCTTTGGAGTGCTTATTGGAAACTGACAGCTATTGCAAGTGTTTTAGTAACTACTCTTCGAATTATAGAGAGGAAGATCCCTCTTTGCTGATGCTTTGCGTAAAAAGTACAGTAAACTAAGGTTCCTATTTGTTTTACTCAACAACAAGACATAAGGGTGCATAAACACAATGCATTGCAGCGAATGTTTTCTCTAGTTTTTGCAGATCTTAACTACAACCAAACTAGCTTTTAATCTATCCTATATCCTTAAGATAAACAAAACATGAGGGCATAGGAGCTGGAATGGATGGTTGGATTACTTGTGTCGACCATCTTGCCAGAATGAGTCTGAGGCTCTGAACTCTTAGATCTATGTTGGAATAAGGCTTTGTGCAAGCAATCACTCTTTTATGGTAAGATGGATCTCAGATTTGCCAAAGAGGAGGAACCCCTGCCCGAGGTATAGGCTAGGAAACAATTCACTAGAAACAACAAATTCCGTTGAACTGGCTAACAGGATTCTCGAGGAGGTGACGACACCTGTCCAAAGTGTAGGCTGAAAGACAACTCATTACACAACATCAAACGATAACTATTAACATCAAAATATCCGAGGAACCCCTGTCCAAGGAGGAGATTGAAACAATAAGTTATAAGAACAAGACGTTTGGAAGAGCTCAAATCGTTAGATCAAACTGCATGTGCCTTTTGATTTCCTTCTTCAAGCTTTCTCAACGAATTACAAAGAATTGGGATATGTAAAGGTACGAAATCATACACAATTGCTCATCAAACCAATTAACTCTCATCCAAGAGTGAACAAATATGCACGTTCAAAATTGTTGGCAACAATGGCGCAACAATTTTGCATAGTAACTAAAAGTTACAAAATAAAGAGCAAAGGCTCTTATTTATAGAAACTCAAAGGAGTAGGCAACCCTAAAATCTCCTTGAGTTAACAAATTGTTCTTGCCAATCTGCAAGATTTATTCCTTTGTCTAAATGTAGGTGACCAAGCAGTTAACTGGAAATCTACTTAAGTTAACTGAAACTAAACTAAGAGTCAACTCCAATTACAAAAGTGCCTCCAAAATAGAGATCCACAATTAGTGGAGATCTAGAAATAGACATCCATAATTAGTGGGATTTGACATGCATGATTAGTGGGACGGTGAGTTAACTTGGAATGAGGCATCAAGTTAACTCTAGTTGCCATTAATGGTATTCAGGAGGGTAGGATGTCCTAAGTGGGTGTTTTAGACGTCACCACCTTTAGTCAACAGTTCTTCTATCTAGTCGTTGACTTCTTTTGCCTCTGAACAGATAATGCTCCGTAGGATGATGACGTGGCAGCTCAACATCTCTTCACCATTCACAAGCTGCTGCTGATATTCTATGCTCTTTGTTGTTGCGTCATCCAACTTGGTAGACATGGCCGCAACCTTACTCAACTTGCAACCATTTGGGTCATCGAAAAATGTGCTACGAACGACATCCTGGGATTGTTTCTGTACTGCGCCTAGCTCAATGTACACACCTCCTTCGTGCTGATAAAGGGAAGGGATTGATATTACCAACGTTCTTGCGAAGTTGATAATACCGGCCACAATATGTCGGTACTCAATTAGTTCCACAAAATTGGCATCATAGGCTTTCCCTTGTATGCCAGCTGTTCTTTTCAAGCGAAGAGATGTTGCTTGTTCTCGGCAGTGGTAACTGATTGGTACACCAATTGTAAATTTGTGATTTTGATGTCATCCCTAGGCCTCTTCTTTGCTGTCTCTAGTTCTAACTGCTGAATCTCTACGCGGAGTCGATGTGCTCTGTCCCTCAACTGGTACATTTCTGCCGGTATGCATCGTCCTCTGACAACAAATTCCTCCACTTGATTTCTCAAGTGTTTTCCATATGATATTAGTTGGTGACGGTTTTTCTCTGCGGGGAGGTCTAGCAACTCTCGTGGCAAAGCAAAGCCGTTTGGAGTATTGTGCATCAAGCTAGATATGCACATCCTCAACTGTTGGTTTTCAGCCTTTGAGGCTGCTTTGTCTCTTCCATCCTTAGCCATTCTTTCTTGAACACTCATCGAGACAATTCCAAGAAGATCTGCCTCCACCTGACGAGTGGTCTTACCGAGGTTGACCTTCGATAATGTGAAGTCCTCAACCTCTACCTTATGTATATTTTTGTCCTTAGGTGGGGCAGCTGTCTCTCTGACAAATTCATTATTTGCATTCCTTCCCACATGAACCTGCTTCTTCAATTTCTTCGTTGTCATGTCTTGAGGGACATGTTCAAACTCTGTGAAGTCAAGCTGGTAGGATGGTCTATTTATTTTCCTCCCTAGGAGATTCTCAACCCATGAGGTATCTTGACTGGTCTAGCTATGAGGAATGTTAGGCCCCTGAATGCCTGATGAATGAGATTGTGCTACAGTGATGTCTCGTGGTGGAGAGTCCAAGTCAATGGGGACTTGTGACTACTGCTATGGTGGTGAAGTAGGAGGTTCTGCCTCTATCATAGGCACTGTATCCGCTGCAACTGCTTCTATTATGGGCTTTGTTTTAGTTGTGATTGTCTCAATCACTGGCTCAATTGCAGTGGTTTCCATGACTATCTCAGGTATGTTTGTGGTTGTCTCCACATATAACTCCTGTGCTCTTCCCCTTGTGTGCTCTGAGCATCGTATCCATATACGCGTATATAGGTGAAGGTGGGGAATTGGATGAACCAATCCGCCCAGTCCACCATTGCCTCCTTGGATGTTGGTGATATACGTACATGCATTTCATGGTCGAGGTCCCTTATGGTTTGCATATTGAAAATATCATTTATCTACTTAAAATGCCGTTCTGCTTGTGTAAATTCAAATTGCGGAAAATTTTCATGGACCTTCTGCAGTCCTAAGGTTCCCATAGTGTTTAATGCTTTGAACTAGCCTTGGAAGGCAATCAAGTATACAAGATAGGAGCACATGTGGAACCTGTGAGCCTCTAAGAACTCAGTCATTTGTGGTGGAGTGTATCACTGATGAGGGTGGGCCAGTCGTAGTGCTCTTTGTTGCTAACAATCTTAGCGATGATGTAGTACATCCACGATTGAAATTGGTTCCCATCCTATTGTTCAGTGATCCGGTTGAGTAGAGTGATCATCACTGCATACTCGTCTCAGAATTCTCCTTCCCCAACATTCTTGGGCAAGTTGGCCTTTTTCACTTTTAGCCATTTTTCTGCCATTCTCTGCTGACACTTATCCTTTGCCACTTCGAATGCTTTTTCACATTCTTTCATAGATAGACTACATTGGTCGGACATGGTGGAATAGAAAAACACCTTTCGACATCCTTTGGTTTAAGGTTGCAAATTACCCGCCCATCCACTGATCGAATTTCTCGTGTGGTAGGGTTGTAATGCTTAATGGAAGCAATTACAAACTCCACGTTCTGTAATGTGATGGGGATTGACGTAGCCTTAAGCAATCCGGGTTGCTCGATGTTTTGTAACGTGATCTGGTTCATGCCTTCCTAATCTTCTGAACTGACCTCTGGGTGCGCTTGATGCAAGTCTGTGTGTATTGTTTTTTCAGGAAATCATAGTACAAGACCGTTTTGGTCTTGTATTGTACTTGGGAGAACTGCATCTTGAAAAACTTAAAGATCAATTGTGCACAAGACCCTATTTAGACAACTTTTGAAAACCATTAAAAATAGCACCTGTCAAGAAGTATTTTTCCGGAAAAAATCTAACACATGGGTTTTGTTCGTGCTTCAATGTTGAAGAAACCTAGTTCGTTGGATTTTTGAATGTGACTTTTTCGAAAAAATCCCTAAAAATACGGGCAGCAAGTTTGTTGTTTCTGGAAAATTTAGAGAGATGGGTTTTGCTGAAAAACTGTGCTGATCATACCCAATTGGTCAGATCTGTGATAACCTGCTATTTTCTGTGACATGCAAGAAGTTTAAGATAGAAGAGAGGAAGAAGACAAGAGGAAGATTGGAAGTTATTTGCTTCCCTTTTGTAAAAATATGCCTCTGGATGCAACCTCTGAGAATTTATCTTGCTGTGCCATTGGTCTTCAAAAAATATGAACGGTCAAAACCCTCTGTTAGATCTTGAAAAGACGTCTTGGAGAGCAAATTGTTGTTTTAGCCTTCAACTTGTAAAGAAAATAATGAATTGGGATGCCCATGCTTGATTATATAATGAGATGCCCATGCTTGATTATATACTGATTGATGCTTGAATGCATCAATTATGGGCGCTAACTCATGATTGAGGAGTAAATTGGCCTGATCTGGAGTTCCCAACCTTGATTTCCACTAATTGTGAGACGTTTAGACATGAGAAGCCTTCAAAATATCTAACTCAAGTCAACAGATCTTTCTTTGACTTTTTAGGCGTCCTTTTTGAGTGTTGAAGACATTTTTCATGCTGAAGCGCCTCTGTTGGGTCTTCGTTTCCAGATGCTCCGTTGGTCTTAAGCTGTTGCTGATAGATTCATTGCTGAGATAGGACAAACCTGATTAAGTGTGCCTGGGAGTTGCAAAGCTCAAAGACTGAATATGATGCCTCAGCTTCAAGGGCGCCTTTCTTCAGCAGGGGCGCTTTTGTCTTCTGACTTAGTCAATTTCTTGACTGTTCTTCAATTTTATCATTTTGACCCTCCGTACTCTGATCTGCGATCACTGCTGACCAATGAGTTTGATGATCTCGCTGAAATGTGGGATGGATAACTAGCTCAGTCCTAGGTTTAAGTCCTTCAAAAGCATGGTCGCTCATGGCCTGTAGGGGCACTTTTGGCTTTTTGACTCGTGATTTTCATGTTGCAAACCTTCAAGAATGATCCTAGTTTGATCTCTGTTGTCAGGTGTTTGATTTGTCTATTGTCTTCGCTGACGATGTCGTTGTTGAGATTGATCAAAATAGAGGTCATGCTAGAGGTCCATAAGCTTGCAAACAACATCTGTGTAATGTCCCCAATTTAGCCCTACGCTCTTCTTGAGGTTTCAGCCTATTTCCGGAAACTCGTAGGCTAAGCAAAATGAAAAATTAGGGTTTCCTATTTTATAGGAGGTTTCAGATGCATTTTTGAAGGCTTGCATGTAGGAGTTTGGAAGTGTGTTTCTGGGAGTTTTTTGGGTTTTCAGAGAGCTTCAGAATGGTGTAACATGCATCTCCATCTGATAACCTTTCCAGACACTTACTATTTATAGTAAGTCATGTTGGCTTCCCGATTTGTGCTCAGAAGGCGTTTGGAAACACTTACTATTTATAGTAAGTCTTGTTTACTGCTTAGTTGGTGTTCAATTGATGTTTCACAAACTTACTATTTATAATAGTTGCTATTTTTGGTAAGTGAATTTATAGTAGTATCATTCTAGCAACAGTTCTGCCTTTTGCAGTTCAGTGTGGCTGTTCAGTTTGGCTTTCTGTGGTGTTTGTAGTGAACTTACTATTTTTGGCATTTGCTATTTTTAGTAAGTTCATTTGTGGCAGTGGCATCTTTATCAGCTTGGTTCAGTTTGACTAATGTTAGCTTGCTATTTTTAGCAGTAATCAGTTGCAGTTTGAGCATTGCTCTCCGTTACCTCCTTGGACTAAGTTCCATACTTAGTTAAAATTGTGTTTTGAAGTTGTACCCCACGCCTAGCTTAATGACTTCAAGTTGTTTTTAAGTTGGAGCCATAAAGTGGATACATTTAATATTTTATTAAATGTTTTATTTCTTTTTAAACTGGGACGATTTGGAGAGGAGAATGAAGAGTTTAAATATTAAATATTTAAAAGTGCATTTTGTGGTGTTTGGCGTCCCATGAAGGAATTGAAGAGTTTTCTTTGTGGGAGTTACAGTTGATTCATTTGCCCAACTAAAACTTATATATTGATGCTTTGTGGAGAGCTGATTATCTTGGAAAATTGAAAGTAAAGTTATGCTGCTGGTTTGAAATCCAGAACCTGGCTAAGGGGAAGCTTAGCATTTTGCAATCCATCCTTCGGGCCTGAAACTATGGCTTCCTAGGTGGGTCTTTGAGACTGTACTTCACACAAGAGTGCAGATGGAGCTTTATTTCTGATGTTATTTGACTGGTTGCTGCTGTATAACCTGTTATTGAGTTGTTGGTTTGTTCATGGCTGAAGCGAATTTCTGTTCGTAGCTTCGCCAACGAATTTTCTATCGTTCTCAGTATTGGCCCATGCTATTCCACTGTGGAGGGCGCCCCTTTCTGCAAGTTTGCAGATTTTATCATTGAGTTTCTGATTTTTGGGAGAAGGTCGACCCTTCCTGGAGGTCGTACCTTTCTTCTTGACTGTCTTGGGAATCATGCCAGTTCTTTCTCTCTGTTTTGGGATCGTTTTCTCAATGGAGGTTGGACGCCTAGCTCTTATCCGTTGATTGGCTGTGGTTTGAAAGCTTTCCGAGTTGAATTGAAGAAGATACGTCCATTATGGTGAATTCTCACCTTGCTGATCTGATTTTCTGTATTTCATGTTTCTGATCAGATTAGTTAGAAATTGTTATAATGCTGTTCTAAGTTTCTTTCTATATCATTTTGGCATTGTAAATGTTAAGAGGAAGTGTTACTGTAACCATTGAGTGTTTTTGGAAGCATATCATTCTCATTTGCAGCTGTATGTTATTTGTTTGTAAGCTGATTAGTAGTACTAACAACAATTGTTTACTTTGCTGCAATTTATTTTATTGTATTTGCCCCACAAAAAATAAGTGGTTGTGTGGATTGTATACCCCCCACAGTTTAAATGGAAGTGAGGTTAAATGGCTGGCTTGCCGCTTTCAAATAAATGTAATAATCACACCCACTAAATAAGTGGAGTATTCCCACCGCTTGTGGATGCCTGCATCAGCAAAAGAAGTGTTATTTTCAGTTTTATAACTAGCACTCCACCATATGTTAGCACCTCGCCTTGAAAAAGGATCTTGTGTGCACATTCTTGGTGTCGAGTTTAGGTCTCTATCTCAAGTGTTATCAAGTTATTAGATCCTAGGGATCCTTTGACCATATGCCCGCCCCTCCTCCTTAAGTGGTTTTAGGGCGCATTCTTGGTTAGAGTTGTTTCAGCAATGTTTTGATTTGGAGCTATTTCTTAACGGGTGCATGATTGCATTGATGTGAACTGAAGAACAAGGGAAAAAATTAAGGGGAACATTTCAGTGGTATCAGAGCTTGTTTTCCTGCCATCTTGTGAGTTTCAGCGCTTCATGTTATCAGATGAGAGTCAGAGAAGACCGATACTACACTAGAAAGTGGAACGAAGTTTAGTTTCAGCTTCAGAAGTTTTTGGAGTTAACACCTTTTTAGAGGTTTTATGAAACCTTGTCTTGCGAGTTTTAGGTATGGCTTTAGATGAAGAGAAAGATTTGGCAAGATCTTTACACTTTGCAGGTGCAAGGCTCATTAATGAATGCCAAACAAGGGAAGAAGAATTGAGAATACTTCTTACATTGGAACAATGTTTAAACCAGGTGAAGCAGTCACCTTCAGGGATAATTAAAACAGCATTGGCGCCTGCAGTGACTTTCTTGAAATGTCCTTATTGGTTGTGGCATCTGGATGATAAGATCAATCTGCTGGTTACTTCATGCCTCAATGAAGTGATGAGAATTTGGGCACCCTTGGTGCCCTATGAAGATAATACTATGGAAAGAGTTCTTCATATGTTCATAGAAAGCTTTCAAGATCTCGATGAAACTGATAGCAATTAGTATTCTAGAAGAGTTGCTATACTAATGATCTTTTCAGAACTCAAAACAAGTATGTTGCTGGTTGAATTGGGTATGCAAGATCGAATATATTATTTGATCCATTACCTCTTCATTTCAATTTGGAGTGAACAAGAGGAGGATGTAGTTGCAGCAATGAGAAACATTTTAGTTTTGATTATCAAAGAGCTGGACGACATTCCAAATTCCGTCCTATCTTTCCTACTAAACATTCATGAACAAGAAGGGAAGAACTCCTTTACTGCTGGTTTGTTGATCAGAGGTTTGTTCAATTAGTGTGAGGGAAAATTGGAGCCACACTTGAAGAAGACAGAGCAGATAAATGAGGTGGTCATTAATGTAGAAGACGGGAATAAAATGTTGTTTCTCAATGATTCTATGGCGGATTCTCATGATGCACCTATTGATATGCATTTGTTTGCACATGCTAAGGATGTGTGCAATGAGGTAACATCAGTTTTAAATATACATGAAGAGTCTATGACAAGTAATCAAGAAGACTTCCTTGGTTTGCTTGTGACAAATAATGAAGAAATCAGCAATGTACTTGTTGACGTGTGTTTTATGACAACACCAACACAGAATAAAATGTCCAACGGTCATTCTATTCTCTCTTGATCAAAATATTCCGCATGCTAAGATTGCGTGAAAGTTCATGCGTTCAATTCCAAGGTTCCTTTTATTGCGAATAGACTCAGTTGGTTGATGTGAATATGCTGGGTATTCCAAGGGGACTTACGTAGTTGTTCAATTCTGTGAAGTAGTTAAGACATGAATGATTTGACAATGAGGCTCCAATTCCTAAGTTAACCAGGAAAATACTGAATTTAAAGGAGATAAGGGGAGAAATTCTACAATCTACTTCTAAAAGGTGGAATGTGAGGATCAACTTAAACAATCTTCAAACCAAACTTTGTTTCGCCTCCCCTTCGGACAACTCTGACAAAGTTGGTGCAATCTTCAAAGGATGAATAAGATATTCAAATTATGATTCAACATGCGCACCCCACCACAACGTTGCAAGTAAACATATACGAATCACAATTGAAGTTAGGTACTGAAATTCCAGTTGACCACGCAGCGCAGACTTACCGTTAGCAAGCCCGCTAGTGGTATAGATAAAGGAATACTTTTCCAAACTAAACACCACACTCCACAATTAACGACTACTTGCATGAAATAAAATTCTATTTTACTCTATCTACTTTGAATTGGAAAGATGAAATGGCCTTGCTAGCTACTCATAACAAAGAAGAAATCACCAAGCAATGAAACTCTTTGTATTATGAAAAGTGTTCACAACAACCATTTACAAAACTTTCAAAGGAAAGTTTTCTTCCCTCCTCAATCTAAGCTAACTTCTAAGCTAAATGCTATATGCCTTCTACTCTCTAGCTCTGATCTTGATCTGATTCTAATTCTAATAGATTACAAATGAGGGGGGATGCCCCTTTTATAGTTGGCCTAGTCCAACGGACGACTTAGATTCAATTACAAAGAAGGGCTCAGATTGAGCCACATGTGCCCTAATTAGGGTTTTTGCCCTAAAAATCGCCATAGAGAAGAGTGGGGCAATAAATGCATAAAAGATTCTCCACTCCTTTGCAGGAACCACTATGAGCAATTAATGCCCACTATCATCTTCTAGAAGATCCTCATCCAGCAGAGCGTTCCCATTGTGCTTCTCCCGAACAGCAAACTCGATCAATCGGACCAATACTGCCTCAACCTCTTGAGCAGAAATCGGTGGAATATGGTTGAGCTGAAATTCCAAGACTGCTACCGTCTGTCCGTGCCGAGTGTAAGACTTTCTCCATGCCACCAAGGCGTCCTGGGTATTCTGAATTATATTGGAGAAAGTGGAGACATTCTCAAAGTCATCCTGGACAAGCGACCTCGCAGCTGAGAAGAATGGAGCCAGTTTGTCCCTCAAGCCATCAGCAGTTATTTCCTCCGAAGCCAACCTTCTAGCAAATATGTCCTCCAATGTATTAAGGACTCCCTCCAAGATGTTGCGCATTGCTTTCCTAACTCTGGCTGAATCCACCCTTGCTGCATCGTGAAACCCACAGCCTGTGACCACCGAGGAGTACCAACTAGTGAAATCATACGTGTCACCTTCCTGAATTACACCTCCATCCACCAGGGTCTCTAGAGGTATATGCATCAAAGCCCCCAAACAAAGTACAGTCTTCGTCTGATAGATGCGGGTATCACCCCAAGGTTGATCCACCATGTCTATTCGCGCCAAAATATTTGAGGCCTGCTGATAAGCATTTGCGAGGTCCTCCATGAATTTCCTTGTCTCAGCGCGAACATGGCTAACCCATTTGTCCGCTTTCGTTTCCATCTTCTTTAAATCTTTTAAGCCAATAATTGACTCCCTCAGAAGCTCTGGTGGGAGTTCTATTGCTGGGTTTGCCTGCTCACCTGGACGTGCCAGACTCTGCACATATCCTATCAAGGTCTTGTGCTCCTTCTTTAACTTCTTATACTTCCCCTCTGTGCGGAGCAACTGGTCTCTCAGCGCCTGATAGGAGTTATCGAACTCCTCAACAATTTGGGCTCCCGTAGGACGACCCAACTCTACAGTGGTGATCACGTAATTCTCAGGCCTTTCCTCAGCTCGATCACACTCCTACCTCGGGACAGCAACCTGAAGTGTGCGAGAGCCCAACTCATTAGTTGAGATCTTTGAAAACTTCTTGGCTCTCTTCTTCTCTAGTGGCGCACTAATCCTTCTGAGGAACTCCTCCATCTTGACGGCTAGATCCGTATCATCCTCAGGGTCTCTTCTCATTCTATCCGAAAGCCAATCTGGCACCGTCTGCTATGGACTGCAAATGACGAGGGGCTGCTCCTCTGTTGCCTCCACCTCGTGTACTTCTTATCTTCTTGCACTGTTCTGCTCTGGTTCATCATCTTCCACGAGCTGAGTATCTCCTGACCCTTGGGTCCCCTGTTCTGTGTTTTCCTCTTCCTCCAATGCCATGTCCAAAATTTGCTAGAAACAGGTATCGGCCATTGTTTCCTCCTCCTCTTCTTGTTGGCCACCCCTGGATGCACTGACACTTATACTATCTGACTCTCGGACGTTGGGCTGATCAACCACCTCTTCAAGCTCCCGCTTTTCATTCAATCCTACCCTCTGCTGGGCAAATAGCGAAATTTCCCTCAAACTCAAAGACTGAGTTTGTGACCGCGCGGGTGATGCTTGCTCCATCCTCAAAGGTATTGGGTGGGTCGGCACCTCATTTTGTGCTTCCGGCGCTTGCGCAACTTGTTTTCCTCTTCTCACCGATAGTGGCCTTTGATCACCCATCAAGTCATAATTGAGGGTAACTGCTCTGCTTTTGAGTTTGCCCACATGTCTATCGACCCAAGCCCTTGTGAAAGTCATCACCGGAATAGAGAGCGTGTCCAAGTCCATGATTTATGGCTCGGACCAATCAGGTGGTGGGACCGGAGTATCCCTGACTGACTCATAGTCAGGTTGTATAATGTTGGCATCTTCCTCCACCTGGTCGGGAACTGGAATTATCTCACATTCCTTGATCAACTTGAGAGGGAGTCTGGTAAACATCCTTCTCTTATTTCAACCTCATCAACAACATTTGCCCAAAAATCTTCTATGTGAGCCTTGTGCCTGTACTCAACATTCTGCACCACTCGGATGTTTCTGTAAGGATCGAAATCTTGCTTGCCTGTGTGATACAAGAGATGAAAGAATTGCAGCTCATCCTCTGCCTCTCGAGCTGCTTGCAAGGAGGGACACACCTCATTGGAATTCCCCATGGCGATAGGGAAGTCAAGTCCACCCTTCTTTTTCTTCTTTTTCTTCTTATCATAGGCAATAAATTGCCTAGATACTTCTAGCATTACTATGTGATCGGTGGGGTACCTCGATAATCGGTATGGATACGAGGTGAACCCCTACAGCCTAATGTATGTGAATTTCGGAAATTGGATGAGCCAATATCCATATTCTTTGATCAACGCCTGTGCTTCTTTTGATATTCTTTGTTGCGTTCTCTGCTGAAGGGTCCTTGCAATATGCATTGTAAATGCATCATTTGCCCGCTTGTAGCTGACAGGGTTAGCCAAATGTAACTGTGTGCAGGCCTCATGGATTTTGAATTGGTTAGGGGCACAACTGATTGGCTCTTTGTACGTGATCCGTCTGTACTTGGTTATCCTCGCTAGCATATACATTACATATGAGCTCATATAAAAGGTTTTTGTCCTCCTCAGGCTCCTGAATTGTTCATCAATGTTGTCGCTAATCATCCTAGCCCAATCAACACACTCCTTTCCCTCCAAGATGATCTCGATGAAGTAGAACATCCAAGGCTCAAAGATGTAGGCCTGCGCACTCCCATTTATTCGACTCGGCATCATTATCAAGTCGCAGTATTCTTGTTTCACATCTTCGGCAATTATCTGTTTTGGGAGTTTAGTGTGGGGTGGTTTTGGCTTTTGCATCCAGACTCTGTTGATGACTATGGCAACCCTTTCAAAGGAGGAGGAGTACATTTTATCTGCCCTTTCCTTTGTTCTGTATAACATCTTCTCGGAAGTTGGAATCCCAAATGCCTCTCCGATGGCATCTGGCGTGGAGTTGGCAAACAATTTGCCATCTGGAGAGACAATCGTTCTATGCTCCAGCTTGTAGCAATTTGCGCATTCCATGATTAGTTCCGGGCACTGTATTGCTGGTGGAAAACTAGCAGCTGCGTAGATTCCACTTTTCATTATGTTGTGTGCCGTGATTGACGGTTGATGAGCCCCCAACCCGTACATCCTTGATTTGAGTGCATTCAGATTAAATGAACCGAGGTTGGTGTCATTTAATCTAGCCAACTTTGAAGTAATTGCCGACTTCGGAAGAAATGGCTTGGCGAGCCTTTTGATCATTGCCTGTCGGGATGAGCTTGCCTTGCCCGCTTCAGTGTTTGCAGCTCTGCTTGTTCTTGCAACATCTTTTGCGCCAGCCATCTGCAAAAATAAAATAGAATAATAAGTTAGATTGCAGATTTTTAATAAAATAAAACAATTCCCAAGATGGCTGCGAGTACGGAGTTAGTTTTGAAAATGAAATTCTTTAGCATAAATTATTAACTCCAAACCTCAAACTATATAAAATCTTCCGAGCTTAGAAAGAAGCTTTCAGCAACTTCACTTCCGACTGGTGAAAAAAAAAATCACAGCAAACTAATGACTTTCAGCAAGTAGCTAATTTCTCCAGCACAAATAATTCTAACTTTTGACTTCACTTTGTCAACTTCAGCCTTTAACTTCAGCAGTTAGAAGAATAAAAGCCACCAGCAATTACAAGAACTCAACCATTTTTCAACTCCTAGCAATTAATTTCTTCAGCACTTCGGCTTTCAGCAACTTGAAAATGAAGATCTCCAGGAAAATAAGAAATCTTCTGCAACTTCGAAAATCTGCAGCAACTTCAACAATTTGGAAATAAAATCTCAGCTCTCCAATATGGCACTTCGAAATTTGCAGCAACTCAACTCTCAACAGCAAGAAGAAATAAATTCTCTAGCACAAATAACTTCGAAATTTGCAGCAACACACTCTCAGCTTTTCGAAAAAAATACTCTCAGCAACTTGAGAATTAAATTCTCCAGCAACTTCGTACTTAGAAAATAAAAACTCAAGCTCCCTTTCAACAACCTCGAAAAAGATTTCAATCTCTCACAAAATTCCTCACTTCAGCAAGTCCAAGCACTTCGAAATGTGTGAAGAAATGAGAGAAATGGGTTTGTTTAAATAACTCTTCATGAAGAACCCTGCCAAGTAGTGCTGGAGTTATTTTTAGCCCCTTCATTAATTCACCACTCTCTCCACTTAGAATCTTCTATTTTAGGCACAGTAGTGGGCTAGTCGTCAGTCAGTCATCATGGCAGTTGCCATTAATGAGGATTCTTTCCTTGCAAAAATTCTAATTTTTCCCTCTAATCTGCCAGTTAACTCTTAGTAATTTAAACAACTCGCGAGAAAATCACTTGACTTGATTGAAAATTCCGCTTTAAAATCCTAGCAATGTTTAATTAAATTCAATTCGAAAAAATTCGTGGGAGTTGTAAATTCATTTGCAACCTGTTAAAATGTCTTGTCATTTAAATCTTCAATTTCATCAAATTTGCCTTAGACATTTTAAATCTTCTCTTTAAAATATTCAACTCCGTTGATCTGAAATCACTTGCTCGCTCAAAATAATCCATCCTCTGAGATTTAATTTCCGTTAGGAAAATAATCTAGGCAAAACAAATCCCCTCTAAAAATATTAAAATTTTCCCCTTAGGAAAATAATTTAAAAGTCTGTCAACTCATGGGTGCCTTTTAAAGAGGTTCATTTAATTTTCCACTTGACATGGAAAAAAAATACTCATCAATGTTCATTCTCCCCTTTAAAAATATTTCATCACTTAGCCCACTTCATTTAAATGCCTTTGGAAAATTTAAAATTCATCCATATCAAGGGCGCATTTTTCCTTAGTGAATTTTTTTATTTCACTTAAAGAAAATCTAACATTTTCCACTTCTGGCGTACTTGACCCTTGGTATTTTTTATTCTTATCACTTAGGAAATAACTCTAAGCCATTTCCTACCTTGGGCGCATTTTATCTCATTCAAAATTAAATTCCCACGCCTGAGACATTCTTGTCATTTCCACTTCAACTTGGGCGCATTCCATAGGTGGAGCTTTGATTTTTGTGCCTTAGAAAGTTTTAAAGGCTTTCATTCCTCCATGGCGCAAATGAGAGGTGATCACTCCTATCCTGCAACTTAGAAATTTCTTCGCTTGCTGGGCGCATTCTGAGTATCATGCTTTTGTTTCTGCCTTAACAAATTCTCCACTTCATGTCTTAGCCTGGGCGCATTTAGCCCCTCCAACTTTTATTCTCAATGCCTTAGGCATTTAAGCCTTCTCCAATTAGCCTGGGCGCAAATGAGGTATGTTACTTTCGATCTGTGCCTTAGACGTTTTTAAGTCTTCATTCATCCTTTGACTTGGGCACATTTTGACTAGCTGGAGATGGGCGCATATAAGGTAAGCTACTTTTATTTTCATGACTTGGAAAATTTCTAAGTACTCAACCCTTACCCTTGGCGCAAATGAGAGGTTGCACTTTCATTTCTCATATTTGCACGTTTTCTTTCCCATGCCTTAGCATATTTTCCTCTTTCACTTGAGATGGGCACGTTTTGGAGGGTGAACTTTCATTCTCCACGCCTTAGAAATATTTCGGCCTTCCACTCACCTTTGGGCGCATTTCATAGGGTGAGCTTTTATTTGACTTAGACGCCTTTGAGAGACTCATCAAGGTGGGCGCAAATTAGAGGTCTTACTTCCATTTCTGCCTTAGGTGTTTTAGCCTATTCCTTGGGTGCAAATAGCATGGTGGGCTTCAAGTTGAGGGCGCAAATGGCGTGGGTAACTTTTATTTTATGCCTTAGAATATTTTGAGTGGCTTTCACCTCAACTTGGGCGCATTTTGATGTGCAAGCTTTTGTTTTTACACTTAGAAGAATTCTCATGTTAACTCTTCCATCATGGGCGCATTTGAGAGGGTATGCTCTCATTTTCTCACACTTAGTAAAATTTTCATGCCCTTGTCTGCCCTTGCCCTCACATTCTATTTTTAGTAAGCCTTTGCTATTTTGATCTCCACAGCCCCGTTTGTCATGAAATTCTCGCCATATGATCCTTGCAGTCTGATGAACTTGTTTTTGCCTGGCTCTTGTTCTGACCTGCTATTTATAGCCACCTGCTATTTATAGTAAGTTCCAAAGTTGCCTGACTTCTGTAGCTCTGTTTGATTTGGAACTTACTATGTCGGATCCTGATAACTTAAATGCCTTGTTCACACCTACCTCTGGCGCAGACCTGCTATTTATAGCCTTGAGATGACTTACTAAAAATAGTAAGTTCTCCGATTTCGCTCAAATTTTGCCAGTAGGTTGCTTGGGTGATGTTGATACTGATGGGGTACTTCATTTTGACTATTTCTGGATTTTACCCCCTATAAAAGTGGAAACCCTAATTTGACTTGCATGTATCCTGAACGGTCTCCATTTGACTTTGTTTCTTGTGCATGTCGCTTTGTATTCTGAATTGAAGTGTCGGGTGGCTGGAGTGAAACTGCTATTTATAGTAAGTGCCTGGAAAGTGATTAATTCACTGCCGGATGATTCTGCATGTCATATTGCCCGTGGGATCTCAAAAAACCCAGAAAAACCCAGAAAACTGGTTTGCATGCGGGCACTGCCTAAAAATAGTAAGTCCTTGAAACTTGACCCTCTCTGCTTGCATGTCACATTGTTGCGAAGCTCTCGAAAAACCCAGAAGGAATATCCGGACATGCGTTGAAAAACTCTGTATGCAAACCCTAAAAATAGCCTCCGAAGGCTGAACTTTGAAAGTGATCGTCTTGGTTTGCATGTTACATCGTTGCGAAGGTCTTGAAAAACCCAGAAGTAATCTCCGAACATGTATTGAAAAATCACATGTGTGAACCCCGAAAATGGCTCTTGAAGCCTGAACTGCCAGAAATAGCAAGTTGTCCAAATTTGTTCAAATTTTGCGTGCAAGTAGCTGAAAGTTACCTGAAAGTGACGGAATAGTCAGAATTTCGAAATCTTGAAGAAACAGTCCCAGATTGGGCACTTACTAAAAATAGTAAGTGGTCAGAATTCAGTAAAAATTCAGTGGGACATTGCTGGAAGCCTCGTGACTGCTGTACTAAGCTCATATTCCAATTTGATAACTCAGTTTGACCTTTAAAAAGCCCGGCTGATAGGAAACCCTAATTTCACAGACTTAACCAATATTTCAACCTAGGTCAAACATTGGGGAATCCCTGAAAGAACGGAAAGACCAGAGAGAGAGAGACACACAAAGCCAAAAAACCAGAACAGAGCAAAAATTAGGGGGTCCCCATTTGAATGGGGTGATGTGTGAAAAAAAGGTCACAACAGTACCTACACATGAAGAGCTTATTGAAGGTAAGAAGAATATAATCTTCAAATCAGCTAACAATGATGATTTCTTACTTCATTGTAACAATGGAGATTAAGAAGGTTTTGAGTTTGATCATCAAACTAAGCTCTTGGGAAAAGATATTTACTATGCTCCACGGGGTTTCGGGGACGGCAAGTACCCGGTATGCCGAGACGAGTTTCTGGTACGGGGGTACTTTTGGGTCATTTTTTAGGGGACGGCTGATAAAAAAATAGGGAATTTTTAAAAATACAGAGAAATTTCAAATGTTCATAGCATAACATTGATAAAGCATTCATTCTAGACATTGTATAAGCTTATTATATATCATTAGACTTGAATTGAGATTTCACATGAGAATCGACAAACAAATTAATAGAATTCAAATGCTTTTCATTATCAATGTGCATACATATCATATAAGAGTCTGATAATTATAACCAAAATGCCCAAAGGCTCCAAGTCTCAACTATGAAATGACATGATAAACATAAAACTAAGAAAGTATATCGCTGTCCAGTGTCCCTAATCAGCAAAAGGTAGGTCTAAATCAGCATCGCCATCGGAGCTCGAGTCTAAGTCAGTGTCAGTGTCCATGTCAATAGAAGGATCTGCCTCAGCCAATGGAACCCCAACCAATCCCTCCTGTGCATCCTCATCCTCAATCTGCATAGCATCTTCGGGATTAACATCCCATCGTAAGGCTGGAGTCTGACGATACTCACTAGACTGGCGATCTTGTAGCCGCAAAGCACTGTGTACTGCCACCAACTTCTCCGATCGTCTAGAGGTAAGGCAGTTCCTCTTGATTGATTGGATGAAGCTATATGTGGACCAATTCCTCTCAGTAGCAGAGGAACTGGCAACCTGTGAAAGAAGACGAACGGCAAGTAATCTCAACTCTGGTGCATCCTTCCCATGCCATGTCCACCATCCAATAGGGTCGGTTTGAGCCAATGTAGCTCTATCCATCCTCGCCTCTGGTTTGCCGAAGGTTGGACTACGAAGATTGGCAAATGCAAGCCACTGTGTGCGAAGTATAGTAGATTCCTCTGAAGTATACATTTTTGTAAGGGCTTTCATGAAGCCTTCTTTTACCTCTTCATCATGAGATGGAGCCACTCTCCCAGGTCTCGGTGCATACCATTTTGGATTGAGAGCATAGGCTGTCATATGTAGCGGGGTGTTCATAATGTCCCACCGTCGCGTCACAATGGGCCTAAGATGCTCCTCATAAAATGCCAAAGTAGGGTCCTTGCCATAAATTGCTTGCTTGACCTGTCCAAGCATACTATCAAAGGTCTCATAAATCTCTCCAAGGCTAGGAGAGTTAGTATCAGCATATCTAATCACTTGCACAATAGGCTGGATGAAGGAGCATACATATCTGCAAGTGCAAACAAGTTACAAAAATTAAAATCAGCTAGCCTATAAATATTAAATAATAAAATGAAAATCAGCAATAATAAAATTATGAAATAATTCAAATAAATAATAAAATCAGCAACGCCAATTTTCTTACCTCATTGTGGACCACCAGTCATCATCAAGGATTTTTTGTTTCACCCTTTTTCCCTCTGGTGTGCTTGACTCATGCCATCTACCCCACTCTACATTGACCACCATTATTTGTAGAGCCTCTTGGATCTCAACCGTCCTCTCCAATAAAATGAAGTAGCTGGCATATCTAGTCTCCATGGGCTTGAGGAATTCCTTCTTCGAAAATGTTCTGAACAAAGCAAGTGAAGTCTGATGGTTGCAAATGAACATTTGCACCTCTCTAGCCTCTGCAACCACTGCCTTCACCCAATCTATCTTCCCAATGTCCTTCAAGGTATTGTTCAACGCATGCACACAACAAGGGGTCCAGAAAATGTGCTTATAAGCACTCTCCACCATCAATCCAGCTAATTTACACACACGGGCTGAATCGGTCACTACCTGGCAATGGCATATCATCAAGTTGATATGAGATTAGTAGAGATATCAATTTAATAATTTAATAAATTTTTTAATTTATAGATGATGTCTCACATTCCAAATCAAAAATAAGAAAGAAAGAAAATCAAAATGTGAATCTGTGATCAATACCTGCACAACATTAGAGGCTCCAACCTCCTCTATAGCATCTCTCAAAATCTGAAATTGGAAGGTTGCATCCTTCCTTTTGCCCGAACAATCTATAGCTCTAAGAAAATAAGAGCCTGCTGTACTAGTCACAATAAGATTGATGAGTGGCCGATGTTTGATATCGGTCCACCCATCCATAACTATGGAGCAGCCATCTGTCAACCATGTTTGTCTCATGTCCTCCATCAAAATACTCACCTTGGAGTACTTTTTATCAAGTAGAGTGGTGCGTAGCTTAGTTTCTCTAGGTGGAACATATGAGGGACCAGCAGCTATTATATCTTTGCACATTTTTTTAAAATATGGTGAACGTGAGACATGAAATTGTATGGCATTACCATAAAAAAACTTGGCAATAGAGGAATCAGCCCCATCTTTTACTGTAACATTAAACATATCAGCAACATGCATACTTCTTTTCTTTCCTCTAGTAGAATCCTCCCCAACATGAGATCGAGAAGCTGAAGCAACATCCATTGATGGTGTAGGCATTCCCATACAAGGCTGCAAACTCTCAATTGAAACCCCTTTCTTTAATGCCTCCCCTTCCATATGCAATCTAGTTGCCTCAATTTTTTCTTGTTGGGTTATTTTTCTACACCCTTTCACCCCTTGACCACCAATCCATAAAAGATGGCAATAAACTCTCGTATAGCTGCCCTTGTATTGTTTGTGGCACAAATGACACTCCCATAATCTACTACCCCCCGAATTTTTTTTCTTATCTTTATCAACTCTTGTTGCAAATTGTAGTAGAGGCTTTTTGGGGTTAAATGGGCCTTTTGCCCATTTTTTGAGGGTTTCAGATGGACATTCAAATTGGTTTGAGCTTGCTGACCCTACTCCACTCCCACTCTCTGAACACCCCCCAATGTTTGCAGTTGCACTATTTCTAGGTCTATTTCTTGTTCTTTGAGTTTGAGTTCTTTCTTGCATTTGAATTTCAATATCATGATCATCACTTTCACTATCATTGCTGCTACTCATGATTGTTTTTTAAATTCAAAGAGCTGCAAGTTGAAAAAAAAATAAAAATGAACCCACAATGCCTTTCTTATGTGTTGGTAAAACTTAAAAAAATCTTGCAAAAATTAAAAAGAAATAGCAAATACAAAAAAAAGATGAAAAACATACGTTTAATATGCTGAAATGATGCCCTAAGCTCCTCTCCAACCTGCTATTTTCTCCTTCACTCAGCTGCTCCTCTTTTGCTTTCCTTCACTTCACAATGGAAAAGTAAAAATGAGTTACTTTTTTCTCATTTTGGAGTTTAAATGTCACTTACATTAGGTCAAGTGTGATGGGGTGTCCCTTGTGGGCCCACCCATAGCTTTATTTTTATAAAAAAACTCTTTACTTTTTTTAAAAAAAGCTTTTTTTTTTGGCTGGGCCGTAGGGTACTGCTAGAAGTACCCGGTACGGTCGGGGTACGGCCAGGCAGTACCAGGTACTTCTAGCAGTACCCAAGTCCCCTAAAAGTACCCTAAAAGTACCCTAAAAGTACCCAAGTCCCCTTTTTTTGGGAAACCGTCCCCTAGAAGTACCGGGTACTTGGAGGGCAAAAGGGTACTGCTAGGGTACGTTTCCTAGCAGTACCCGCGTCCCCGTTTCGTACCCAGTACGGGAAACAGGTAAAAACCATAGGGGACGCGTCCCCGTGGAGCATAGGATATTTATGAAGATATCAGTTTTGGTGTGTTGGGAGGTGTCTTGTTCAAAGAGGCAACACTTCAAGAGCAGCATGAAGAGAACTTTCTTTTTTATCATATAAATCAGCCTTTTAACATTTGGGATCCAGGTGTGAAGGTGTCGAAGGTTGTCAAGGAACCTTTATGGGATAAATTTCCATTTGATCCCAATATAGTACAAAATTCTGATTTCAATGCAAGCTATGTGATAGCCATGGGAGGAGAAAATGTCTTTGACAAAGAAGCTTGCACGGAAAAGCCCCATAATGACTCAATGATCAAGTTGGGGGCTGCTAAAACATATGATCGAAGTATCAGTAAGGTGGAAGCAGTTTTAGAAGACCAAAAGGCCCTTGCTGATGAAAAGATTAAAGAGGATCTCAAACACAAATCTGATTTTCCAATTCATGAAGCTGATTGTGAACAAAGGTTTGAAGAATTGGTAAAATTTGATTCTCTTCATTGTCAGTTGATGGGTGTTGAAGGACAGGAGTTTTGGAGCAGCTATGAGGGCAGCAAAGACAAGAAACGAAGTTCTGATTTTGATATGCAGCCTACCAGCAGTTCACCATCCTTGCGTACTTATGAGTGGGAAGGTCAATTTTTGATATCCATTGAAGATGACGTGCAAGTCCTATTCAAAGTTGACTGTTCATATAGTTTGATTAAAGAGAGACAAGAAGGAGCTAGAGATGGAGCCACTCTCTTTAATTTGCATTTCATCAAAGACTCCTTAGAGATTAAAAAATCAGATTATCAATGTTGGATTAATGAAAGAGATCATGCAATTGAATTTGTAAAGAAGGCAATTGTTGCAATTCAAGGAGTTTATATGTTTAATAATCCATCTTTTGAGTTGAGTGTTAAGTCAATGCACTCCAATTTTTTCTCAGGATGGGATTTGAAGCCTTCATGATATGGCTACCATGGAACACTAAAGAGGACACCGGATTTTGGATATCATTTTTGGCTCTATCTAACATTTGGAATCATAAAGAGAAATTGTTTCGGTGTATTAGAAAATTTTGATGGTTGTTTATCTTATTATGGGATTTTCAACATGATTTGATGAAGATCGTTATGTGTGAAAAGAAGGTATGTTGGAGCGATAAGTGCCAAAATTTCAGTGCTAGAGGTGCTGCTACCTTCTTTATCAGCCAATTGATGATTATATTTGATCATCTATTGATGGCTTGGAGAGGAAATGGGAGCAAAGAATGGTTCTTTCTCTCTGTTTTGGGCTCATTTTCTTAATGGAGGTTGGACGCCTAGCTCTTAGTTGTTGATTGGTTGTGGTTTGAGAGCTTTCCAAGTTGAATTGAAGAAGATACGTCCATTATGGTGAATTCTCTCCTTGTTGATCTGATTTTCTTTATTTCATGTTTCTGATCAGATTAGTTAGAAATTGTTATAATGCTGTTTTGAGTTTCTTTCTATATCATTTTGGCATTGTAAATGTTAGAGGAAGTGTTACTCTAACCATTGAGTGTTTTTGGAAGGATATCATTCTCATTTGCAGCTGTATGTTATTTGTTTGTAAGCTGATTAGTAGTACTAACAGCAATTGTTTACTTTGCTGCAATTTAGTTTATTGTATTCCCCCCACAAAAAATAAGTGGTTGTGTGGATTGTATACTCCCCACAGTTTAAATGGAAGTGAGGTTAAATGGCTGGCTTGCCGCCTTCAAGTAAATCTAATAATCACACCCACTAAATAAGTGGAGTATTCCTACCGCTTGTGGATGCTTGCATCAACAGAAGAAGTGTTATTTTCAGTTTTATAACTAGCACTCCACCATATGTTAGCACCTCGCCTTGCAAAAAGACCTTGCGTGCACATTCTTGGTGTCGAGTTTAGGTCTCTATCTCAAGTGTTATCAAGTTATTAGATCCTAGGGATCCTTTGACCATATGCTCGCCCCTGCTCCTTAAGTGGTTTTCGGGCGCATTCTTGGTTAGAGTTGTTTCAGCAGTGTTTTGATTTGGAGCTAATTCTTAACGGGTGCATGATTGCATTCATGTAAACTGAAAAACAAGGGAAAAAATTAAGGGGAACATTTCAATCTGACTGCCCAAAAAGATGGGCCCCTTTCCTTAGTAGGGGCGCTTTTTTTTTAACACTTAGCCAATTTCTTCATATTCTTCCTTCAACTTTCACCTTTAGGTGTCTTCTGCTTGATCCTTTGATTGCGTGACAGGTCTTGTGGACCTGCAACTGGATTTATCATGAAGCTAAGAGAGAGTTGAGCAGATGCCTTGTAGAAATTAGTTGTAGAAAACTTCATCAGGTGCCTTAGATTCAAGTGCGCCCTTGGCCAACAGGGGCACTTTTGCCTTGGTTGTCTGTATTTCTTTGATGATACGTGCCTTTAACATCCCTTGTTTCTGCTTCTGTTTGCCGGTGACTTTAGAATCAGATGATCTCACTTGACGATGTGTTGGAAAGTTAGTAGCAAGACGAAGAGGATGACTTCCTTGGTGAAAATTGATGACTGTCTTTGACCATCCAAATTCAAGGGCGCCTTTTTCCAGCACAGGCGCCTTTTAGGTGCAGTTTCATCATTTGCATTGAAAATCTTCTTCTTGCGCTTTGTGTTCGTCATGCATCGTTATTGATTTGATCATTGTTGTTGACGATGCGTGCATCGTAGCAAACACCTCCAGCATGCTGCCTGTACGCGTGTTGGAATAAAAATGACTAAGGCATTCAATTACACAACCTCCTTGGTAGCAAGGCGTGCATTTTCCAGACTTAGCCAATTTTCAGCTTTTTCCACTTTTCAAAAATCCTCTCTGTTGTAGAGCATGTTTTCGAGCCTTTTTGCCATGGATTCATCGTTGAAGTTTTTGAAGCTTAGATTTCGTCACTTGGTACTGGCCATTCTGCCATTAATGGTTGTGGAGATCCTAACTTTCTTCCTGAAAAATGAAAATAGACCCACTAGAGTAAAACAATATTTTTGGTGATTTTGACTTGATTGGTGTAATCATGGAGTCAAATTATCCTATCAAAATCATTTTCAATCATTTCTGGAAAGGTCCTATATTTTAGGGTTTCCTAAAAACAGGGGTTTGAAACCCTAATTTTCAAATTTTCAAAAGTCTGCAAGCATCTTCCTTGACATAAACCCACAAAAACCCTACATTTGGTTTGACCTAAAACATACTTTTGACAACATTTTTACATGATTTAGCTCAATTTAAGCAAAATGCCGAAAAGTTATTTTGGGTACAAGCAGTTGTGCAAGTTCTCAGAAAGAAACCTCAGGAGCTCTTCTGTCAAATCGCTCAATGAGTTTGTTAGTAAACTCATCATAAGAAACAATTGACCTGTGACCCAATGCAATTAAACCATGGTACCACCACTCATGAGCTACGCCATCCAAGTGAAGTGTGGTGAACTTGATTGCTTCTTCTTCAGGCATGGGCCTCAAGGAAAGGAAGTTATCTAACTTTTGAACCCAACCACATGCGGTACAATGATGCCCTCCATCAAATGTTCTAAATTGCTCTTACTCATTGCCTGCTGGAGATCTCTGGCGCCCTGTGGTGCTCTAGTCTCGAGTCTGCCAACCGCCACTACCCTCTGTCTCCTCCGGTTTAGGAATTGGTCAAATGTTAACACATTCTTGATGTCAGCAGGTAATGAAGTGTACTTTGTATGGCTAGTCCTAACCTCCTTCACCATGTTTGTCGGCTGCTCTGGAGGTTGTTCCTATTGAACAAGGGTCTCAACCCTCCGTGTAAAGGTAGGCTGCAAAGGCCTAGATGTGGTATTGATAAAAATCCTTGGCCTCTCTTCAGGCTAAGCATTAGAACTACTAGAGTTGTCATGTTGTCCTATGTGACAAAGATTAGGAACTTGGTTCATCTTATGCAAAAAATTAGCCAACATGTCCATCATATTGTCAAACTTCTGCTCTCTCCTAGCATCTGGGCTAACGGAACCTGAATGTTGTTTGTCTCTATCTCCCATGGTACCTAAAATACTCTCACTGTCACTTGATAGAGTTCTTGTTATTTCCGGTGAATCGTGAAAGCCTAAAACCTCTAAAATGGTTTCTGCCTCTGGCACCTGCCGAGGATGCCACATCTATGAATCCCTGTGATAAGTCCGTTCTTTATCACTCATGAAATAACCTCACAGGATGGAAGGATATTAAGCGCTTTGATACCACTGAAACAACACCAGTGGTGTTTGAATTTGACCCTCTGAATTTCTATGTGTTTTTGTTTATTTGTTTTTGAGAGTTTTGATGCCGGAAAAGAAAATAAATAAAGAATACTGAATCGGAATGAAATAGATAAACTGAAAAAAACCCTGATGATGTTTATTGATTTCAAATGAATCACATCATACCCATTTGCTGTTTTTGACTGTGATAAAGTTTTGATTTCTAGACCTGCCACCTAGAGAACTGATGAAATGCACGCCTAGCCTGAAGGAGATGGAATGTTGATGTGGATATCTTCTCACAATACTTCACGATGGACGCCCAAGATAAGACCAAGCAGATTGCAAAATGACCACCGTTTATTTATTTATGAAGGCACATCCTCCAAGATGGTACTTGCTGTACCTGCAGTCCACACTTGCCAAAGTAATCACACTGAGATGTGCAATTATTGACCTGAAACTGCCTAGTAATTAATCGCCTATCCTTTCAGCATCAATGGGAGTCAAATAATCTCAAATCTAAACCCTCACGTATGATCTTTGACTGATTTCCTAGATCCCACGTGCTTATTTCTGAACATGCAAAAACTACAATCTTTTTTCTGATTTCTTAATTCTGATCTGCAACCTGTAACAGATGAATTCGGACTTTATTCTTCAATGAAAATCCTCAAGATGAAGCACAAACTTGATCCCTGAATGAGATCAACCCAGAAGGATCCTTGGATGATCTCTCACGCCTGTAGCACCTGATCTAACTGAGGGTATCCATCCTCAATCAGCCTGAAATAACCAAACCAGCAGCTGTTGCTCATAAAACTGATATATTCTTCCAGATGTTCAATAATGAACTCAAACCCTTGCCTTATGGAAATTGGATGCCACTTTTGGGGTTTCACCTTTTGACAAATAAAACAATAAAATATCCCTTCTTGAAAAGCACGTCACTTTTCAATAGTTCCTTGGTTTAATATTAAATCATTTTCCAAAGTGACTTTTCACTTAAATATTTCATAAAGTGACTTTTCACTTAAATACTTATAAAGTGACTTAAAATATTCTTTTAATAAAGTCACTTTCACTTTATAACATTAAATCTCACCAAATCACTTAATAATAGAATATTATTAAATAAAGTGATTTAATAAATCCATAACTCCTGGCTTGGATATCGAAATGAACCCTCAAGAGTGTCCCTTGACCAAGAACAACTGCAAGTCGATGCATACATAGAAAAAGAAAAAGAAAATGCTAATATAATTAGATAAATGCAGTATAAAAATGTTAGGAGGTCTCAAACATCAACATTAGAGATATGCTCATCCCAATAAGTAACATCAAGCTTTTCAGTCCTGAAGTAAAAGGATTTCATTGTGATAAGCTATGGTGCTCTTAGTGAAAGCAGTTGCAATAGGTGTAATTGTAGAAACATCCTTCTTCACTTATTGTTTTTGATACTTTGTAGGTGGCTAAATATCTTGCATTTGCTTTGCCATAATACTTTTCTTAGGAACCCATAAGAAGTAGTTCCTCTAGAATGAAACATGGGTTTGGCATCCATATTTCTCTTATCCTTCTTAGGTAGAGGAGGAGGTAAGGAATGCTTAATATTATCTTGTGCAATTGCATTATGCTAAAATAGTTTTATCCTTTGCTTTGTTTTGTAGCTCTAATTGCTTTTGATACACATCATGTAGAGCTTACTTGCATTTGGTGCTTCCATTCAGGTGTGTATATAAGTATCCAAAGTAAAATGACTTATCTCTGAGATAGGCTAATTTGAATTTCATGTAATTTTTACAACTCTTCCGTGATGATCATACTTAATACATTGATGCACAACAAAAGTAACAGCCCCTAGATGCTCAAGCAATGGTCTACCAAGGGAAATAGAGAATCTATCTGAAGAAGAATAACATGACAAAGTACTCATATTGCTTTAGGAATCGCTTGAATAGGTAACTGGTGCAGCCCAAAGTTTCAATCTATACACCATTATTCATTTTCAAAGCCATTACTGAATGTGCATAAACATTATGTGGAAGGTGACTTGTAACCATAAATTCTTCAGTATATTAAATTGATTTGTATGATCAATGAGAACACCATGAACAAACTTGTCATATATGTTACCATGCACATATACTAGGCCATAATAATTTGCTTTGTGGGATTTCAACATTTGAAAATGGAACGAATGAAGTAGCACGAGAGGAAGAGGATGTATCTTTGGAATGTAGGAAACCCATAAAAGCATCTATAAGAGATTGTGTATGAGAATCAATTATAACAATTTTCCATGGAATCTCTATTAACATATGCATGAGCCATAGCAAAATGGCCCTATCCATGATGTGCATTGATATTTTAAGAATGACTAGAAAATGGATTAGTATAAAATTATAAATCTCGAAATTCTGATTAGAAGGAGCAATTGCAGGAATGCCCAAATCATTGATCCCTTCAATGTGAATCATGTTATTATCTATCAAATCTTGCAATTTATGTTTCAAAGCTATGCATACTTGAGTTTTATGTCCGTTAACTCTATGGAAGTTACAAAAGACATTCTCTTTGTAGTTCTTAGGTGGCCTTCTATTTGGATCTAATGGATCGATATGTGGAAGAGTAATCAAATTAGAGCTCAATAGACTTGAAGCATAGCATCTAAAGGCTCTTGTAACTTGATAAACTTTCTAAAACTATGAGGCTTAAAGGATGGCACATCGGAAGTGTTAGTTACATGATGCATAATGCATATTACCTTTTTGTTCATAGAATCATTATCCTCTGAACAAGTATTAGACTTTTGAAAATTGGAAGGGTTAGAAGATGTAAAAGAACCATGCGAAGATGAACTATGCTTAAGATCATTGCATGCAAGCAATTTCAATTCCATTTTTTTTATACGAGCATACATATTGATAAAAGAACCAAAGATATTCAAGTATGTGTTCTCTCAAAGAAGTGGGAATGTCAGCCAAGGCCCCTTGTGCTTGCCTCTGATCCTTTGGTTGTAGAAGCGATTGACAATTTAACTAGGTAAAGTTTGCTTGGGACTAGCCTTTCCTATAGCTGCAATACTGTGTAGGTTTAGGGTCAATCGATTCTTTGATTGGGTTAACTAAACTATAGTTTTGATTCAATCCACTTGAAATGGCTTTGCATCTGCCTATGTTGCATACCATTCAATAGGATGGGGCGTAACTATTGGTGGTTAAGAAGCTAATGTCTTTGGATCCTATTGAATGTACTTGTATAGTAAAAAATTGCCATAAAAGGCAATTGCTATTAGACTAAATGCTCAATATAGGTACATAGGGGCCCATATCCTATGGCATCAATGCAATATGTGGCATTGATGAATAGGGTAGTAGGAAGATAAATTAGAGAACACACCATACCTACCAAACCACCAAGAACGTAGTGTCTACTAGATAGATGGTAAAAAGTGCTAATGTCGTCAAACCCATCTATATTATGTAGATGTAATGTCCATGTTGTGGTTGTGTGGATTCTTGCTAGATAGTTCCAGGGTTGGGACCCAACCATGATTGGGCACTCATGTGTCCATGAGGGGGCTGGCCTCTAGGCTATTTAGTGGTAAGAAAAACTCACCTTTAAAAATGGTGGTTGCCATTAACCAACAGTCTGAGATTTTGGCATTGTGGTTGTTTATAGTGGTATAAGAGCTGGTGATCTTGCCAGCCTATTTGAAAATTAACATTTTGTTGTAGATCTTTAGCTGCATGCCACTGTTTAGTGGCTGCATCCCAGTTTTAGAAGTTGCATATCAGTGTACAATGCTCTGATAAAAAAATGAAGTCGTTTCGAGCATCTTTGTCAAAAATGTTTTGTAAGAATGAGTTGCATAAATCTATTATTTTAGTTAAGCAAAAGGATAGAAGAGTTGAAGAAGAAAGATCATCAATAGATATTCAGTCAGAGACCAGTTCCATTCCTAATCTTTTTCAGCCAAGATTCTTATAGAGAGAGTAACCTGAGATTGGAGAGCAAAGTGAGATAGTTGATGGCATCAAAGCTTGTCATAAAAATTGAAAACATCTTGATCCTAATACTCAAAAACATATTTCTTTTATAGATTTCTACAACTTGGAAATGAGATATCCATCAAGAAGATTTCAATAGAACCGACCTCACAAAGATCTCCAAATAAACAACAAAGAACTGGTTTAGCAGAAGAAAGATCAGTTAAAACCAAAGCCCCAGGAAACCATCAAAAGAGCTACATATTGGAACCCTACGAGTAGCTAGTTCTTTCAAAAATGTGCATGCCATTATGCATGCTCCTCTAGGAGACGATTATTTTAATGTAATGCGTTCTATGTTAGAACACGAAAGAGATTTTACTGCTGCAATTGCTAGCATAGTAGATCGTCACGTACTAGCACATGGATCTCAAGAAAGAGTTGTGGATAATATTCTCCGGAAAGATAAGGAGGAACATTTTGATCTTATCATATTGACACCTACATGTACCTCTAGTATTTTGCAAGAATATTTACAGAACTTTGTGAATAGAGCATCCATAATTTCTGATTCCGACGTCACTAGTAGAATTGAAATTGCAGTTAATGCAAACACAGACGATTGGAACACAATAGTCATTGTTGTGATCTTAAAAGTTTCCATCAAAAGAGCTACATCACAAGAGTAGTCAGTGCCCAAGAAAAAATTCCATTATAAGGCACCTCCTTCTAGTCATGAACAAAAGAACTCTTGTATTGTTAAGAATAAAGATGACAGTAAAAATGAACTTAGAAGACAAAAACTTTGCTTTCCATGCAAAGAATCTTGGGAACCAAGCCACAAATGTTGGAGCAAAGAAGAGGTGGAATTAGATAAAGAATCACAAAAAAATGATGAAGACCTTGAAAGGAAGGTGATGGATACCTTTGAGCCAAAAAGCTAAAGAAGAAGAAGAAATTTTGACCTCTATCAAATGTTTATACTAGAAGAATGGTGATGAGAACAAGCAGCAAATTATGACAGCTGAGCTAGAAAATGGCTTTGTTGAAAGGTATGCACATGACAAAAATGATTTAATAGTTACTATGTTGGGTTTGAGCTTGTTGAAAATTTCAAATCATCAACTTATGATAAGCACTTAGGTCAATCTAGTGACATTAGTGTAGAATATGAGTGGGATCTTTTGATCCAAGAAACTTATCATAGTGAATTTCAAAAAGATTCTATTGAAAGGTATGCCATAGAAGAGAACGCTGATTTTTGTATTGATTCTAGCAGAAGTTCATTACATGACTTTGGATATCATGAAGGTGATTGGAAAGAACGGTTGTTGGTAACAAAAGAGAAAGATGTGCAAGTCTTAATAGAGTTGAATAACACGAAAAAGCTTATTGAAGGATTAATGCAAAATTTGAAGAGAGAACAAATTAAGCAAACAAATGGAGTAAGTTTTGTCAAGACTAATCATACTGTAACAATTGCATATTTACAAACAATTAAGAATGTAATGGAAAAAATGAAAACAAAATATTTGCATATGATTAAAGATAGAGAGACATGGTCATCAAATATGCAGAAGAGGCCTTAAATGCCTCGAAGGAAATGAAGGTAAAAGGTGATGAGCTCACCTTTGAGCTTAAATCAACCAAGAACTCTTTGTAGCATATTTCAGAGTGCAAGAGAATGAAGCAAGGACTAAGGAAATTAAGCAGATAATTGATGAGCTTGATGATAGGCTTCAAGGATTTTTAATTAGAACAGTTTCTAGGAAAACTAGAAGTTGCAAGTATAGAGTTGGGTTAGCATGAAGATTGGTCTAAATAGGAGAACATGAATAACTTTCAATCTTTGAGATAACCCACTTTTTGAGATGGACGCAAAAATATCTTTTGATAACCTACTTTCCGAGATGGATGCATTGTTTGCCAAAAACCCTTTTCTTGAAGATTGAGTATTTATGGTCATCTTTTGGCCAAAGATTGAAACCCTCTTGGTAACAAAATCAGAGGACAAAATCCCTCTTAGTTTCCAGACTGGAATTGGGGATGAAACCCTCTTATCCAATAAGAGGTGATTCTTTCTAGGGGTTTCTTTTCTGTGAAAAGATTGTTTTAGGAGCATACTAAAGATTTCTGGATTTTCACCGAAGAGAAATATCCCCAGGTTTCAATTGGTTTCCAGTTTCAGTTATTTTTTGGGTGTATTGGAAATATAGAACATATTGAATCGATGATTTTCCAGATTTTATGTGATTTCAAAATAGTTATATTATATGAGATTTTTTGATGGCATTATGAGCTCACATTTTATTGTGCCTATAATTCATTGTGATGCTACACTATTCTTATTCTTCCTGATCACAATATTGTCTTCAAGTCTAATATTATTGCTTGAAGCTGTTGACTTATTTCAAAGGATTGCAGTACCTTTTAGAGGTATATTGTTTGAGGAATTTTTTATAAATTTGATGAGTTAAAAGTGTTTGCTGGTAATCAAAGTCTTAAGGAGTGCCATACATTATCAAAAAGAGCAGCTGTACTTTCATGAAGAGTGCTGTACCAAGCCCCTTTTGTCAAGAATGTGCAAGTTCAAGTTTAAATATATGATATTTATTGCCTTTAGGGGGGACAATGTTCTGAAAGGTTTTCTCTTTGGTTTGCTGATCCCTTCCATTTCAAATTGCTGATATTAAAAGGATTTTGTTTTGGTTGCTGAATTTGATGATAAGTTAGCCATCTTACCAGAATCAAAGCCAACTCTTACCAATCAACATTCATTGAATGCACCCATTTATTTTTTCAATAGAGTTCCTTTGAATTCGACTTTCTTCCCAGTGCACTTCAATTGACTAACATAGGGAGGAGCAGGTAGGATTGATTCAAGAACTTGCAAAGGGTTCCATGCCACACTGCTTCATTTTCAATTTAGTGAAGATCCAAGTTTCCCACTTTGATCAATCTAACGTAAGGTTTTGCAACAACAAGCATAAGATAGAGATTCAAGCCAATCCTTTTAAGGTTCTGGGTTCGATAACATTTCACTTGCTCGGTTGACACACATGAAATTGCCACAAAAGATTCTTTAGTTGATAACTCCACCTAGCTGGGATGGCTTACCCTACATCTCGACCAACTAAGCCTCTATCTTGACTAGTGCATTGAATTGCCCTGTTTCACTCCTATGAGAAACTAACATTGGATCTTGGAGATGACCCTTTTAACTCACTAGTCATAAATACTAAAGGGTCATGAAAAGCATTTGCTTCGACCATCACCTCGCACACAGTCTCTAGAAAAAAGCAAGGGAGCTTCAGAGAGTGGTCTAGGTCCCATCCATCTTAGAGAGAAACTAACTATTCTCCTCTCATGTGAAAAGGTTCTCTTTATAGGACTTGTGAAAGGCCCATCCCCTTTCCAATTATACAAGGTTGGGGCGTCTGATCCCGATCAAAGTATTATAGCCCATATGACCATAATAAAAATAGTTTACAATTCATCACCATGAAGCTGATGGTGTAATTAAGAACATAAGGATTGGAATCTAATGACATAGTCATGTAGTCCCTTGTTAGGTCCTTGGGCACACTCAAATAAATCAGCAACAATAACAATTTTTAGGCCAATATTAAATTTGAAATGTTTAAGCAATTATTGGCTAATTGGTAAAAAGAATGTATAGATCCATGAGTTAGAGAAAACACTAAAGGAGATATCAAATAAAGCACACAAGAAAAGGGGATCCAAACCCTAATGAAATTTGAAAATATAATATGCAATAAAAAAATAGATCTGAAATCCTGATAGAAGGATAAACCCTGAGGCGAAAACCTGGGTTGTGTAGGAATATTGGGTTCAATAAATGTAAAGGACTAAATAACACTGTTTAACATTCTAGGTAAATTAATTAAATCACAACGACAAACAAATCTGACCTGCAATAAGGAATTGGGATTGATATTAAAATTAAATGCAGAATTTAAATGAATTAAATAAAATACTTGGTTGTATTATGGAGATGGGGAAATGATGCTAAAGATGTTGGGAATCAATTTGTCAATATGCTGGAATTTTAGGGCTTGATGAAATAGCTGTTGGAATTTGTGGATTGTGCTCTACTATGGTTCAGATCCACACCTATGAAAGTGAACTGTTGTGTAGACCTAAACTAGTACCTACAACAATCAATTGGTTGAAATTTGGTTATTGGAATCTGTTCGCCTTGGTCATTTGATGTCTAAATCCCAGTTACAAGTTGAGAGTGTTTACAAAACATCCTTGGGGGATTTGTTGAATTGTGAGGATCATGTTCTCCTCAGCTAGATCCCTAAGAGAACCGATTCAACAGCTTTTTGAACAATGATCAAAGACAACAAGCAAGCATTAGGGATGCCTAAGATAATTTATGCTTTGATGGTACAATTAGATTGCAAAGTGGGCCCAAAACATAAGGGAAAAGGGCACATGTCTGCAATTTTCACCATTAAACTCAAAAAGAATGAAAGGAAGATGTTATATGAATGTCCACAAATGACATGACTAGGTCAGTGACACTCAAAAGTACAGGTGGATATAACAGCTAATGATGAGTGCATAAAGGAACTCCAATAATTAATACAAAAAAAAGAACTGAATTATATTAATTTCTACAAATTGTGAAAGGAGATTGGTGAGAGTGTAAGACCCAAAAGTAAAAATACACATGATAGCAGTAGTAATAGTAATTATTAAACTTAAGTACCAATAGATTTAAAATAAAAAAATCTAAAGAGGTAGTATTCTCTGAAGAATATAATTATGGCAATCCTTTAAAAAGGACAGGATTAAATAAGTTAACAATATTTAATTACATTATCTTTTGGAAGAATCTTTTACAATTTAATAGACAATTTTCTATTTGGATGGAAAAAACCATTTGATTAACATTTTCAATGTTACAAAGATCTCAGTATATAGGTTAACCAAAATAAAAAATCTAATGTTAGTGAAATATTTTTCACCAACAAGTGGCAAAAGACCATATTTATCTATTTAGGATTATATGCTTCCCATTGATTGTAGTAAAATATTCCTTTCTTTTTGTTTTCGGAAACAATAGATCAGTAAAATTATAAGGGGCGCATGTATTTTAATCCTATTATACTTTTTTATATTAGAACCTGTTTCACGACATATGGAGGAGGAAGGGCTAGAGTTCTTGCAGTTTGCTTTTCGTTGGATCAACTGCCTTCTAATCCGTGAGGTATAAAACTGAAACGTATAGTTTTTTTTTGTCAGCTTTACTAAAGAGGCGTTTTAAATAATATTTTTTGAAATAACTATTTCCTTGTACATATATATTAATTTTTGTGGCAGATTCCATTTCACCTTGTCACAAGGTTGTGGGATACATATCTGGCAGAGGGGGATGCTTTTGCAGAATTCCTTGTTTATTTATGTGCTAGCTTTTTGCTAACGGTGAGTTCTATAAGTTTGAACTACCTCTATTATGTACAATTCATAGCAAAATTTATGCGAATAACTACTTCTGGATTATTAAAAATAAAGTAGTTGCTAAATTCATTGAAGAGATACAGCTGTAAATTGTGAATCTGTTCTTTGTGAGAGACTATTTTTTAATTTTCAATTGAACGCATTTAAAAGTTCTTATTTTCTAAAAATATACAAATATCCCGAATGGAATATTTTCTGAATTGCTGCAAATATTATAGATAAACATGCATAGCTTTGATTCACTGTAATTGTCCCTTCCAAGTTATCTTATCAAACTAGCAAATTTCTCCTTGTATGCTCATGGACATTTCGTCAAACAGTTGGTGGACAATGTATTTGTGTGTATTTCAACCAGAATTTTCATAGTACACAAAGAATGGCATCACAAGTAGTAGAGTTGCAACAAACTTTCAAAATATGAATTCAACTGATTTAAAACTTCTTATATAAATATTTAGATATTTGATATTCACTGTAAATACTCCATACTCAGATTTAGCAAGTAAATATCTCTGAAAAAGCATGAATAACTTACTTGACCTTAAGAATTTTGAATGTCTTTACAATGCTGTTGCAGATATCCGTGGCATGCAAACTGAAACATTATGGAATGGAAAGTCAATCAGCAGTGTGAAATAAAATGGAAAAGAAAAAAAGGCTTCACTCTAGCATGCTGTAATTTTGCAACTCTAAAATAATGAGGTCTATTACTTCACTTTCAAGTGTCATCCTCTCAGTACATGTTGAGAGGTCCTCCATAACCTTCCCATTAGAATTTGTGAAGTTATCAAAGAAGAAGAAGTTGGGGTTGAGGTACTACCTCAATACATGAATGGGTTGGTGGAGTTGATTGTTCCACCTTTAATCAATGATTACCTAAATAGGATTAAATCTGCCTCTATCTCTCTTTTAATAGTTTTGGATAGCCTCTTTGGCCCTATCCATGGCTTCATCAATGAATCCCATTGGGTTTTTCTCTCCATCCACCAAGCACAAAACCCTTACCAAAGGCTTCAATTCTTAAAAAGTACAAATAAATTTAACTTACAAACTTATAGGTTACAATTAGAGTAGATACTTCTGAAAATTAAAAAAAACAAAAGTTTCAATTTGTAAATTAAATTGAAGTTTGATGTTTCCTTGATGATCTTTGCAATTCTCTTCACAAAGGTATCATAAAAAATTGTCTTTGAAGCTGTCTCTCCTTCAACCTTGACTATGTTGAGTCTAGCCATGTTTAACTCACAAACACTACTCCGAGGATGCCAGTGAACCACAAATGTTTTGCAACATTAGAAACTTAATTGCAAATCTTGTAAAACTCCATAGTTAAGCATGCTTCAGCTAGGGTAGTATTGAAGTTTAAGAAGTCATGTTTTTCAACCTTGTGAGCATTGCATAGATGTAATGTGTGCCATTGCCACGTGATGGTTGTGAGAGACAAATTCTTTTGAATCACTATTCATGAAATATTACGAGTCAGTTTAGATTGAGTCAAAACAATACAATTGAATCTCATAAATCCTATCACATAAATTTTAATTTTAATTAGTCCCTACAGTTTTACTAGATGAGGATAAAGTATATATGTTTCAAATGCAAGAACATAGAAAAATGAACTAATAGACTCTACCACTTGCAAACAATTTTTTTTATTTATAGTATCATGCTAGTCCCAAGGTAATCTAAACACAAAAGGGTTTGTTGAAGGGATGCTTCTCCACTTTAAATTTTTTATACAAGCCTTGGTATAAAAGAGTAACAATAATGCTCCTAATTAACTAGAACTCTGAATGTTGTAGTCCTAGATGGTTAAAGGACAACACTACACAAAACAAATGTAGTCTTATCTCATCTTCTGGCATTGGAGCTTATTTGTTCAAATTTGTGTGGTCTTATTTTTAAAGCTAGCGTAGGTGTGAGCCACGACATAATTACATTTATTGATAAATTTACTAGATACATATGGGTTTATTTTTTTTAACTATAAGAGTGATTCTTTTGAAGCATTCATAATGTTTTTAAAGTTATGGTAGCAAAAGAAAGTGGAAGATACAGTAAGTGTTTAGTAACACATAGAGGAGGTGAATTTTATTCAAAAGAATTTGACGAATCTTGTGCAAGAATTGGAATCAAGAGACAATTAACAACACCTTATACACCACAATAAAATGGAATGATAGAAATAAATAATAAAACAATATTAGAATTAGCAAGAAGCATGCTAGAAGCAAAGAGTATCGATAGAATGTTTTGGCAGAAGCAATTAATACCATTGTTTGAAACCACACCATGAAGCAATTAACTTCATTGTTTGCCTTCCTAAGATGTTTACTGTAATGCCCATGTTGGCAGAAATCAGTGCAAAATGAAGTTTTGGGGTCAAGTTTCTTGAGTGTTGTATTTATACCCCTTTAAGAGGGATAGGAGAAAGCTTATTGAATGTGCAGTGGATTACAAAAGGATGCAATAGAATATGATATACTGGTATAAATAAAATATACATTCATGGATTGTCCATACACATATCAGACAACATATCTCTTCTGATATTCATCCTATTAACTTGTAGTACATATACATCTTATATCAAACTTCATCATCCCCTATTACAAACTCCTCATTCTCTATTGCAAAGTTCTTTATAATTACACCTCATATCTTTTCTTTTATATACTTTCTCTTCTATATATATCTCTATATCTCTATGTCTATACACTTCAGTTTATGTTAATCTCTCTTTCTATTTATATTCCTATACTTCTATCTTATCTCCTTATCCTTATATCTATATATTACATCAATGGTTTTGTCCCTTGCCCTTTCTCATATCCTTTAATGCTTACTTCAGTTCGATTGGATGTATCGCACCTGGTTTGTAGTATGCTTTGTTTGCTTTTCCTTGTAGGGTTTTGTTCTATCTACAACTAGCCTCTAGTGCCTTTTCAAGTTTTCACCATTAGCCTCCATTAGATTGCCCTTTTGGATTTTCATCCTAATGGGAGAATTGTTGTTTTGTCCATCCTAGGTTTTCATTTCTCTTAGCAATGCATCTATTATTTGTTGTAATTGTAGTCCTAGGGGAGCTAAGGTATCTCTTGGAAGGTGCAACACCTTGCTATGAACTACAATAATGGAGCTCTCCATATTTTCATTGTTTTCTATATGCTGCCTCAAAATATCTTCCCATGTATTGTGTTGCAACATATCCCCTAATTGAAATTTTGCTAGGGAGAGATCAAAAAGATCTACATGTGATATAGATAGGGGTATGTAATGTACCCATTTTTAGCACTACACTTTCCAGTGACCGTTAGCCTATTCCCGGATACTCGTAGGCTAGTCAGAGGCAAAATTAGGGTTTCCAGTTGCTTGGAGGTTTTCTTTGAGGATTCAGGGGTTTGCATGTTGGAGTTTTGTAGTCTGGTTGCGAGATTCTTTCCGGGTTTTCAGAGAGCTTCGCAGTGGTATGACATGCAAATGAATCAGAGAACTTTTTCGGACTTACTATTTTTAGTAAGTTACGACGACTGCATGATGGAGTTTTACAGTTCGGATTCTGGATTCCTTCTGGGTTTTCAGAGAGCTTCGCGACAGCGTGACATGCAACTGAATCAGAGAACTTTTCTAGACTTACTATTTTTAGTAAGTACGACGACTGTTCGGATTGTGGTTAAAATGAGTTTGGAACAACTTACTATTTTTAGCAGTATGCTATTTTTAGTAAGTTCTATTTTTAGCCGTACTATTTTTAGCAGAGTTTCTGTAGTTCAATTCAGTGGCTATATTTGGCATGTCAATTTGAGCAGTTTGGTCTCCAACACCTGTGGTGCTAACTTCGGCAGTATTTCAGCAACCTGGTATTATGGCTATTTCGGGCAGGGCAGTATATTCAGTCGGTCTCCAGCATTTGAGGTGATTATTTTGGAAAATTCGATATTTGATGACAATATTATTTTAAGTGAAATATTTTTACTAAGGCTTGGTGGATGCCCAAGTGGAGAGATAAGTTGGCTTATTAAAAAGAGCAAATTTTATAAGGTTTCTCATTTAAATATTTTGGACACCATACTTAGAGAAATATTTGGAAAACATTTCACTTTATTAAGTGGGGTGCCTAACATTCCTTTTATTGATATTTTAAATAAAGTTTCATCCTCCTTATGTTTGGATGCCAAATTATGGAGAATGAAGTTTGAAATGAAAGGCAAATGTCAAAGTGAATTTGAATGTGAATCTCATGGGGGTGACCTAATTGGAGGGAAAAGGAATTTGAATCTGAGGTTGGAGAAAGTTATAAATATGAGGCTTTGCTCTCTCTTTCAGCATCTTATACTTTATAGTATTGTTATGCTGCCGGAATGGTGTCAGAGTTGCTTCGAGGGATGCATACCTCCTAGTCGGCTTAACTTCTTGCTTGAAAGATAGCAACTAGTTGAGGTTTGGCTGTTCTTAATCCTCAAGAACAGATTGAGTACTTTGCAGTTGAAGTTTCTTGTGTTTTGCCAGTTTTTGGAGTTGCTGGTTCAGTATTGCTGATTGACGTTTTTGCTCATATGTCTTTGAATGATTTTTATCTGGTTATGGGTATTTGATCATTGTGTTTTGCAGCCTTGGGCACCCCTCTCTGTTGATTTTCAGATTTTATTATCAACTGTGTGAATTTTAAGAAGAAATCGCCCTTCTTGGAGGTTGTATCATGCTGGAGGTGCTTCGGAATGCGTGCAAAAATAAATAATGAGTTTTTGGTTGCAGTTTGTTGCTTGGGGTTTGGGCGCCTACTTGCTAGAGATCATTTGGTTTTGGTTTGGTGTCATTTGAGTTAGTTTTGAGCAAGTTCATTGCATTTTAGTGGTTTGTTGAGTTGCTGATTTGTGCCTTTTAGTTGCTGGTCTGTCAGAAATCAGGTTGTAGAAGTTGTCCTTGGAGTTGGAATTTTAGTGTGGATGAGTCAATTGAGGATAGGAGAGACATATTCTATGATTGCAGCATTGAGTTCTTAAAAACTTTGTATTGGCAGGAGTTATATCATTTTTTAACGCTGAACAGTAGTACTGTCAGCTATCTTATTATCTTGCTCATTTCACTACTTTCCCACACTTGTGGAAGAGACTGGTCATGCTCAGTCTATATTGTATTACATTTGCATATTGCTGATCGGCTGAGCCGTCAACACACTCCCGTTGAATAAGTGGTCGAGTTGCATATTTAATTTCAGCATTGTACTTCTCTTTCCAGTCCTCCCGTTGAATAAGTGGTTGAGTTGATTGTTACTTTCAGCAATGTAATTTCTATCTTTGCAGTCCTCCCGCTGAATAAGTGGTTGAGTGATTTCACTTCCTTTTCGTTACTTTCAATAAGCTTCAGTTAGTCTAACGACCTCCTTTTGTGTATGCTCTCAACCTTGCCCCCATTGGGATCTGGGTTGATCAGAGGAGAGGGTTACATTCAGCTGGTTTATATTTGCACTAATGCTAATGGATGAATTTAGCTGTGTAATAAAATGAAAAAATTGGCTGGTATATTTCAGGGTAATTGTAATAGTGTTGGTGATGCTATAGGTTGCATTTGTTTCTATTGTGCCAATAACACCTTTATTTGTTGCATGGAATCAACTTGCAGTGAAACGAAACAATAAGGTATCATCCATTGAGATGGTGTAAATGTTGTTTCTTGTTGTCTTGATCCCTCTATTCCTCTAAGACTTGGTCCTCTTGTTGGAGAGATTCTTTCTCCTCCCCTTCTTGTTCTTTCTTTTCTTCTTCCAAGAGAGTGTGTTATGCTCTTTGTCACTTCTAGGGTTTCTTTTCTAACCCTCTTCTTCACTTCTTTGGTTTGAGCTAAGAGTGTGTCCACCCTTTGTTTGGAACAAAGCTCCACAACTTGTAGTTGTGTTAATCTTGCTATTTGTCCTTTCAATAACTTTGTGCCAATTATTGCTAGAGCTTCCTTTCTAATCTTTTCTTCTACTATCCCACCACTTCTTCCCTTCTCTTTTTGATAGTTGTGGTTAACTACTTTGTGAAGCTCTTAATGATTGTTTCCAATGTGTCTAAGGAGGTCACAATATAATTTAGAATTGCTTGTTCAATAACATTTTGGTTAGCTATACCCTCCTTTGGATACATTTGTGCCGTTTGTTGGAGCATCCCTTGAGCTAATAGTGACTTGTTGAGCATGCTAACATCCATTAAGCCCTCCTATTGTCCCTCCTTGAGCTATTTCCAAGCTTGTAGTATCTATTTTGTGGATTTTGGCATCTTCTTGAGGTGGGCTTCTTATTTTGTTTGTTCATGTTTTTCTTTTGATTCTATATACAATATCGGAAAATATTTTCTCCTTGTTGGTTTCTTGGCTTTAGTGGATCTTGTCTTCCTCTTTTCCATGCTTAATTGTAGTAGTGCTTGTGTATACGAATCTACCAACTCATTAGAGATCTCATATGGGAGTTTTGGTATCCACAAGATTCTTGGTTCCACCATCTCCATAAAAATGTGATTTTTGTCAACCACAAATGTGATATCATTGGCATATTTCCGCACCATATCATATCATGACTCTACATCTATTGCTGAAAAGATTTGAAAACCCCCCAATAAATAGTAGAGTAGGAGATAGCGTCTTTGAAATGCTTGATGTGTTTGTTGTTTGGAACTACTACCAGTCCTTTTTTTTGGCATATTTTACCTACAAATTCTAGAAGAAGATTCATGAAATAGAAGGCATGACCAATGATCATAGTACCATGTTAGAATTGGTAACTTGTGGTGCTTTTGGTGTGTTGAATGTTCTCTAGCAACTGCTCCTATAAACATCGAACAAATCAATTTCTTTCCCCTCAACGACTATTTGATGTACAATAAAAATCAAGGTGCTAGTTGTGGAGTTGTCCTTGTTTGTGTAATACATTTTATAAGGAATTCCCATTGTAGCAGCCGCACTACTAGGTTTGTGAATTTCATTACATTCAAGCTCCTACCATCATGGGTAGCGCGAATGAGCTCAATCACCATGTTAGTTATAAATTTGTTCTAGGGCAACTCTCCTTTCACATATATAGCCTTGTTATGGCCTGGATGGCTTGCTTTGTGATTCCATACGATTTGTCCAAGTACATATAGTCATTGTGTACCCTACTTAAAATAATTCTTATCTAACCTTCTACCTTTGTAAAATACAGTAAGTCCTTCCATACATCCAACTTTCCATTTTGCAATTTGTTGGTATTGTGCAAGTATTGTTCTTGCTGTGGTTGTAACAGTTTTCTCTACAACAACTGAAATGTTGTGTGATCAGTCTTTGTAAGTGAAGTACAAATTTACTTCCTCATTTCCTCGATGTTGACTACATCTCTTGGAATGAATGTGAATACCCCATTGGGGTCTACCTCCAAGGCTTTCCAGGGTAACTTCTTGTGGTTCATTCAAGGCTTTTGGGAGACATCTACTAGAATTAGAGTACTAATTCTTGTTTGTTACAACCTTACTTTTCTTACTATGATTTGTTCGGCTTTTCATCTCTTAGTGGCTTGAGTTTTCTAGGCAACACCTCTCTTGAACATTCAAGAATAATTTTCTTCACCAAGGGTTTTTAGAATGTAGAACTTTACACTTAGAAAATTTCTCAAAAGCAAATGTTTGGTTGCTTACAATTTCCTATATAGGTCTTTAACGCTGAGATTTGCATTTATCGTTGGTTATCTACTCTTGTTTTTCTTGCCCAATTTGCATGTTATGTTTTCCTTTATGGCTCTTGTGTCTTTGTTGTTTCTTTATGATATTGTACAATATTACATATGATACAATTTTTTGTAGACTTTTTCTGCTTAAGCCTTGTCATGAAAATTTTATAGCCTTGCCCCATTTATGTACCTTATTAGTTATTAACAACTCATGTTGTAACATTTTCGATTTTACAGCCCTTGACAGTGAAATTTCCACAATTTGGAAGAGTGGTAACCACCACATTTTTAACTTTCTTGGTTTTTTGAATTTATTGTCATATAATGGTACCGTCTCATTTATTTGAAATCTCTTCCTCTTGCTGTTTCTATCATCTCTTCTCCCGAGTTTGATTATATACTACTAATAACCTTTTCTCGTCCAGCTTTTGGAGATCCAATAACCTTTCTTGTAAGGACTCTTCCACATTTAATCACAACTTGTTTGCCAATCATAGATTAGGTAATATATATTGAATAGGCAAAATAGCATCTAATACATATACAAGCTCAAAAGGGAAATATTTTGTTAAGCGTTTATAGGTAGTGTTGTATGCCCATAAAATTGTGCGTATTTTCACATCCCAATTTGTCACATTTTTGTTACACCTTTTGATCAATGTGATGCCTATGATTTTGTTAAAAGCTTCACTTGCTCTATTAACCTAAGTGTGATAGGGACTATTGTGGTTGTGCGAGATCATGAAGTTTTCTAATAATTCCACAATTGTTTTGTTTACAAAATACTTCCCTTGATCATTGGTGATACTCTATGGACATCCAAATCTTGTGATTATGTTTTCATAAATAAAATTTGTGGCAATTTTAGCTATACAATCTTTGGTTGCTTTCACCTTTTCCCATTTAGTTAAACCTTCAGTTCCAGTTATTATGAATCTCGTATGTGATTTTCTAGTAGGGGTATTATAGGTCCAATAAAGTCAATAGCCCATTTTTCAAAGGGTATTTGCACCAATACTAGTCATAAGGGCATTTCATCTCTTGCATTAGGTTTTGTTAGTGTTTTATAGATCAGATAAATAACTGAAAGCACTTATAATATTTGCAACACATAAGACAATAAACACAGCAAGATACCCTAGGAAAACCCTCCTCCTAAGGGAGAAAAACCCAACAAATATTTCTCTTATATATATAGGAACAAGAGCAGAAATCTGCTTACAACTCAGGCCCAGCAATGGCCGAATTTGATACAATGAACAATCGCACCTCTCCTAGATGCAAAGATACAAACGAATATGTTTCTCCTTGAATTCGGTCTGCTGCTACAAAACAATGATCTGCTGCAACTGTACGATCTGCTGTTGCACAATGATGATCTGTTGCACAATAATGATCTGCTGCTCAAGTTGTTAATCTGCTGCACAAGTGCGACCTTCTCCTAGAAATGCGAATTATGAAGAATGAACTTGATGATCAAATGACAAGGAATGACCTTGTATTTATACAAGATAAGATGTCTTCTCAAGTAGGTCGGCCCTCAAGAAGAATAATTATTTTATAAAATGCCAAGATAGGTCGGCCCAAAAAAAGTAAACAATAATATTCTCAATGAGGATAAATTAAATAGCCGATGAGGCTATCATTTAATTTATGTGTCTTCTACAGGTGCGCTGGAAGAAGCAGCCCTAAGTTGCCTAGAACATCAACACTCCCTCTCAGCTAGGGATGATACTTTCAGCTGCACAAAACATATCACCTCATAGTGATACAGTAGCTTATCACCTCAACGTGAAAAGCAAATAAGATATCACCTCATCGTGATATCAGATATCACCTCATTGTGATTTCAACCATCATGGCTACCTCCATAAATGGTATGTACAAGTGCTCATCACTCAATGTGATGTCACCTCACCGTGACTTTCACCATGGCTCCCCCAGAGAGTGAAACACAAGTACAAATAAATCATCACGGACTCCCTCACCTGATGTTGTCATGGAGTCACACACATGACATCCACCATGGCTCTCCCAGAGGGTGGAAACAAGGGCTTTCACCTGAAATCTCAAAGAGAAATGAATTATCAAGGGCTTGCACCTCAAATCTCTCTCAATAGAGAAATGCATTATCAAGGGCTTACACCTCAAATCTCTCTCAATAGAGAAATGCATTATCAAGGGATTTCACCTCGAACTTCTCTCAAAGAAGAACTCATTAAACAAAGGAACACTGATACTGAGACTCCCTCTCAGCTAGGACTTCATTCTCCACCATATCAAGCTTGTCTCGAAGGTACACAACCATTATCCCAAAAAAAAAATGCTTGATGAGAATGACTGCCGTTTGCTCATCAGTGCTGATATACCTCAACTGAATATCTTTCCTCAATACCATATCTCTGATATAGTGGTATGCTTAGTTTTGTCATGAAACACATGGAAAGACAGAAAGCATCTCAAAGCTTTGATTAACACAAGGGATGACAGTTGGCTTCAATGCTTGTTCAACCAATCCTGCAAGGAGCTTTCAAAGCCACACTGCTTCTCGAGCTGCCACATAAGCTGTAATGCACTCGGCCTTAGTTGTACAAAAGGCTGCTTTCTTCTATACTAGGATATCATCGCAGACATCAACTAAGACAACATCCAAGGCAACACAACCATCTTCTTTAGGTTCAGTAGGCTCCCTCTGAATCTTCAATCACTTGCATCAACCACTTGACCAAGATTGCTTGCAACGCTTGCTTTAGAGAAATGGTTTCCAACGCACAACTCTGTAGAGATTCAGGGTTGTCCTCTTCAACTGCATCCCAGATCACTCTATTCTGAATAGGTTTGCGGAGCTACCAATCCAGGTTGACTTGAACAATTTAGAACTCAACTGCTGAAGAGGTACTTCAACAATTTAACATCTGGCCTTGCAACACTGCAACTCTTACTTATTCTTAGTGAGTCATAGAACTCCCTCTTAAGGTTAATTCTTTCTCTTCGAAAAAGATGTCTTAAGCGAATCACTTAGCCTCATAGCTACAAGTAGAGTCTCCATCCTTCAACCTATAGGATGCAACAAGCTCTTCTTGAAAGCAATCTCTTATGCTTCTTGATTTATCCTGAAATCATTAACAAAAGATTACTAATAGTTCATGGAACTCAACTATCTCAAATAGACATACCATAACTAGGAGCATACATGATTGACTATCTCAGTAGCATGAATTAGTAGCTATAAAACAATTCATGAACATTATTCAACCATGCAATACTTCAAAATCTCCTGAGTAATAGATAATTAACTCATCAATCATGACATGTCTTTCTTTCAATTTCTCGGAAGAGCTAATCTCAAAAGACAATCTTCACAATTTAGCATGATACAACCTTCAATGAATAAATCTAAGGAATCTTATCACAATCATCACTATTTACTAGAGAACCACGATTTTTGACTAAACACACATAATTCAAATAATCAAAGTCAGATTTGCACAACTCAACAAACTGAATTTTAACCTAGAAGGGTAAATGCAATAAAAAACAAAGAATACTTATCTCTTAAATATTCTGTAGGGTGGACACAGTACGATACGCTGCTCTTACACTCAAATCAATACACAACCTTCACAGTTTGAACATAGGCCCATGACTAGAGTAGAAACTCACTAGAATCATTTTGGGGAGAGATTTCAATCACATCCACAAATGAAGCATGCTGATTAGGCCTGGTAGGACAATCCTTCGCATAGTGTCCAAATTTGTCACATCTAAAGCATTGAACACGAGAGAGATCCCACTTCTTCTTGAATGCAGGAGCACCATCTGACCCATTATCTCTATTCCTCTTGAAGAATCCTTTCTTCCAAACTTTTCCTTTCTTCGATGAATGAGAGGTGAGAACATGTAAAACTTCGTTCTTTGAACTTTGACCAATGCCTCTAGCCGCCAACCTCGACTCCTCTTGAATGCAGTCTGCCCTTAATCGATCAAACTTGGGAAGTTTTGATCTTGCACTGATTCCTTGAATGTAAGACTCCCAAGATGAAGGAAGACCATTAAGAGCCAACATGGTCAAATCCTTGTCATCAACAATGTGACCAATGGAAGAGAGCCGATCTCTCAACTCGGAAATCTTCATGAAGTAGGTGATGACAAATTCTTCTTCCGCCATCTTGACGTGATGAAGTTGTTGCTTCAGAGCAAGTGCTCGACTGGTGTTGTTGATTTCGTACATCTCTTCCAATGTATTAAACATTTCTTTTGCTGTATCCAACTTGAAGACAATCGGAACAACATAATCCTTGACGGAATCAATCAATACTTTCTTTGCCCTAGTATCTTTCTTCCTCCACTGCAACTTTTCTTCTTCCTCCTCAGGTTCGGGAACTTTTGTTTTCACAAACTCAGCCAAATCATTCTCTTCCAATGTGAGCATAATCCTGAACCTCCATGATGTGTAGTTAGAAACTCTTTCGAGTCTATCCTCGATTTTTAGACCATTCAATATCTTGAAATTTGAATTAGGAGATAGACTGAAAAAGATTAAAGAGAGTGTTGCAAAACAAATCTGATCATGATCTTTTTCAAACCCGCTCTGATACCATGTTAGTGTTTTATAGATCAGATAAATAACTGAAAGCACTTATAATATTTGCAACACATAAGACAATAAACACAGCAAGATACTCTAGGAAAACCTTCCTCTTGAGGGAGAAAAACGCAGCAAATATTTCTCTTATATATATAGGAACAAGAGCAGAAATCGGCTTACAACTCAGGCCCAGCAATGGCCGAATTTGATACAATGAACAATCGCACCTCTCCTAGATGCAAAGATACAAACGAATATGTTTCTCCTTGAATTCGGTCTGCTGCTACAAAACAATGATCTGCTGCAACTGTATGATCTGCTGTTACACAATGATGATTTGTTGCACAATAATGATCTGCTGCTCAAGATGTTAATCTGCTGCACAAGTGCAGCCTTCTCCTAGAAATGCGAATTATGAAGAATGAACTTGATGATCAAATGACAAGGAATGACCTTGTATTTATACAAGATAAGATGTTTTCTCAAGTAGGTCGGCCCTCAAGAAGAATAATTATTTTATAAAATGCCAAGATAGGTCGGCCCAAAAAAAGTAAACAATAATATTCTCAATGAGGATAAATTAAATAGCCGATGAGGCTATCAATTAAATTTATGTGTCTTCTAGAGGTGCACTGGAAGAAGCAGCCCTAAGCTGCCTAGAACATCAACAGGTTTGCCTATTCTTTTACATACATTTCAGGTTTGTGCATACCTATTAGAATCCTTAAATAGGGTTGGCCACCATAACCCTGCCAACATTACTTTTTAGGCTGTTCCATCTCCATAGTTGTGTCCTCTTGATGTTCTTTCATGTGCTTCTCTCAAGATACTTTCTCTCATATTCTAGGACTGCTCTTTGGATAATCTCATCTTTTCCCACAATATGTAATTCCCTCTCAATTAAAGTATAGGTATTGACCTTAATATTCTTTTATTTTCCTCCTTAGGCATATCCTCAAGAAATTCTCCTCTTTTAACTCTTCTAGTACCGCATTAATTCTAAACATGTTTGCACTAGGTAACTCATTATCTACAGGTCCCTAGTCTTCTCTGGTATGTATTCTTGAAAAATAATTTGACCCATGATCGACTTTTCTTGGTTTCACCATAATTTTATATTCAAATTCTTGGAATAACATTAACCATCTGCAAATTCTCCATTGAATAATTGGTCTATGCATTATGTACTTAAGGGGCTCATGGTTTGTGAAAATATAAGTGTAGATAGCAAGTAATGTCTAAACTTTTGTACTTCATAAACTGTCCTATGCATAAAGCATTGAAGAGCACACGGTTATACTGAGAAGCGGGGGAGGTGGGGTGTGAATCAGTATGACAATCTTTACATTTTCAAACTTAATACCTTAACAACTTGATCAATAACAATAACATCATTTACTCAACATCAATAATCATGCACATGAGAAGAACACAATAACATACGATATTTACGTGGAAACCCTTATGGGAAAAAAACCATGGAAAATTAATGTTTTTATATAAATCTCTTTTACAACCTTTGTAGGAATCAGCCTACCAGAGGCCCCAACCCCTCATTCAATTTGTGAGCACCAACCCACTAGAGGCACAAACCCCTACAATATGAGGCACCAACCTCACCAGTATGAAGCACCAACTTTACCAAATCAAAGCTCCACCTTCTATGTTGCTTCTTCAATGGATGATGGACATTAAGATCTCCATATATTCACTCAATGATTCCCCTCTTTATAACATAAATGTACTTTGCATGATCACACATGCTTGCATATACATATCCTTCTTTTTAAATCTGCATGTTCTTTTTTTAAGTTTGCATATAGCCTTAAATATATATCTCCTTTATTCAAACTGACTATATTCCTTATTAAATCTGCATCATGAAGTCTTCACAAATATGCCCATAGAGTCTGCATAAATCTGCTCATATACTCTTCACAATTCCTTCATGATATCTGAAGGTATACTCCTTAAGGTTTGCTCTTCTAAATCTCTTGATCTGCAATTAATCTTCACAACTTGCTCTTTATAAGTCAGCAATTAATCTTCTTCATGAACCTGGAGTATATGATGTATTTGTCTTTATTTTTCTCCCCACATACTATCTTATTCTAACTCAAAATTTTATCTCTTTTATATCTTCATATCAAGATGAAGTGATACATCACTTTGAATGGAGATTTCCTTTCAAAGAAACATAACTTTTCACACACAAACTGTTGGCGTTTCAATTAGCACCTCTGGAGTGCTTATTGGAAACGGACAGCTATTGCAAGTGTGTTAGTACATGCTCTTCGGATTATAGAGAGGAAGATCTCTCTTTGCTGATTTTCTACTGTAAAAAAGGGGTGTACTAAGATTTCCTATCTTTTTTACTCAGCGGCAGGACACAAGGGTGCATAAACCAATGCGCCGTAGCTAAGCTTTTTCTCTGGTTTCCGCAGATCTTAACTACGACTAACTAAGCTTCTAAACTATCCTACCTCCTCAAGATAAACAGAGCATGAGGGCGTAGGAGCGAAATGGTATGGTTGGATCACTTGAATCCTCCGTCTCAATGGAATATGGCCGAGGCTCTGAACCTTCGGATATATACCAAGATAGGGCTCGATACAAGCAAACACTCGTTACGGTAAACTGGATCTGAGACTTGCCAAGGAGGAGGAACCCCTATCCGAGGTATAGGCTTGGAAGCAGCTCACTGGAAACAACAAGGAACGATGGCCTTTCTAACAGGATTCCCGAGGAGGTGACGACACCTGTCCAAAGTCTAGGCTGCAAGAAAGATCATTAAACAACATCAAACGATAATGATTGATGACAAAATATCCAAGGAGGCGACGACACCTGTCCAAGGAGGAGATTGAAACAATGCACTATTTAAAAACAAGACTTTGAATAACTCAAATAATTAGATCAATCAAGCTTGCACCATCTGATTTATTTCTTTAAGATTCTTCAAAGAATTACAAAGGTCGGGACAGCAAAGGCACGAAATCATGCACAATTGCGATCAACCAACGAACTCTCATCCAAGAGTGAACAGATATAAACAAGCGAACTCTGGCAACAGTGGCGCAGCAATTTTGCTAGCAAATAAAGGTTAAACAAATAAAGGACCTAAGGCTCTTATTTATAGAAACTCAATGGAGTAGGCAACCCTAAAATCTCCTTGAGTTAACAAACAGTTCTTGCCAATCAGCAAGATATTATTCTATGTCTAAAAGTAGGTGAGCAAACAGTTAACTGGAAATCTACTTCAGTTAACTGAAACTAAACAAAAGTCAAACTGGAAGTCTACCTCAGTTGACTGACACCTAACTAAAAGTGAACTTATGTTACAAATGTGTCTCCAAAATAGACATCCACCTTTAAAGGAGATCTAAGATCCACAAATCGTGGGAGTCAATTAGACATCCTAGATCAGTGGGATCTGACATGCATGATCTGTGGAGATCTGGAGTCAACTCGGAAAGGGGCATCAAGTTGACTTCAGTCGTATTTATTGCTACTTTGGAGGGTAGGACGTCCTTCTTGAGGTGTTTGACACCTCATCACCATTGGTCAACGGTGCTTTTGTTCATTCGTTGACTTCTTCATACGGAGACCGTTACATGCCTGTCAATCGTCAGCTTACCGCTTGTCAGCAACTTGATGTATGTATCTCCTTCATTCTGCTTCCCTTAGGAGGGTTACTCCTTTTCTTTTTGTCTATGTTTCCACTTTGACGTGGAAGGTAGTGTAGTATTAACCGATGGCGGCTCTGTGTTGGGAATGACTACCTTCCGTGTTCTTTTGCAGCTTGGACGTTTTCCTTGATCTTTCTCAATGGAAGAATGTCGTGTGATGAAACCGCGAAGCTTGACGATGAAACCGCGAAGCTTGACCACGATCACTCCAACTGTGAGAAATGCACATGAACTTGCTGCATGTGTAAAATTCCAACAGTTACAATCCTCTAAACTGGCCTTGGAAGGCAATCAGATATACGAGGTGAAACTATTATGGAACCTATGGACTTGTTTCTATGCTTGTCAATCTGGCTAGATTGACCTCTGGGTGTGCCTGACGCAGATCGGTGCCAGCCGTTTTCAGAAAATCATGGAGTAAGACCATTTTGGTCTTGTATTCGTCTTGGGAGAACTGCGTTCTGAAAACCTTGAAGATTGACTGTGCACACGATGCTGCTCGGACAACTTTTTCTGGAACTGCTAAAAATAGCCTTGTCGAGGGTAATTTTTACGAAATATTCTGAGACATGGGTTTTGTTGAGAATAATTCTCTAAACAAACCCAGATCGTCAGAAATTCGAAAAAACGTGTTTTTCTATGACATGCAAGAGCCCTTCGGTGGCAGAGGCAATGAGGCACCAGAAAGTGATTTTTCTCGAAAAAATCTAACACATGGGTTTTGTTCGTGCTTCAAAGCCAAACAAACCCAGTTTGTCTGTTTTTCAGTATTATGACTTTTTCCGGAAACCCTAAAAAATAGGGGCAGCAGGGCTACTTTTTCTGGAAAAATCCAACATGTGGGTTTTGTTGAAAAAGCTATGCTGATCATACCCAGTTAGCCAGATCTGTGATTATTTGTCGTTTCCTGTGACATGCAAAGAAATATAGACAGAAATAGAGGAAGTAGACAGAAGATGGATTGGAAGTTATAAACTGCCACTTTGCAAGAATTATGCCTTTTGATGCAAACTCTGATAAATAGTCCCTCTGTGCAGCAGATCTTCAAAAATATGAAGAACGGTGAAAACCCCTCTGTCAGATCTTCAAAAATGTTGGAGAAGAAAAATATTCGTTCTTGAGCTCCTCAACCTGCAAAGAAATAATGAATAATGGATGCCTAGATGGCTTTGATATGTCAATTTGGAGTTGCAAGCATCAATTGGGCATCCAACTCATGATTGAGCCTGATTTGGAGTTCAAAAAGGTGATTTCCACTGATTGTGGAGTGTTTGGCCTCTTTTTGCCTCCAAAATTTGTTAACTCAAGTCAACATTTGCTTTTGACTTTCTTAGGCTTCCTTTTTGGAGTTTTGATCATTTTTGCAGGTTGAAGTGCCTTTGTTTGATCTTCGATCCTGGCTACTCAGTTGATCTTCGGCAATTGCTGACGGATCCGTTGTTGAGATGGGATCAGCTTGATGAGATATGCCTGGGAGAGATTAACTCAGAAAACTGAGTTTGGACCTCCAGAATGAGGGGCGCCTTTCTTCAAGAGGGGCGCTTTTGGCTGTGCCTTAGTCAATTTTCATTGATTGTTCTTCGTTTTGGCCTTTTCAGACCCTCTTTGCTCTGATCTGACGTTCCCGTTGATGGATGAGTCGGATGACTCTGCTTGACGATGCATCGGGTAGCCAACTCAATCTTGCTCAGGATGACTGACTTCTCAGTTGATGACAACAAGTTTTGGTCCTTCAAACTTAAGGGCGCCCTTGGCCAGCAGGGGCGCTTTTAGCTTGTTGACTGATTTTGCTTATGCTGTGAACTGCCTGACTTTGATCTCCTCTATCAGATGACTGATTTGTCAGAAGTTTTTGCTGATGGTTTCACTGGCGAGACTGGTCATAGCTGAGAAGATCATCCTGGGAAGCAGTAAAGATTCTGAGTGAATCTGGATGCCTTCAAGAAAGGGCACCTTTCTTCAAGAGGGGCGCTTTTAGCCATGCCTTAGCCATTTTTTGGCTTATCTTTCCAGTTCTTCAATTTTGGCTTTTTCTGCTTGACCTCAGCGTGTGATCGTTTTGCGTGTCCTGTGAACCTGCTGTCAGATTGATCGCGTAGCTGGGAGGAAGCTGGAAAGATATCATGTATAGAGTTGCTGCTTATGGATTCATCTGGTGTCTGCAACTGAGGGGCGCCCCTGGCCAGCAGGGGCGCTTTTACCTTGAAGCTCTCTGATTTGGCACTTCTGTCGTCAATGGATCCTCCATACTTCGCTGACGGTTGGTCAATGATCCCTGAATCAGATGATCTTGCTGATTGTTTCGTTGTCGAGCCAGTATGAAAGTGAAGAGGATGACTGTTTTGACAATGCCAGATGATTTGATTTGCCCTCTGAGGTTCAAGGGCGCCTTTCTTCAAGAGGGGCGCTTTTAGCCACTGTAGACTGTGTTTTGCCTTGGTAGACAAAACATGCACCTTCCAGACTTAGCCAAATTTTGGCCTTTTCCGTTTTGAGAATCTCCTCCGTTGAAACAACATCTTTTCATCCTTTTTCGCCATAGCTTCTTGGTTGAAGCTTTTGAGTTTAGCTTTCAGCACCTGGTACTGGCCAATCTGCCATTAATGGCTGCGGAGCTCCTAACTTTGTTCCTGAAAAATAGAAATAGACCCACCAGAGTAAAACATATTTTTTGATAATTCTGACTTGATCAGTGTGATCGTGAAGGCAATTAATCCTATCAGAATTATTTTCAAACATTTCCGGGAAGGTCCTATTTTTTAGGGTTTCCTTAAAAATAGGGGCGTAAAACCCTAATTTTCATTTTTTCAAAATTTTAACCATAGGTTCCTTGACAGAAACCCACAAAGATTTCATGTTTGTTTTGACCTAAAACATACTTTCAATGGCATTTTTACATTGTTTAGCTCAATTTAAGCAGAATGCCAAAAAAATTCATTTTGGGTACAACACAAACTAATCGCCACGTTTAGAAACATACTAATCATTGTCTTTTATACCAAGTGCTGCCTTTGTATGGTCTTAAATACTGTTATTGCTGACTACAATTGTTATTAATCACTATCCATTTTATTATATTGTCGCAGCCTTTTACTATATAATCGCTGCCTTAATAGTATTTTTAATGCCTTTAATTTAATTGTTGCCTTCATGAAATTTGCTGCCTTTACAACCTTAATTTGTTGCCTTTATGACCTATATAGTCTCTGTTTTTCTTAACTTCAATGCTTATTATGAGTTACTATACATTCATCACTACATATTCTTATCTTGTTGCTGCTTATTATATATGGTTGCTGCACTCATTTGGTTGGCCTTATCAAACTTAAATCCCGGCGCTTTAATAATATGTCAAGCCACCTCTTATAACATAGAACCTTCAAACATTTTCGCCCAAGGTTAAATTGGCCCTATTAAATATCAAGGTTTAAATCTTTAATTTAAACTTTAAGATTGTTATTCCTTACCTTAGAGGAGTCGTCCATGATAGAGATGGGACCAAATTAAACAAGCATTAAATTTAAACTCCAATGAAGTCGGCCACAATAGATAGAGTCTTGCATATAATGACAGTGCCAATATACTTCACTGTTGACTCTAACACATAGTGACATAACGGATATACTTCACTTGTCAAACTATTTGGTTCCAATTGCATCAACCTCATATCATATCATCAACTTCATCAATTCATACTTATAATCTGATTTTGCTTTGCCTTGTATGTTACCAACTTGTCCATCAATTAGTGGCCTATGGCCTTTTCGGATTTCCTTGAGAGTGCTTTGACATAGATCTCATTTGATAATGATGATAACTATTTCGTCTATCAATCTTCGTTCTATGGACTATTTGACATCAATGACAGTCAAACCAACAATCTCGCTCATACACCTTTGATATCAATGGCAACCTTAGATTTCAATTGAGATGATAGTCTTCCTTTGACATCAATGACAAACAATGTTTGCAACAAGCACCTATTTGAAAGTTTACAAAACAAAATTTGAGATTTGAGGAGAAACATGAAATCTATTTGAAATACAAGTTTGTTAAGCTAGCTCACTAAAATAGCTGAAAATAAAAGTACTTTAAAGTAAATAGCTATAAATAAAGTCGTTAGATGAAAGCTGGCAAAAAACGAAGAGGTCTAAAACCCATAGTTGGAAAACTCGACTCACCATAAGACTCGCCAAGCCCAAAATTTTCAAGTTTCTAAAAACTCAGCAAAAACTCGAGAACTTAAAAATTGCTTAAATTTCATTAGAAACACATTTTTTTTTCAAAATTCAGTGACAAGATGAATCCAATGAGTCCATAAATGAGTACAAAAGTGTTTTCTATTAAATTTGATTTACTTTAATGCAAATTGATTACAAAATCACATTCTCATGCGGAATCTTGATGGTTGAAAGCCTGATAGATTGATACAAATGACAAAAGATAGCTGAAGATGAAAATAGTAAAACTAGAAGTAAATACTAAATACAACATTTTACACCTTCCTCTTCCCTAATTTAGTCAAACCTAGGAAAGAGGTAGATGCTCTAGTCCTGTGAGTACGTGGTGTCGGTGGCTCCTCGGTTGGCATGGAAGGCTCTGGATGAGGCTCGACCACTATCCTGGAAATATCTGGCTGTAGCAATGACTCCTCCTCATCCTCATGAATGTCCTCCAACCCTACATCTCCTGTTGCACCCACATCCTCCATTGCCTGTCTCTTGAAATCAAGAATCTTGTTTGCGGTAAACAATGGAGGTTGCTCATCTCGCCCTACCCAATCATTGTAAGGATCTATCTCATCCAAATCAATAGGATCCAGTGATTTGTCCTCTACTCTTTTTGTGTGCAACCGAAGGTTGTATTGCACAAATGCAAGGTCATTGAAGTGTTTTTGAGCTAATTTGTTCCTCTTCTTCATGTGAATGGCCTTAAACAAGCTCCAATTCCGCTCACAACTGGATGCACTACAAGGTTGGCATAGTATGCGGAGGGCAATTTTTTGGATATGTGGGGTATTTCCACCCCAATTTTTCCACCAAACCTTTGCAAAAAAAAATATTGAAGAGGTAGAAAACAAAGTCAAAGTTAAAACACATTTTATCAAATTATAAGATGCATGTGAAATAAAATTAAAGACTCCCAATTTTATACCTGGTGGCTGAGTGGTTCTTCCTCGAATAGCTAGCTCTGAAGAAAATAGTTTACCCCTTCATTCCTTGTAGAGATCCAACTCTTGTACAATGAGGTCTCTCACCTCAACGTGAGCCCCTCCATAACCTCTCCATTAGGATCAGAGAAGTTTTCTGAGAAGAGAAAATTAGGGTTGAGCAACTACCTTGTTGCATGGATGGGTTGGTTGAGTTGATTGTTCCACCTCCTATCAACAATCTCCCATATGGGATCAAATTTGAGGCTGTCCCCCATGTAATAACTTTTGATAGCCTCTTTGGCCCTATCCAAGGCCTCATAAATATATCCCATTGGGTTTTGATCCCCATCTACCAAGTGGAGGACTCTAACCAAGGGCTCCGACACCTACATTACAAATACAAATAGATTAAAGTTACAAATTTTTAATAAAAGACTTAAATTAAAAAAAAATAGAATATTCAACTTGAGTTTAATATCAAAGTTTTTAAGTTACCTTCACGATCTTTGAAGCTCTTTGTTCAAATAGGTTGTCGAAAACTATTTTTGCAACTCTATCTCCTTCGGGCTTCTTTGCATAAGTTGAGTCTAGCCATGCTTGACTCACAAACATTTGTTTTAAAGCAGTCAAAGAACCGAAAATGCTTTGCAACGTTAGAAAAATTGTTGCAAACCTTGTGGCACCTGATCTCACCAACTCCTTCCCTTGCGTATGATCTTTCATGAAACTAAGAACCCAAGGGTGATTGTAGATAAATTTTATGATGTTCCTTGAATCATCTACAATCGGTGCCACCCAAACAAGTTCACCTTTTGAAGAAATCAAAAAATTAAGGATGGTGCGGTTTCTCCCATCCATCCACCCATCGGAAAGAATGGTGCAGCAATGTTTCTTCCATTCTTTCTTTTGCTCTTCCACTACTTGCACCGCTCTTTTGGTAGCATTTGTGAGCAACCTACAAGTACAAAGTAAAATAAGTACAAAATTTTAATTTTTAAAGAAAAAAAAACTTAAACTCAACATAAACTAATTTAAATTAAAGAACATAAACTTAGCATAAAATTTAAATTGACTTACCTCCCACTCAAGTCTTTGTGAGAAGGTTGCTTGTAGCCTTTTCCCTCAACTGTCAATGCGGTAACCAAATTGTGCTAATAGGGACTACTCGCCACATTGAATGGAATGTAATTAAAATACCAAAAGTTTGCACATGCCATGTCGACATGTTGATGCACCTCCTTATTCCACCTTGTAGCCTCCAATAATGTCTGTGCTCTCAATGTGTTTCTTGGCACAAAAAAATTGTGGTGTGTGAAGATGTAGGTGGTGGTGGTACTCTACTCGAAGTAGAGGAAGTGGGGGGTCTAGAGGTTGGTGTGCCATGGGCACGAATGCGTGGACCACGAAGAGAGCCCACAATCTTAGTATCTGCCTCCTTATCTGATTGAGACTCTATCTCCACTAGCTATGGTTGCTGCTATGGCTGCCTTCGTCCTCTCCCTTTGCAATTTTTTTTTCTTCAGCAGCTGCAAGGAGGACATTCATATCTCTTCTTATCTCTTCTGTGGCCTTAGGACAAGGCTTGGCATCACGATGAGTAATTCCTGTAAGATAGTATTTGTGATGATTTATGCCTCCAAAATGTACTTTCTTACATTCAGTGTAAACAATTGATCTAGGTGACGATCCTCTCACGACATACTTCCATGTAGGGTCTCTAGTTCCTGGAGGACGAGTGCCTGGAATCCATGATGGAATGGGCACCGATGGTGCGGAGCCAAAGACCGAACCTGAAGCAGAAGCCATTATACTAGTGTGTATTTAACCTACACATACAAAAAAATTGTACAACATATTAGATTTTTAATACAAAAAAAAAAAAAAACCAACCTACATTATACACATAAAATGATAAATCATTAAAAAATCTCTCTAAATTTGATTTAAATTGATACAAATGTGTTTAAATGATTAAATCAGAAAATAAATTAACATTAGTTCAAACAAAAAAGATTTAAATCAAAAAATTGACCTAGGTTTGAAAAACTCAAAAAACAGTGAAAATAATGCAAAAAATCAACATGAATCTTGTTTTTTGGAACCTAAATGCAAAAATATTGCTTCTATTTGCTGTATGAAGTTTTTTTTTTTCAATTTGTAATCAATATTTTGCAAAAAGAATGAAAGAAAATGATTAAACAAAAAAAAAGAGGAAAACCAAAAACCTACCTGTGATTCGAATTTGCCTTCAAAATCTGCATAAAAAGCTGTTTAAATCTACTCTTCTTGATGGAAAAATGTTGCAAATGGTGTCGTCTTGGTTGGGGAGGGTTTTTTTGCTCTAAGAACCAAAAGAAATCTATTTTTGTATTATGAAATGACTAAATTTGATGCAGGGGTCATATTGCACAGGGATGGCGAGTTTTTATCACAAACTCGACGAGTTTTTTCCGAAAACTCGCCGCGAGTTTTTGACAAGTTAAAGTCATAAAAACTTGCAGAGGGAAAATACTCGTGAGTTTTTCATGACTTGCCCTCCCTCTGCGAGTTTTTCATGACTTGCTGAAAACTCAGCAAGTCTGCAACTATGCTAAAACCTGTCCCAAAAAATTGGTCCTTTGCTCGTATCTATTTGAAAAATAGAACTAGCTAAAAATAGCTAGTCTAAAAACTCCTCTGAATGTTTTTGACCATGACAGATCAAACATTGAGCTTTAAGAAATGATTGAAAATATGTTATCAACCTTAGCGCTTCCTTGCATAAGCTGAAAACTGCTATTGCTTGCAAACTCTTTGAAAATCTGAAATCTTTTTGGCTTCCAATGCTTCACACCCTCCTCACTGCACATGGATGCTTCAAAGTGGCAAAGAGGTGGTACATGTGTGCCTGAGAGAGTCGAACCATGACAATATAGTGAGAAACATGTCCTTTGGAAAACTTAACTACCTTTTTCTGTCAAAATATGAGAAGTGTGCTGCTTTGGGTCTTAACCCTCATTTTTGTGCTTAATAAGAAAAGTTTGTGGGATCCTCTGCATTTATATTTAGCCAATTTTTTCCAAAAGGGCTCATGAGGTTGCTTACCAAGCAAAAGTGTGTGCCTAAGGAGGCCTTTACCACTTGATACCCTGGTTCTAATTGGAAAAGTGCATGCTTTTCATGACTTTGTCACTTTTCTAGGCTGTATTATAGTTTTCCACCTCCTTGTTGACAAACACACAAAAAGCACGTGCTTTAGACATACAACCATGGCAAAGCCACTTAAAGCATGTGCTTTTGTGAATATAACCACTTTTTGATACTCATTATTTTTTAAAGTTCTCTTTTGAGGATGGTTTGCTTACCAAAAGTGTGCCCTTTTGAGTACTTTGGCACTTAGTTTTTGGCTCAATTCGGAAATTTGCATGCTTTGGGACCATCTACCACTTTTCTATGCCTTAGTGAATTATTACTCATTTTGGCAAACACACATGAAGTGTGTCCTTGGGATCACGTAACCATGACAAGACCACCAAAATGTGTGCTTTTGGGTTCTTGACCCACTTTCGTTGGCTAAGCCATTTTTTAGCCTAGCAAAGCATAGGAGTTGATTTGCCACTTTGCATTATACTTAATCAATTTTCCATGCTTGGCAAAGTATCAATACATATCAAGAAAGTACAATGTGTATAATAGATTACAGTAACCTCATAGAGGTGGGCCAGATCACTTATCTTCTACTTAAGGTACAACCCATTACATCCATATCATGAGCCTCTACAAAACTAAATTAGATCATGTTCTTCAGTATCTACATATTCACATATTATAACCATCAATCTATGACAACTCCGCCTTGTATTACCTAGAAATAGATTGATCTCATTTTAATTTTTATTGTTGTCTAACTATAATTATGTATTCTTCTCATAGCTCAATGAGAATTTTATTGTATGTCTATGGAATCTGAGATGCTTTTTGATGGTATAATCCTTTTTTTATAATTTTGTCTTGAATTTCATCTTCTCTTTAGGTTTACAAATAGACCTATAAGGGCCATTTTGGGGTTCACAGGGTGGCTTACACGGACTTCCAAGACATCAGTAAATTCAATGTGGTGTCTTACATCTAATGTTGTTAAGGTTTGAGGGCCATATAATACAGATCTGTAATGCTGCCACAACCCAAAATCCCTTACGACTACAAACTTACCAAATATTAGATACCAACGATACAAGTCAGTAAATATGCAAAAACATTAAGTAAAACCAGAAGTTTTTGTACAGGTTCATAGTGACTTGATCAAGTGAGTTGATGAGTGAATTTTCTTTCAAGGAACTGAGCATTCAAGATGTTGTGGTATTGTAATAGAGGAAAAATGACTATTTAGCTAAGATGTCTAGCTAAATAATTTTCCCTACTTTACATTAGGATTGTACTAGTTTGCTACTGTTTAACAAAATAATTATACAATCCCAAAAATGCTCTAAATAGTTTTTTTAATATTTAACTACAGTATGAAGGAAATTGATAAAATATTGTTCCCTAGAAACTGAACTAATAATTTACAGAAGTAGATGAGAGAACAAAAAATAGAATAAAGAGAGGAACCTGGTACTGAATGCAGAGGGTCACTGCCCAGTACACTAGCACATTGCGTGGACATCTGCACTAAGCATTGTTGTCGGGACGACTAGAACATCAAAGAATTCCCAGAAAACATCCAAATCTCACCCAGTAGTTTACTCAATCTGCAAAGATAGAAAAGGGAACGTACTGATAGTATACTAGATAATGGAAATGTAAAAAAATATGCCGATTGACAAGATTTATGTCTTTTTAAATGGAGAAAAGAAATGAATAACAAACAAGAAAGCATTTGCAAACCTTCATGTGGTTGAGTGCTCCAAAAATGCTTGCAAACACAAAGATGAAGAAAATTGTTTGGGGCTGTTTTGGAGCTTGTATTCAGGTCAAGCCCCTATGTTGGTCTTCTGACCTTCAGGGACAAATGATAAAAATATTGTGTACTACTATTCCAAGTGTGATTGGGAATGATAAGTGGAGCACATAGGAAATATTGAGGGGAGTGGGGAGGATGGAGGGGGTGAATCAGTATTTCAACTTTTTAAACTTAAAACCATAGGAATCAAAAATAAAACAATAAGAGCAACCATCAAATATGAACACCGAATTTCACGTGGAAAATGCTTTCGGGTAAAAACCACGGCAGAACTATGCATTCATTAACAATAATAGGCACCGACCCAGATTACAAGTGAGTACCAACTCTCTGAGAACATCAACTCTCCCTCGAAGCACCAACTCCGAACCAACTTCAGTGTGAGCACCAACTCACTTATGATTTCAAAACACTGAGACACTGATTTCAAATGTCTCCTTCACTTGAACAGTGACGCTCATTCTTGTATAAACGCTGTCCAAACTCTGAATCAAACTCAGAAAACTTTTATTCAAAACTCAACTTCATCATGATTCACAAGCTCCCGCACATAGACTGAGCACGATGACTGAGAGCACCCTTACCATTTTCTGATTCACAACAGCCTTGAATGTATGAACTAGAAGGCTGCAAAGAGATCTCCAAATAGTCTGAAACACACTGTAGTACACAGTATAGCAAATGAAATTCACCCAGCTATCTACCAATCTAACCCAAACTCAAAGAACACCAACAATAACACTTCCAACACCCTCCAGACTTGCTGAAATGAAAGCTAACATGTCTGATATGATTGTCTGGGTGATAGGGTCTGAAACAACACTATTGCAGGACCAAACAACCCTTTAACTCTTCCATAACTCGTCCTATGCAACCAGGTACACTTCCGATCAAAGCCAACCAGCAGGGCATATACCCAGCATTTCCTACCCACTCAAAAAATGGTGATAAAGAAACAACTCGCAGGTTTGAAGAAAAAGATATGCACATTCACCATCCACGTCTTTCTCAGATTCTCTTTGCTTAAGTCGACATCTTATGCAATCTGCCAGAAGTCCCACATTAACACTTACATCATCTTCTATTTTCGCAGCATCAAAAACCACAACCTTTTTGAGTGTATTCACTCACCGAAAAATCATGAACTCATAGTTGCAATACTGTATTACTGAATAAGCCATCGTATTTCTCTTTCGCGGCATACTCAAAAAGATGATGAAGGTTCGAATATAATGCATATTGTCGATATGGACATGAAACCTACTCAACCCACCTTCATCAAAAACTTCTCAGAATTTAAAATGCAGAAGGAAAACGACAGAGTATAGAGTGAAGACTTCAGACATTAGCTGAATCTCTGTGAATAAACCAACTGTAACACTTTTACAAAAAACCAACCAGAAGTGGGAATAATTGCTCTCTTTTACATCTGTGACTCCACCATACAGTGCCAATAAAGTCACCACTTCCTCATAAACTGTGTCTTCAACCTTTAATACACTGTCACCCACGATAAATCCTCTGAAGCATACACAACCTGACAAGATTAATTTTTGGCATTTTACGAGACCCCACTAAAACATAAATTACCTGTGACAAGTCATAAGGACGTCTTTTTTAATTCTCATTACAGCATCAGATGATGTTTTTATGGTCACCATAATTTAGAGTTTCTTCAGAAATGCTCGATGATGCAAAAGACGCCAAAGGTATATGTGTTACATTTTTAGTCTTCACAAAACATAAAGTTAATGCCGCCCATCATGGTAGAAAAAGCATACGTTGACACATGCCAGGAAGCAGAAGACGTAATTTTCATAAAGCTTGACTCATAATCATGATTTTTGTTTTTAAACTGCAAAAAACAAAACGTCTCTGCAGAAAGAGCCGCCCCATAACATTTCAATCAGAAAGATTGCACTCATAAAAAATAAAGGTCCATGTCCCTCTTTTGAATTTGTATACATATGAATTAAATGCTGAAGACTCATCCTACAAGCCATCACTGAAGAAAGGTCCACGTCCCTCTTTTGAATTCGCATACATATGAATTAAATGCTGAAGACTCATCCTACAAGCCGTTGCTGAAGAAAAGACTCATCATAGAGGCAAATTTCAAAACAAAAAATATTAAAGCACAAGCCGCCACACTAAAATGAATGCTTTAGCCGCCCCCCTAAAATAGCTGAAGCCGCCACATAATAAAGGAAATGGACCAACACAAAGATTCAACTAGGAATATCTTTGTGTTGGAAATTTGTCATTGATGTCAAGTAAAGTAAAAGAGATCAAATTAATCTGAAGATTTCTATGCTTTGTTGAAGACCAGATATTGTTTAGATTAGATCATTATACCCTTGAAGATCATTATATAGTTTGTTGAAGAGTTTCTATTACATCAAAGTAGCAATGAACAGATGTTAAAAGCAATGTATTCCTTAAAGAGCACAAACAGATCGCTAAGTGAATAAAGCAATATATTTTCTGAATATTAAAACAAAAAATTTCTGTGTCGCACATAAGACAAAATACTGAAAAGACAAAAAACAGAGAAAGACAAAAACCAAAAAGGTGTGATTCTAGAAAGAAACATTTTATCAAGAACAAAGTTAACTAAAACAGAAACAAATAAAGTGATCTACAAGAAAAAAGAGAAGCGACTTTTCAAGAAGAGATACGATTTTTTGTTTGAAGTGAAGGGCTCCATCTAATGGTTCGATTTAGTTTGTGAAATAGTATGATTTATTTTGATGATACATATTCAGACTTTTATGGAAGGGTACGATTATTTTTCTTGATAAATAATGTTCTTCTAAGAGGTGCAATTTGTGATTTGAAAAGATGCAAGACCTCAAAGGGTGCAAGAACAGAATTTGAATGATGTGATCTTTCACCAAAGGTTGCAATCTATGACCAAAATATATATAGTTGATTCAAATCAGATTGGAAGCAAGTGTGTAAGAATGATTATGTGAATAGAAGTGCAGAAGATTATATCTCTTGTGTGAGCATAAAGGAATAACATACATCACACAGAAAGGATTGGAGTGAAGTAAAAAGCAGAATTCAGATTTTCAGTTTATCATAAGAGGTTGGTGTCTTCGAAGAGGGAGTTGGTGCTCCTTGTAGGTTGGTGCCTACAATCATTGTTAACTTATATAAATATAAAGTACATTATTTGTATCGTGGTTTTCTCCCATAAAGGTTTCCACGTAAAATCTTGGCGTCAACTTGTTCTTATTGTGATTGATAAAGTTTTAAATTGGTAAAAGTTGAGTTATACCGATTCAATCCCCCCTCCCCCTCAGTATAACTGTGTGCTCATCACTTTGATATAAACATTTTCATTCAAAATCACATGATAACATTCAAAGCATGGTTAAAGAAAAAGCTTTTTAAAAAATAATAATATTCTTTCATCCAAACCGACCTTTGACATCTAGTGTGGCACATATGTTGACAAGGAGACAAGCAAGTAGGTGAAGTAGACACGCAGGCACCTCAAATAAGCAAGCAAGTAGCTGAACTAGACAAGTAGGTAGTTGAAGTAGACAGGCAACCAGCTCAAGTAGACAAACAAGCAGCTCAAGCAAGCAGCCAAGCAGCTCAAGCAAGTAGCCAAGTAGCTCAAGCAAGCAACCGAGTAGATCAAACACCTTGACATTAATGACAAAATACTCAACAATAAGAGTAGTGACAATGTAAATAGTGTAAACTAGAATGAAAGAAATAACAAGGATGCAAATATTGCAAGATGCTTAGGGCCACTACAATGAAAATGCTACAATGGAAGAAGGTAGAGAAAATAAGAACAATATCATGTTCTAAAGCCTGGGGAAGCCAAAGAGGACAAGAGTACTCTAGAACGCCGCAATAGTTTTGAGAAAATAGCTGAAGAAGTGCTAGTGTTATTCACAAGGAGGAACCAATGCCAAGAAAACTATAAAGAGAGTTGTGGAGAGTTGTAGAATGCTAGAGAGCTTCAATGTGAGAGATGTTAGTGTTTGGTAGCTTCAGGAGATATTCTTCTCCTTAATTAAAGGCAGGTCGGCCCGCATATTGCAATTGTTATTTTATATTTCTTCTAAAGGAGGCCGACCTAGGTGAAGAGTCACCTTGTTTTGGTATATATACAAGGTGGTGTTCATTCATTCATTGATAAAATTGAATTCATGATAATTGGCATCAAGCAAGCAGCAGATGTTCACCTATGTAGTAGCAGATCAGACTTCAAGGGGAAGCATATCTATTTGTACTTAGCATCAAGGAGTGATGCTATTATTCATTGTATTATTTCAGCCTTGAGTAAGGCCAAAGTTGTAAGCAGATTTCTGCTCTTTCATTAAATATATAAGAGACATATTATTGGCTGGGTTTTTCTTCCTCGAGAAGGAGGGTTTTCCCAGAGTAAAAGTGTTGTGTTTATTGTTCATGTGTTGCATTATTAATTGTTTACATTTCTGATCCTAAAACTAACATGGTATCAGAGTGGGTTTAGGGAAATCCGATCAGATTTGTCTAAGTAACATAGCGGAAGGTGGCTAACTTTATTAAGGCATTTGGGTGATCTCTGAAATCATCACGGAGAATTGAATATGTTGATTTCAGTTTGAGATCCTGAGAACGAAAACTCTCAAATCCTGAGCCTTGTTTGGACGGAACCCCAGTCAAGGCATGAATTATAGAATTTCTTAATTTCAAGAATGTTAGATGTCTACATACTTGGTGGCGAGATGTCTTCAATCTGGGGAGTGATTATATTGGTGCTTTGTTTTGGCACGTATTGTTCCAGGAGCAAAGGGCGAATATCATTTGTGTTGGAGTTCATTCCTATACGTCTCTTGTAAATTCATATTGCGGGGGTCCCATTTGTTCGACTTACAGAAGCATTTGGGGAATTGTACATTGGAAGCACTAATCCATTTACAGTGTCCCGATATCGGGATTGTCTACCTCTTCGAGCATCATTCGCGTGGGAGCATGTGCCTATGTATGTTCTGGAATTATTAACTAACGGTGTTGCCTTCGTAATTTACTTGTTGGACGGGGAATTGGCTTATTAATATATATCTATTGTCATATCGTTGTTGGAGGATATCGGGTTTATGTTTCTGAGATTCAGTTCATGAAGCGACACTTCCTGTTGGGTATCATTTGAAGTACCTTTTCGGGAGATTGTACATTTGTCGATAGTTCATCAACCATACACTATGGAGAAGGCGTCAATCTCCATCGTTTTGTTATGATCTATGGTGATTGGCGGAGGACATATTTGTTGCCAAATATCCACAGGAGATCTCGAAGCCATTGGCAGAAGCATTTGCGACAGACATATTGTATATCTGCGAGTTTATTTCTTAATATTGTGTATTCACAAGGAAACGCCAATCTCAGATTCTGGTAGCAGAATCATATATATCACCGATTAATATCCTTGAGCATCATTAGAAATTCTGGGCATGTTGATGAATGTTCGATTGTTTATTATTGGTGTTGGAGGGATTGACATTATTCAATTTGAGCCTTCTTTAAAAGTATTCTTTGCTATCGGGCATTTGCATATTATCACTGGCAATTATTTAATTGTGGTGATTTGCGTTATTATGGTTGACGGCTGTGTAATGATTCATCGTTGGCTAAGGTTGATATGCTTGACATTGTTCATGGTTGGCAACTTGTATGCTGTCTGTCGGGAATGAAGTTATCATAGGCGCAGGAGTAACTCTTCACGTGATGAATGTAGAAGAAGACAAATATGTATTGACCTGTCAAGTGCTGCCTGAGAGTGTGCTCTTATCGCGTCTATTTTGGACAGGGATATATTAGTCACCTGTTTATTGCAGACATTCTATATTGCTTGTCGTTTCTTTTCTGTTGATGGTGGAAACGGGAGTCGTGGGGTTGCTCAAAACATTTCACTCATTGTATCAAGAGGCAAGAAGACTTTGTGCACGGAGTCATCATCGACTCAGCCTAACATGGAAAAATGTGAGTAGCGGCCAGAGCCGAAGGCTTTGCCTGGATGCTATTGATAATCGCCCTTGCTACTCAGCCTTGTGTGCCTGTGTAATACCGATCTGCAGGCCAGATTTGACTCATATGCGGCTAGAGGCTTTGGCACCAGACATATGAAGAATCATAATCTATATGCAAGGGGTTGGCAGATATGTTTGAAATCAAATGCTAGTTAATCAGTTACCATAGACATATCTTGACATCGAGTATCTAAAGAGCCACTATTAAAATATTCAGAGCTATTCTGGTGCAGTCATGAGCATTTCCAGGCATAGGCATATTGGTTACCAGTGTAGTGTCAAGCAAATATAAGAAGCGTGGCTTAATCAGGAGCATTGTCACAATGAAGACGTGTTTTTTTGAAGTTGCAGACAGCTTTGAATTATTCTGTTGCAGCAAATCTGAATCTTTAAGTGCAAAGATCAAGAAGAACAATTGGTGGATTGCAAGGAAGATTCATCAAGAAAGAGATAAGTATTTTCTTTTGTTTTACCTTTGAAATCACTTTCTTCTAGGCTAAAATTCAGTCTGCTGAGTTGTGCAGATCTGACATCGATCATTTGGATCGTGTGATTAGTAAAGGTTGTGGTTCTTTTGAATGTTGATCGATGGCATAAGATCCTTTGGAGACACCATTCATTCATTGCGAGTTATTTCATGCTAGTTGTGAAGATTTCTGAGTGTGACTCTGAAATGAAAGGAGAACTACAATTTCGTTTGTGATTGGTTGGTCACAACGATACCATTCTCTATGTGCATGGACTATGATGGTGCCTTGATTCATTGAGAGGCCTAGTTCTATAGTGAATGTGTTGGCTGCATAATGTGCCTGAGAAATTTGAGTTGAGCAGATTGTCTCTTGTTGTGTTGTGAACAAAAATTGAGTAAAGATGAAAGAAAGCTATATCAGAATCAACAAAGATAAGTTCTATTACTTCTTTAAATTATCTAATGATATTTGCTACATGCTTCATTCATATCAGGGCTAGTTTTTGATTTCATGAACTATTATTGATCTCTTTAAAATGCAAGTTGAATCGAGAAGCAAATGGATGATGAATTAATTATTTGAGATTGCTTAAAGGATTCAAAGGGAGGAAGAGCTTGAGGCATTCTGTGAGGAAGTCATGCCAGCTAGAGAAATGAACAAACATGAAGACTCGGCCTACAACAATGAGATTGTGTTGGTGGCACTTAACTTTTCTAGAGACATCTCTCGATGGAATGAGGTTGGGCCAAGCCTTGGATGGAGAGTTTGCATCAGCAAAGAAGATTGAGAAAGATGAAGACACTAAACAACGAAGAACCTATACAGATTGTCATTACGATCAATCACTCCGAAGAGGGAGTAAAATTTTCGAGGATTCAAGGCTCGAGTTGAGAGCATGTCCGGGAAAAGGATTGAGGTTCTGAGATCAGTCAATGGAGGGGAGTTCACTTCTAGAGGACTTCTTTGCAATCTCTGAGGCAGGGATCAAGAGGGAGTTTTGTGTCTCACTGAGAAGAAGTGAAGGTTGCAGTGTTGCAAGGCCTGGTGCTAAATCCTTGGAAGACCTCTTCAACAGCTGAGAACAGAATTGCACGAGACAATCAATCTAGATTTGACATTGGCAGCTTCGCAAACCTATTCAGAATAGATTGATCTGGGATGAGGTCGAGGAGGACAATCCTGAATTCTCTACAGTACCAGAGGTGTGCACTGGAAACCATTTCTCTAAGGCAAGCGTTGCAGGCAATCTTGGATGAGGAGGTCAGAAGGTTGATGCAAGTACTTGGAGCTTCAGAGGGAGTCACATCATCATGAAGATCTGTTGCAATGTATATTTCTTTGTGACGGAGAAGTATGAGGTGAAAGCCCTTGTAGTGTATATTTCTTTGAGACGAAGAAATATGATGTGCGAGCCCTTGTCCATCTCTAAGACGGAGATGTGGTTCTTTCCACACATCGGAGTAGCCATGGTGGATGTCATGTTGAGAGACTCCATGACAACATCACATTGAGAGACTCCGTGATGAACCCTTTGTACTTGTGTTTTTCCACACATGGGAGTAGCCATGGTGGACGTCATGTTGAGAGACTCCATGACGACATCACGTTGAGAGACTCTGTGATGGGCACTTGTACGTGTGTTTCTTTCCACATATGGGAGTAGCCATGGTGGACATCATGTTGAGAGACTCCATGACGACATCACGTTGAGAGACTCCGTGATGAACCTTTGAGCTTTCCACAAATGGGTGTAGCCATTGTGGGCGTTATGTTGAGAGACTCCATGACGTAGATATCTGGAAAATGTCTCCCTAGCTAAGAGGGAGTGTTAGTGTTTGGTAGCTTCAAGAGATATTCTTCTCCTTAATTAAAGGCAGGTCGGCCCACATATTGCAATTGTTATTTTATATTTCTTCTAAAGGAGGCCGACCTAGGTGAAGAGTCACCTTGTTTTGGTATATAAACAAGGTGGTGTTCATTCATTCATTGATAAAATTGAATTCATGATAATTGGCATCAAGCAAGCAACAGATGTTTGCCTATGTATTAGCAGATCAGACTTCAAGGGGAAGCATATCTATTTGTACTTAGCATCAAGGAGTGATGCTATTATTCATTGTATTATTTCAGCCTTGAGTAAGGCCAGAGTTGTAAGCAGATTTCTGCTCTTTCATTAGATATATAAGACACATATTATTGGCTGGGTTTTTCCCCCTCGAGAAGGAGGGTTTTCCCAAGGTAAAAGTGTTGTGTTTATTGTTCATGTGTTGCATTATTAATTGCTTACATTTCTGATCCTAAAACTAACAAGAGAGGGGGAGTCAAAAGAAAAAGATCCATTCAAAATGAGAGGAAGATGCAAGAGAAAGAGGCTAGCAATCTATTCAGATTTGTCTTGGGCGGTTACCACCAACTTAGGAAGGTGACAAGTGGCGAAACGCTAAGAAATGACTACTGAATGATAAACTATCATGAGATGCTAAGGTGTTGCACGGATTTCCACACATATAGTTTGGGCTCTAGGAAGGACAAAGCACTAGAAAAACACAAGGCTACACAAATGCAACATCAACTCGACAAAAATAAACCATGAGAAACAAGGCCTTCACACCATGGGAGGGAAAAAGGCTAATGCAAGGGCTAAAATGAGCCTAGAAACACACTGAGTGGATGGACACCAAAATTAGCAAAAACCATAGCGTGAAATTGCAAGGGTATGCAATTTTTGACATTACTGGTATCATCCAATGGTTTAAGAGAAATTTCAGCAAAATGTGGAGTCTATTAAGTACAAAAAAATAATAAAACCCAAATTTAATCCTTTTTTCTTACCACTTGTAAATAATGTGGAGAATTTATACCCTAACAAGAACACACACGATACTTCTGATGTAAGCAGGAAGAAGATACATTCTCTATGTGATTTAGCAAGATGGCAATACATCTGAAACAAAGGATTCACATTAGTAAAGTTTTATATGGATAGTGAAAAGATTGAGAAACCGAAACTGTAATGTACCTAAAAGATGGAAAATAATTAAATGAAGAGGAAATTTATATGCTACAAAGGCAGTCCATGCATACAATTATTAAACTCTCAAAAACCTAGTATAGTAAGGAGTAATTTGTTTGAAGAATGGGTGCATGATAATTTATACATAATAAATATGTTGTAAACTAAATGAGAGTTGCAGCGAAGGATACATAAGATGTAAACCATTTGAGAGGTGCAGCCAAGAATAAAGGACTGATAATCAATATCATCTAAACGGGACCATTATTTGTTATAATTATGGCAAGAAAAAGGCAGAGGTCTTCCAATATATAGCCCATGCATATATTTATTAAACTCTCAAAAGCCTAACATAGTAAGGGCTAATTTGTTTGAATAATGAGTGCATGATATACAAGACATTATGTAATAAATATGATGTAAACTAAATGACAGGTGTGGCCAAGGATAAGTATGATGTAAACCGTATGAGAGGTGCAGACAAGCATTCAGGAGCCATTTCGATACCATATAGTCAGGAACTTAGGTCATAGTTTATGAAGAGAAAAGGCAGAGATCTTCAATTCTTATGCTGATTTTTACATAGGTTCGTGAATATGGAGTAACTATACCAATGTGGTTGTTACTGGTGACATTTACAATTGGCTATGTTCTGTTGACTTTTCTGTAGATTTTAAGAATGAGGTAAAATCATGTTCTGGTTAAATTCTTTACAGGTCTTGTGAAATTTGCCATAGAATTGGAACTTGTTTGTCTGTACACTTTCAGCTTTATTAATTATCGGTGTTTCTTGTCCAAGACAGTTATGCACTGAATTAATGGCATGGAAAAAAAATTGTAGTTTAGATATACAAAACCATGTTAGGGAGTATTTCATCATCACATATCATACTATAAATGAGGAACTGGAGATTCATACTTTCTTCACGAGTCATAATCAATTAAGGTGGATGATACCGTCAAAATATGGTTACTTATTTGTAAGTTTATCTGTGGCCTTTAGAAAGTAAAGGAAAGAGGATATGTCTATCATTTCACGACTCACTTATGTATCTTGTAAAATATGTAAATATGCAGAGTCTTTAAGGGGTAATAGTTGGACAGGGAACTGGATTTACAGAAAATGGATGTTTATATTATCACTTTTGTGTTTACAGTGGTCTGACCAATTGCAGCAGCTTGATTTTCAAGAGATGGTTCTCCTTTTGCAACATTTACCCACACAAAACTGGACACATCAAGAATTAGAGATGGTACTTTCACGGGCATTCATGTGGCATGTGATGTTTGATCACTCACCTAGTCATTTAAATGGTTGACAGAGGTTAAAAATTTATATTCTAGGTTGAATTACTAATGATTGGTGAAGGAGCCACAATGACATTTAATAATAATGAAAAGTACTCATGATCTTGATTGAGAATATTAGTCATGAGCGGGAAGCTCAACGCCTTAAGCATTGAGATTTTTCTAACTGGAGGATAATGCAACTTGACAATAATTATTTGTTTATCCTGCATCTAGCAACAATTTTTACGTTCCATGTTCCAAGTTTGGTCTTTTGTTTTTTGAAAATAATATCAAGCCATCATCTGGAGTACACATACTGCTTGCCTGTTGTGAATCAAATTGATTTCTTCACATGGTTTTGTTCTGGGGCAACATTGTTGCTAAAACCCATCCATAGTTGCATTTCAACTTTCCATTTCCATTTTTCCATTCTCAAGGGAGATACTTTCAGTACTTGGGAATAAACTGCTGTGAAGTGTAATTCCAGATCATGTTTTAACAGTACTGAAATGCAAATATGTAAAGTAAAAGGAATGTAATTATTTGGAATATGATTCGTATTTGGCACTAATATTTTGTAGCATTGTATTTATATCTTTGTTTTTGTATCATATTAATGGTTTCTTTTATGTTTGCATTTTCAATTTTTTCTTCTGTAATAAGCAGTTAAAATGCATGGTTACTGGGAAAACAAAGCAAGAAATACTTTCTGCTGTCGGCTTTTCATTAGGTCATGTTACAAGGCTCCCTGATTTCTTTTAGCATTAATATAATGCCTGATTTCTCTTTTTCGTTCTGGCATTGGATCAAGTTTCAGAACTGCAAAGAAAAAGGCATGTTCAAATAGCCGTCATTGCATTTAGGAGCATCATCTGTCTAAAGTGGCATAGAGATCATAAAAGGTATTTTATTTCCCTAAAATTTCAAACAATATCGGAAAAAAATCATGGAAGAAAATATCAGATTAGCATTCCCTTGTCTCCTTATTTTGTATTCATCAAAGGTATCAGGATCTAAGAAAATTAAAATCAAACTTTGTTTAAAAAAATAAAGGAATCTTGTATTGCCCTGAAGGGGAATAGAATTACCTTTGAGAAGATCTAAATTGTTAAATGAATAAAATTAATTAAATGTTAAGTGACACTCTAGATCTGAGTTGAGTACGTAAATTGACTGATGTAAGTTGATTGATTGAAATCAAACGTGTTAAATGGAAATAAGATGATTAGGGTCGGCATACCTTGCAATCTGAACTTACAATGCTTATTATGGTGTTGCGACAAAAGACAGTACAAACTAAATTTTGGGATTGGGAATCAGATTTTATGGCAAGGGTGTCTAATGTTTGAATATTTGAGAGTGTGGTATGAAATTGTAATAGTGATCCTTTCCAATGGTGCAATCCCACCCTAATTTCTACAGTTTTATCTAGTGTACAATTTAGGCCTTTGGTACTTGTGACTCCTATTTGCTTTATGATATTTGATGTAAGGAGACAATGGTTACACTAAGGACCATGATGAGTCTTTTCATGCAAGAATTCAAGTTTAGGAGTCCCTTGCACCTTAGTCAAGCCTTGAGATCGAGTAAACAATGAAAGTACAAGAGACCATGGAGTTGGATGCTAATGTTGAAGTAGACAAACATGTTGCATTGGATGTGCAAAATTGTTAGACAATTTTTTTATTATATTGTTCTTTGAATGTGATTCAGTGATTGCATTATGTTCAAAATGGCATTAGGGATGAGTCCTTTAAATACATCCTAGACACCAAATTCAAACTTTTTGCTGTGCACATTGATAGGTAGTGTCTCATGTTTGAGATTGTTGTGCATGAAATGCGAGTAATTTGAAATTCGGAAAAGGAGCCCAAAAATGTGCTAGAAACATGTACTGAATTTGTCAAACGCAAATTGGCATAAAACAAGAGGGAAATTTTATGAGGTATGCACTTTTCTCTACATGCCTATAATTATCGTTCTTATATATGTTTTGTTTAATCATTACTATCATTTCAATAACAAAAACAAAAAAAAAGAGTATGAGAAAGTTGATGGAAAGTGACATTACTCATACTATATGATAATTAATTTTGATTCTTTTTCCACATTAAACTAAAACTATCATTATTAAAGCAATGTGCCATTCTTCATAAAATTTTGATATACTTATCTTGACAAACCTACCTTAGTGTGGATATGATATAAGTTGATAGGTATTCAAAGAGCATGAGTTATCATCTCACCATAAGTGTAAAGATTAAGAGGACTTAGATACCTTAAGTCATAATGATGTCTTTTAGCACGTATTAAATTCCTGTTACAATAGATATATATTAACAAACAATATTACAATACTTACTACTAATAGATGGTTTCTACAAATCTAACAAAATCTATGAGAAGCACTATGCTTTATTTATAAAAAAATGAGTTGGATATTATTTGAGTCAAGGTAGGCTTATAAGATGTAACACGGTCTAAAATACTTTACCCATTTCGATTATGGAAGATCAAATTTCTTGACATTGATGACAATTTTGAGTTATAGGGCATTTTATGTATCAAAAGCTCTTTTTTAACAAAAAAAAGTATAAATTTTTTATTTATAATTTCCTTGGTTGAGATTATAATCAATGGACATGGGTGAAAGGTTATAAGAAATGATTGAGATTCACTTTTTACTCTTTGGTTAAGATTGAAAGATGACTTGGAATCACATAAGACTTGTTTGAATTTTTAGGCATCACATTTGGGGAGAAGTGCATATAGAGAGGTGAAGTGAGGATTGAGGGGGCAAAGGAGTATCAAATATATTTAAACGATTGGCACAAATTTAAAAATCTTGTTGGCTAACATATTAAGTGATTTACAAATTTTTAATGAAGTGAAATTAATTTTATTAAAATTCAAGTGTAGAGAAAAATTCTCTACATAATATGCATGTATATTTTAGTAAACATATTACCCATTGATACATTAATATGCATAATTGAAAGGTTATAAAAAAATGACATTGAAATCCTTGATTAGTACCAATATACACAGTGAAGGGTCATATGAAATGACCTAACTAAAAATGACTATCCTATGGATATTTGAGAATTAAAATATTGAGTAGCATAATATACTACAAAGTGAAAACATTTGTGTAGGTTTAGCACATCTAGTTTTTTTTGGATGTGCTAGTAAGTATGCTTATTCTATGTTAACAGATATATGCTAACTAGCTATTTGGTATAATTTTTTATTAAATTTTTAATGATTCTATAACTTATTAAAATTGTTTTCATTTTCCTTTTGTTTCTATTTTTTTTTCAATTGATTACTAAGCTTTTCTAATTTTTATAAGGTATTAATATAAGATTCATTAATTTTTTATTTATGGTTTACAAAATATTAAGTTAGCATTTACTATTTTAAAAAAAATCAAAATCTTAGCACCCAATCAAGAAAATCAGTTTTTACAATTTTAAGATTTAAATAAAAATTCTAACTCACTTGAGGTTTTTCTTAATAGATAGCAACTCACCCTCCGAATAGCAAAGCCTTTTAATCTTGCTTATCCTTTTTTTTTTTTAGTTTTCAAATCTCCTTCAAAACATTCCATTGTAATTGTTCAAATTGACATTTTCAATTGGTTGAGGATTTTGATCATTAAGCCTATGATGGAGTAGAGAAGTCTTGAGATTCAATCTTCTAACCTACATGAAAAACCACTTTAAAGTATTATGGTGAACAACAATTTGTGTTTCAAAGCTATAAGATTTAAACCGAATAGATCAATGACAAAAGTCAAATCCTCAATTCCTAAGATCAAGTGGTATGAAAACTTGGTAGAAGCAAAAAAAGGGCTAGGGCTTATGCCTTGAATCTTAGGGAGACTAATCTTAGCAACAATATCCTCTTCCTCAAACATCTTTTTCTACCCTTTTTCTTGGGGTATTCACTTCACCTCTAGACAAACCATTTCCCTTACTCTCTTCACTAACACCCTTGGAGCTCCTCTTCCCATCACCCACAATAGGGGATATAACTTTCCTTTTCATATTACTTTGCACAATAGTAGTTGTAGTTATAGGGTTTGGGGAGGGGGGCATGATTTAGATTAAGAGCATGAGAGACTAGGAGGATACAAGATTAGTGAAGAGGGTAGGCAAAGATACCTGGGTGGACATCCAAAACAAAGTACTCTTAAGGGAAGTTGAATAAAATGTTATGATTGAAATAGTTTGATAAGCATGGAATAGAAAGAAAAAATCCATTTGAATCTTCCTTGAAGAGTAAAATACCACATATGTAATGTACCTTACCCAAATTTGCCCTAAAATCTGTTTGTCTGCCATAGAATTTGCTTGTTGATTAGATTTAGGGTTTCTTCTTTCCAAAAGAATGTCCTTTTAATACAATAACCCTAGATTGGAATTTGTGTTCATCACATTAACAACATACTTGTTAGCATTAAATATAGATATCCAAAATCAGACATAATCATAAATATAGATTGATAAACATAAGAAGAGTCACTCAACCCATCGGGAGAGGAGAATCCCTAAGGGCCTATGGTCTACCACCTTCCAATGCCCAACCCGTATCTCAGGCCTATGGGGCAGAATGCCAAGGTGGGACCCTCACCCCTCCATGACCCAACCCTTGCAATGGGCCTATGGGGCAGACTGCCCAACCCTTGTTATGGGCCTGTGGGGCAAAACTGCCCAACCCATGGGCCTGTGGCGCAGACTGCCCAACCCTTGCTTTGGGCCTATGGGGCGGAACCTAGGTGAGGTTTTTAGACAAACCACTTAAGTTATGACTCTGCTCTCCTGGCGGGATTACAAACACAATTTAGACAATCGATATGCAATGATTAGTACTTCATTTGTATTTACACATATTATGCAATAAGAGTATTTAATATGATCAAACAGTTCCTTGAATCCTAATATGAAGGTATATCAGAATACAAAACTAAACTAAGCAATATTCATGTTTACATGTTCATTATGTTCGTTTGCAATTCATCATAGCCTATAAGTTCAATATTAGCATAAATCAAATGTAAATGCAAATTAATCATCATTAAAGCCATATCTATAGAAGATAAACCCTTTGGCCTCTGATCAGTCAAGGACTACATAGTCCGCCTAAGTTCAATGCCAATTTCCAGTATAATGAGTCTATTTCCAGATTCGATATCAAGAAGGCATGGTTCCAACACATCAAGGGGGATTGTGCGCATTCCAATGAATAAAGCATATCAATTATTTTTAATAATACATAGATCGGTTGGGCATACAAGGTTCATGCAACATTGTCATGTCAGATTGAGGACAACTAAATATTAAAGCTAAGTGAGTAGTCTCACCTGATCTACTGTGTCTTCCCATGTCTCCCTATTCCTTAATCGTCTTCCTTCAACCTTATACTGGATTGATCATAGGATGAGGACGATTCATAAATACACATAATCTACTTATGTTTATATTAAAGAGTCATCATTATTTATAAAGCTTAATAATTTCTACAATTATCATTATTGTATATTCACAAGTGATTCCCCTATCTACTTACCCATACATATATATATTTCCAACTGACTTCAATTTACAATTATTTCTTGACATGAATACATATATTTATATCTATATTTGTATGTATATATATATATCTTTATATTTATTATATTTAACTTACAGTTAATGTATACTTCTATTCTCTTCACTGCTGCAATCATTATTATAATTTCCAGGCAGCCCTCCTATCTCCCCTATTATATTATAAGGGCTGTTGCAAACCATTATCTATTCCTTTTTATAAATTCCCCCCCTTTTTCTCTCTCCCCTTCTTATCACTCTTGTATCTTGATGTCATAATGGGAAGGCCACATCTTTTTGAGGAGCCATGTCTTTTAGTTAATGACCAGCATTTATGATTGTTTGTTTATTATCAATCAGTGCCCATGTCTAAGCGCTGCCTTTCATATACACTCTTTAATTAGTCATTTCTTTGGACCTTGATGATTTGTGTAAGGCTTAATTTATGGTCAGATTTTATATTGTAGTTTCTCATGCTTAGTCAACCACTTTAATATATTCTTATCTTTGTTAAATGGTGGTCAACCAAGCTCTAAAATGGTTTTAGTTGTCATGCTTAGGGATCGGTGCTTGGTCCCATTAATATTTGTTTGTTTTATTTTATTTGTTTACTTTATTGTATATTTCATATTTGTTTAACTTAGTCAAAGTAATATCTATTATTTTATTTCCTTGATGTTTATTTATTTGTATTTAATATTTTGTATTTTAATGATTAAAGTACAATAACAATATATTATTATTTTATTTCAATGTATTGCAATATTTTATATTGATGTATAAATATTTAGTATCTATTTTGGTAATCACAATATTATCTTTCTATAATATTCAATATCTATAATTTGGTATCCACAATATTATTATAATATTATCTTTGATAATAATACTTATAATAATATTAAATTGCAATTTATATTTATGTTTCTCATATTTATTTTATTTGTATTTAAATATTCACATTTGGGGTTACAATTATGGGGACTTGACATCATAACTTGAAGAGCAATGGGAGGGAATCCCTAAGATAATTTCACCAACTCTCATTTATTTGTCTTATGCTTAGATGTCTTGCTTCCCTCCATGGACATCCAAGAGACATGGGTGATAAGTTCCTTTGCAATTTCTAGTTCCACACTTTTGACTTCCACCAACCTAGATTTCCATTCTTTGGCAAACTACTCAACGAGGATAGGGTCATGACCCTTGACCCTAACCATGTAATTAGTAAGGTCACCTTTCCTAAGAAGATGCCAAATAATTGTAGTCATGTTCACCTCCTTGCAAGACACTAAATTTTGATTTGTTGGCACCCATTGTCAATTTTCATAAAAACCTATTTTTCACTAATCTCATAAGCAAATTTTGTTTAGGCTTTGATGCCACTACAAGATAACAAAAAATAAGAGATAAGAAGAACAATCTTAAAACCTTCAAAAAATAAAAGAGATAAGGTCTCTACATCAACAAATGCAACACACAACTCCTAGGCTCATGTAGATACCCTAAATTGTCTTGACTAGCAAAGAACACTATTTAGTTTTCACCCTTCTTTTCTAAATGATTAAATAATACATTATTATTTAATTATTATCAATATATTATTCATCTATTAATTAAGTGATTACACATTATTTAATTAATTCATCCTCAATCATCATTTACATTGTCAAAAACCCCATTTTCTTTTATTAATTAAATAATCTTTAAATTATTTAATTAATTCTCTATTTTATCATTTATCTAATTTTTTGAATTAAATAACATCAATTATTTAATTATGTCGCTAATTTACCCTATTCCCTTAAATCAATTAAATTATTAATACTTAATTGTTTAATTAAATAACTTTCCCCCTTTCTAAACAAAATAATTTAATTATTCATCATTAACAAACAAGTATAACTTTATTTGTAAAAGTCAAACATGACTTGCACATTCAACTCAAAAAACTCAATAATTAATTACCCTCACCCACTTTTGTGATTGAACAAATTATGCCTACCGATTGATCACCCTAATTGGTTGATTGATTCATCTATTTCCTAACCGATACATCTATTCTTCAATCCCACTGAAGGTTCAACCTGATTTCCTCAATTCCATAGATTAAGCAATCTATATCCTCTGATTGATCAAGTAACATCTTTAATTGATTTGATCACAAAAACTAATTAAGCAATTAATTCTTCTCAATAGCTTTCAACCATTGATCTTGATTCAACATTGTCTAATCTTGCACATTCATCTCGAATCGTAAAATCTATAAAATAACCTTCTACCTTCTCACAAATCATCCAGAATTTACATAAGCGAAGTGCTCCACAATTATCTCTTGAGCATGCTACGATTATCCTCACAATTTTGTTTCAACATCACACACATTGAAGCTTTTGTAACACATAAATTGGAGGTTTTGCATTGATACAATTCGACATTCAACATCAAATGCAAATACAACTTCGACATGAGATAGGTAACCATATTAGTTAATTGAATTCATTGTATGCTTCTTGTTTGCATCATTTGATTTCATTAAATTCAGTAATTTATATTGTTCATTTCATGAGTAATGGATATGGAATCTATCTTTTGTTTGAATTAAATCTTGTTTAATTCATTTTATGTTTGATTTTCTTATCATCTAAATTTCCCCCTTACACATTTTGGCACGCCTGTGGGACCTCAGTCCTTAACATTAATGTTTCCTTGAGTTTTCCTAAGCAATTGCAAGTTTCAAAACGCGGTTGCATTTTCCCGAAATGTTGTTGATAATTGTTTTCATGGAAAAGCTACAGGATTTTGACAGGGCCACTATTGCACTTTTTCCAACCGCTATTGCACTTTTATGGGTCACGATTAACCTAAACAGGGTCGCTATTGTCTGGAAATCAGGACTTTTATACCCTATCTTCAAACAACCATATTTTGGTCATACGAAAGTATTTTTCAGTTTTTTTCTTTAGATGGGGTAGAATTTCATTCTCTTTGCAATGGTGTAAGTAGTTTTCAATTTTTGTATAGTTAAATTTTCCATTGGTGCACCTAAAGTTAACTTACATTGTAATTTGGTTTAGGTTGTAGGGTTTTGATGCTTAATCAATTGTCTAACCCTAATGTTTGATTGTGTGTTGTGTTTGTGAGGTTCTAACATTATTGATGCAACATTTGCAGGAATATGACACCATATTTTATGAAAATGAAACTAACACTTTGATTGCAGAGAAGGCGAATGGTCCAAGTCCAGTATTTCAAAGCTTTCTTAGTTTAGGAAAACATTTCAAATTTGGTGTTGTAAAATTGAGCCCACAAATTGCACACTTCAATTTGGTGTTTTAAATTGAACTTTTTAAGCTTTCTTAGTTTAGAAAACATTTCAATTGGTGTTGTAAAATTGAACCCACAACTTGCACACTTCAATTTGGTGTTTTAAAACTGAATTTTTTAAGGTTTCTTAGTTTAGGAAACTTTTCAATATGGTGTTGTAAAATTGAACCTACAATTTACACACTTCAAATTTGGTGTTTTAAAATTGAACTTTTAAAGCTTTCTTAGTTTAGGAAACATTTCGATTTGGTGTTTGTAAAATTGAACCCTCAATTTACACACTTAAATTTGGTGTTTTTAAAACTAAACTTTTTAAGCTTTCATAGTTTAGGAAACATTTCATTTGGTGTTTATAAAATAAAATGACCAATGCATTTCATTATGTTGACGAACAAACATTTTCTTTTTTGTTGACCACATTAAGACACGACCATTTAGAAAAGCTCAAGATTGGTGTTAAAACTAAACAAAACCTTTATGTTTTTCCACATTTGCTATATTTGACTAAAGTCTCAAATACTTTCAAATTGGTGCACATAAAACATGATTTGATATCTTCACACTTCAATTTTTGAGATTAAAAATTGAATTGCTATGGATTGTATACTATGTTTTTCGTGATTGGCGAGCCGAGTGTGTATCCTCTCCCCTTGTGTTTTTTGGCGATCCTAGGCGAAGAGAAACACTTTGGGATTTTAGCATTTTTTTGAGTCGTCCTTAAAGAGGGGGCTTGCTATGAGACACATCTCATAATGGAGAACTCATAAGCAAGGTTTTGAAGCACATTTACTAGCAGGCTATATTAAAGGTTGCAAAATCGCGAGAAAGTAGCTTCAATCCTGGGTGGCAAGATACTGAACCTAATCCCACGCCTTAAGTGGAACAAGAATGGTTAAAGAGTTTTAAGTGACCAATGTATGGTAGTGTACGTACGATGTTCACAATTGTGACTAAGAACCTTATTTTAGAAGCCATCCATGTTTTTTGAAACATTCTTTGAAAATGGTGCATCGAAACTTTGCTTCCAAGAAGTTACTTACCAAGTTTGATTTTTGGTTGAGGTGTAGAGCTTAAGAGTTCATTCTTAATATACCTCTGCACTCCTCCATAAATTGCATGTAAAATCATCCCTTTTGGGCATGAGGTAAGCATACCTAAAAGAGTGTACCTACTTAGGGCTACTTGACTGATGCATGCCAAAGTTATTTTATTGACATCAAACACTTTACTTGATTTAAAAAAGAATACATCAAAACAAACATTGAATTTGGTTATCAAAATTTCAAACCCTTTGGACTTAGTGTGAATACCTTTGAAAAGAGCCCTATATTTGCACTTATTAAAAGATATCTTAAACAAATATCTCTAAAGGTTTTCAAATATTTAGGCTTACATTTCAAGTCACATTTAGACCAAAGTCAACATTGGGAACTATGGTTTTAGTATCTCGACTTTCACAAACTTTGAGCTTTTATGGAAATAAACTTTCTTAAACTATAGACATTTAGAGTCAAAATCTTTGATTGTTGTGTTGTATCACTTGCGAATTCTCAAAACAGATCAAACAAAGACATGAAAAATTGCAAACTTGTCGAAACTGTTGTCAATACGAATAAATTGGAAACAAAACTAAATAGAAGCTGCTATTGTAGAGATTTTATCGCTTTTGACCTAAAGATTGCCGTAGTTGACCAAAAACACGTTGCTATTGCTCTCTGGTTTATGACAGTCTCTATCAAAACCTTACCACTTTTGAAAAATAGAATGCGCTTGACCTGAAATTGCCGCTATTGATCCTAAAATTTCCATAGTTGACATTTTTTTTAGCTGCAATGGACATCAATCTGGCTGCTTTTGACAAAAAAAACTGTCGCTTTTGCCTTCATTGTTCACTAGTCAGAAAAATTGCAAAGAAAGGCCACTTTTGATAAAACTTACCACAGTTGTTGTTCAGATTCAACTGCTATTGACCTAAATAGGGTCGCTTTTGTTAGAATTACTGCTATTGACCTAAATAGGGTCGCTTTTGTTAGAATTACTGCTATTGCTTTCTCTGTTACCAGTCACAACCGCAGTTGCTCTAAGTTTTACTGCAGTTGTCCTACATTTCAATTGATATTGCTCTAAAGATTGTCGCTATTGCCTTGGTTTTTGGCAAAAAGAAAAGACTAATCTTAAACCGGTTAAATCTTTTATCTTTTGAACAAAACAATCAGACTTCCAAAACACCTCATATCAACATCAGTCCATATCCATTTGCAAAATCAAACACCCCAACCTAGTTTTAGGATTCAAAATTAAAAAAAACACAACTTGGATTATTCCTTTACTCTCGATTTTTAAGATATCAACATTTGCTTGCACCTCAAGTCTAGTTCAAGTAGATCTTCAAACATATCCTCTAGAAAAATGAAGTGAAATATCGGTCCAAGTTTTCTAAAATTTTGAGTCCCAAAGTTAGCATAATTTTCAAAAAATCCACCAAACATCACTCAATACTTTAAGGTCTTGAGCATCACACTCCATAGCAAACCATCAAAAAATCTTTGACCAAAAGGTTTTTTTCACATAGCATCTCCATACGTCATTTTAGTAAAAAACCCAAAAACATCAAAACATCCAACTATCCCCAAAAACATGTCAATATCAATCCATCACCCAAATCTTGTTCCACTCTATACACCCATGGGGTCATCATATACTACAAATGTCAATGATATATCAACAATGGATTCCCCTAATCAAGGTTTTAGTGCATCTTGTCACATGGAAGATTTCAATCAATATCCTCATCCATATTAAAATCACTCTTCTCAAGGGTTTCAAAATCACTATCAAGGACAAAATCTACAACATCAAATTGAAGTAAATTCACTTGAGAAAATGGTTGACACACTTGAACAAAATCAAAATACGACATATCATCAACAACATGTTCAACACCAAGACATTACATATCAACAAAAAACAAACATCATTCCACAAACACCTCAATATCTACATCAACAACACTTCCAACATCATCAAAACATTGATTCGTATCAGCAACAAAGTCTATTTCCACAACATCAAGTGAATCAACAAAATCAATATCAACCCCCAAATCAACAATATCCACATCAAAATCATGAACTACAACATCGTCAAAATCATCAATCTCAAAACCAACAAGAAATTCTATCTCAAATACAACAATCATCTCCACCACAACAAGCCTCACAATCCAACCATGCTACTAAACGTAAATACACTCCTTTAGGGGAGCTAATTAGGGGGGTGTTAAACAAATTAGTCAATGCCAAACTTATCACACTTCCAAAACCATCACAAAGTGGTGAACATATCATCAAATTCTCATGGTACGATGACAAGGCCTATTGTAAATACGATGGAGTAAAAGGTCATGATGCATCAAAATGTTTTACACTCAATAAACTCATCCAAGACCTTATTGATCAAAGAGAAATAGCTATTGAAGACAACATTCAAGGTTCAACTACTAATGATAACAGTGACTGTCTCAAACTCAAATGTTGAAAACAATGATCAAGATCTATCTACCACTAATCACGTTGACAATGTCTCTACATCATCCAGTGAGAAAAAGGACATACATGAAAAATTTATTTCTAAGCATGATCAAAAGCTTCCACTAAAGTCTAGCAATGATCTAGTCCAAGATATATTGACAACATTCAACCTCATGGTAGCACATATTGATGATAAAGAGACTCTTAATCCAACACTTATACCCAATGGAAAAAATCTAAGCCAAGAGTTATCACCCATATGTCCACATTTCAAGGAAATTCATGGACCCCTTACAAGAAATCCCTTCTTTGAAATTGATTCATGTCAAGAGCACAAACCAAAGCATATCGAAGATAATATCACACAAAGTCGAGATCAAGAATCCCTTTCATCAAAATACTATAATGACTTGGCAAATATCTTCCAAGACATCCAATGTTTTCCAAAAGAAGAAAAATTTGTATACCAAATGCACATACCTCTACCTATGAGATGCTTACTTCTAATGGACATGTAAATGATATTCAAACAAGAGCCTCATATTCTTGATATCATTACCAATGAACAAGAGTCTCCTACTCTTAACATCTATACACATGATCAAGACATAGCAAAATCCAGAGACATAAAAAATGGATCATGAAGAAGACTTCTACATAAGTTATGAATTAGAAACATCATGTGAAGGCATATTAAAAATGAATAATGAGGAAGACCTTTACATGGCTTGTGAATCATCAACACCTCTTGAAGAAACACTAAAATTTGATATTTCACAAGATCAAGCTGAAGATATCAATCAGGAAGTTATCCCACATATGGATGATCCTATCACTTATAAACTTGGATCACTTACCTTTGTTAGAGAAAGCTATCCTACCAATGAAGAAGCTATCACCTTTGAAGATCCACAACAGAGCATAGAAGGATTAGCACCTTGTTTCCAAGGTAAATCATATCCTATTGCAAATATTTTTTTCAATGGATGCATTATCAAGGTAGAGGATTAGGCCTACATGAACAGGGTATCCTATAACTAGTGCAGGTTATTGAAAAATACTAAACATCAAGGTCTTGGTTATTCAACAATTAAGGAATCTAAACATATTAGTGATACCTCTATAATACTGGGGGCAACTTTATCTAGTGCAAACATCAACATAGAAAGCATGAAGAGTTCTTATGATGAAACCACTATCAATGCTACAACTAGTCGTATCATGAATCGCTATCCATACATATTTCAACCCTCCAATTGAGACCAACAACAAGAGAAAAAGTTATATCAAATAAAGGAACAAGTCATTGAAGCACAAGAATCGATAAAGAAAAAATGGACAAAGCAAATACAAATGGATACCAAAGCAAAAGAAAGAAAATCATCCCTATCAAACTCCATTAGTCAAAGAAAGTATGAGAATAAATCGAAAAGGGAAGTTCATCCATCAAAAATGTCTAGCAATACAAAAGAAAGCTTCAAGAGCAACGTACAAGGTATATCAAGAAGTTGTTCCCAATCGAATCTCCATATCCACACATCATTGCTCATCACCCCATGTTTGGATAGTCAAAGATTCCAAACTATCGACCAATCCATCTGAATCTCATATCTCTCAATGGATTTCGCCATCCATGATATCCAAATCTCGCATTGACCATGTATTGGAAGCAAATCTTTATCATAAGGACTCTAAGGGCACCTTATCACGATGTGTGCATCATGGTCAGGTTAACTCTATTATCAACAAAGAAGACAAGAATTGTTAGTGGTTACATTCAAGTGCTTGTATCTTAGCAAAGAACTCCTTCAAGCAGGATATCATTGGCACATCATGACAGAAACATCTATATCGGCACAACCAATATCTATATTAGCACCAACACTATCTACATTAGCACCACCAGGTGGTTCAATATGAGAAAAAAATGTCACCATGAGGAAAACCTGGTAAACAGGCATCTTGTGTGACACCAAAAAAATAAAGAAAATAGTCAAGAAAAAATCATCCTCCAATGAAAACCACTATTGTAGTGCTTTGGACAAGTACCATGATGAAAACTTGGCAAACAGACATCATGTTTAGAATCGAGCATCTACGTGCACCATTTTAGGTGGAAGCATCTCAACTTATCCATAATAAATCCAATCCATTTTTATCCAATCCAACTTATCTTGATCTTGACAAATGTTTGGTGAACACTTTACACTGTCTTATGGAAAACATCTTGACATGGGTCACTATCATTGATCTATCCTATCCATCATTATTTGAGCCATGAGGCATTGTCCAAAGGGTTGTACTGTATCCAAACATGTTATCCTATCACAAGATAATTCGTCACCTACATTACTAGACACTGGGGGCAAGTACTTTTATCTTGCTTTAGAATAATTCTTGATCTATGTCTTCTAGCTCATGTTGTGATCTAGGCATTTTCCAAACAATTCAACCAAATTATATCAGTTGCATCTTGCTGACACTTCAACATAGTATCAAAACATTCAACAATCTTGTTCCTAGCCCGACTACAAAATCTCGATCAATCATTATCTGATAAATCAATCATCATCTTGGGATGAATCCTTCCCAATCCTTGTGTTGTTCTTATTTTGACAACACTATCCTTGCATTGTTGTGTATCCTCAACATTATTATTATTATAAAAAAATACTCAATCAAATCAATCGATTTTAGCTCGGCTATTAATAGGAACTCAAAAGATTATTGATATCCCTACATACTGATATCTCAAAATAAAAACATCTAGAAAACCAAAAAAAAGCCAAAAACAGAGAAAAACAAACAAAATCCAAAACAAAGTCATAAAACACAAAAAAATCCCAAAAACATTGAGACAAGCCGCATCAACTCAAAATAAGTGAACTAGGAGCCTCTGCATGTATAATGTAGGCAAGGCCATCATCGATGAGCCCTCGAGGCTCTAGGTTAGTCCCCTTAGGTGTCCCTTTTGGTCTTTAAACTTGGTTTAAAATTAAAACAAAAACATTCAAATATCTTGAAAACACCAAAAACAACATCAAAAAACACAAAAACATATAGAAAAATATCAAAAGTCTTATTTACACCATCACCTATTTGCAATAAAATACCATCCATAATAAACAAATCATCATCCTCATCCTTAGGCAAAACATACAAACAAACAAAGCAACATCAAAAGCTAGAACTTGTTGATGGTAGAGTAGCGTCGGGCCTCACCTTCCAGCCGATTATAAATCATAAATATAATATAGCCTCATCGGCTATTTAATTTATAGGTCTGATCATTGAGTGAAAAGTCGTTTCACTTAAACAACATTTAATTATTGTTAATTATTGCTTGAAGCCGACTTTGGTTATTCACCACCTTTGGAGACATATCATTTCATATTGAAAGGTCGACATGATGTTCTTGAAGAGACGTGATCTCTCTCTCTCTCCCTTGTATATATATGAGTTGTTTGTTCATTCGATCATTCATATTATTACATTCATCCTACATAGTGTGACTTTCTAGAGAAGAGAGAATTCATTCAAGTGCATATCAAAGTCTCAAGGAGGTCGAATTTATTGTCTTTGAAGGGCGATATTATCATCAAATATTGCATCAAGTTTTTGGTGTTGTTGAGTGGTCTTGTAATTGACCTCATTATAAAGATTATTTTTTGTTTGATATTCAATATATAAGCGATATATTGTTATTGGGTTTTTCTCCCTCAACTAGAGGGTTTTCCTAGGGTATATGTTGTGTCTATTTGTGTGAATTTGAATTAAATTATGCTTATTCACATCTGATCATAAAACTAACATAGTATCAGAGCTGGTTTAAGAAAGATCGTGATTAGATTTTTATAAGCAACGTTATCCTCCACTCTTGTTCTCATTTTCTTATGTCTATCTTATCTTCAAAAATGGTGAATGGGATCAAGATTGAAGATAGACTTGAAGGTGCTTCCAACTTCACCTCTTGGAAGTTTAGAGTATTGCTTGGATTGGAAGAAAATGAGATTGTTGAGTTTGTGGAGAACGAAGTTCCCGAACCTTTCAATGAAAATGAAAAGTCTTAATGGAAGAAGAATGGCACTGAGGCGAAGAAGATTTTGGTTGATTCTATGAAGGACCACCTTGTTTCGATTATGTCCAAGTTGAAGACAGCAAGAGAAATGTTCAAGACCTTAGAGGAAATGTATGAGATCAATAATACAAGTAGAGCTCTTGCATTGAGGCAACAACTTCATCATGTCAAGATGGCGAAAGGAGATTTTGTCATCTCCTTCTTCATGAAGATCACCGAGTTGAGAGATCAGCTATCTACCATTGGGTATATGGTTGATGATAAGGATTTGGTTATGTTGGCGCTTAATGGTCTTCCTCAATCTTGGGAGCCATTTATCCAAGGCATCAGTGGGAGATCAAAACTACCTAAGTTTGATCGCTTGAGGGCAAATTGCATTCAAGAAGAATCAAGATTAGCAGCAAGAGGCAATGGGCAAAGTTCAACAAATGAAGAGATTCATGTACTTGACGCTCAATCTTCTAAGAAGAAAGGAAGAGAAGGGAAGAAAGGAAACTTCAAGAGGAACAAAGATAGAAGATCAGATGGTGCTCCTGCATCTAAGATGAAGAAAGATCTTTCCTACTTATAGTGCTTCAGATGTGACAAGTTTTGTCACTATGCAAAAAATTGTCCAACTTGACCTAAACAACATGCTTCAGTTGTAGATGTGGGCGAGATCTCTCCTCAGAAGGAGTCAAGTGGATTTATACTCTATTTTGCCTTATCAAGCAATGTTCCAATGGATAGCAACACTTGGTTGATTGACAGTGGTCCCTCTCATCACATTATTGGATTTAGAGAACATCTTTCAAATTTGGTGGAGAGAGATACAAGTGTTCAAGTCATAATTGGAGATGATGCATGCTATTCAGTGAAAGGTGTTGAAACCTCCTCTCTTCACTTAGATTATGACATCTCTCTTCAGTTGAGTGATGTACTATTCATACCAAGCATCAAGAGGAACCTTGTCTCTATTTCAACCTTGGAAGATAAGGGATATCAAGTTGCATTTTCTAAAGGAAAATTTCTTGCACGATCGAAGAACTGTAGCATCAAGTTAGCCCGAGTGATTGGTGTTTGACAAGAATGTCTCTACAGAATTTGCACTTGTCCACTGCATGCTTTGTTGCATGATTCATCAAGTTCGTGTGAGCTTTGGCATAGAAGACTTGCTCACCTTTACTTTAGAGCACTTCCAACCATGGAGAAGATGGTCACTAGCATTCCTAAACTTAGCCAGGACCATGAAGGTACTTGTCGAGGATGCGCTTTGGGTAAGAATACTAAAGGACCTTTTCATAGTAGTGAAAGTAGATCCAAATGCATTCTAGATCTTGTTCATTCTGATTTGTGTGGTTCAATGTATGTTGCTTCTTTGAGTGGTTTCTTGTATTATGTAATTTTCATTGATGACTACTCTAGAAAGACTTGGATTTATTTCTTAAAGACTAAAGAATTTGAGGAAGTACTTGAGGAATTCAAGGAATTTAAAGCTCAAGTAGAGAGCTTGTCCGGGAAGAGGATCAAATTTCTGAGATCTGCCAATGGAGGAGAATACATCTCTGGAAGCTTTCATAACTTTTGTGTTGAGGCATGAATTAAGAGGGAGTTTTGTGTCCCCTACAATCCACAACAAAACCGTGTAGAAAAAAGGAAGAATAGATCCATTGTAGAAGTAGCTAAAGTTATGATCCATGATCAAGATATGCAAACCTTCCTTTGGGCCGAGACATCTAGGACAACTGTGTATGTTCAGAATCAAAGCCCTTATTGTATCCTGGAGAACATGACTCTTGAAAAAGCCTTCACAGGTGTGAAGCCTGAAGTCAACCTTTCAGGAATCTTTGGTTGTCCTGTGTATGTTTATGTGCCTAAAGATAAAAGGAATAAGTTGGAACCATTTGGCAAGAAGGGAATAATTGTGGGCTACAACGAGTCTTCAAAAGCCTACAGGATTTACATTCCAGGTCAGAAACTGATAGAGATCAACAAGGATGTTACATTTGAAGCGGATGATGCATTCAAGAGATCTAAAGGCTCTCTCATGGAGATAGATAATGAAGACCATGAAACTCCTCAGGAAATGGAAGTTGACCATACTCCTGAGATTCAAAGGGAGTCCCTTGAACCAAAAGAAGATAGTGATTACCTTTGGAACCTACTAATGGGCCTAGAGACATTGTTATTGGTCAAAAGAGACTTCTATGGGCTAGGCAAACAATGTAGGAGGCAGAAAAGTTTGCAGCACCCAGAGGAACATTCAGAGAAATCAAAAGACTTCAGAATTGTTCAAGCTATGTTGCATTGATGAGTCAAATGATTGAATCTTAGCCTTCCAGTGTTGAGGAAGCTTTAAGTCAAAAAGTATGGAGAGATGTTATGGCTGAAGAGTATCAATCTATCCTCAGGAACGATGTTTGGGATATAGTACCTAGACCAGAAGGAAAATCTGTTGTATCTTCTAAATGGTTGTTCAAAATCAAGCATGCGACTAATGGAAGCATTGAGAAGTGCAAGGCTAGATTTGTGGCTAGGGGGTTCTCTCAAAAAGAGGGAATAGACTATGAGGAAACAGTTGCTCGTTATACCTCCATCAGGACTATCATTGATATTGCAACGGCGAAAGGATGGAAGTTACACCAGATGGACGTGAAGACAACATTTCTAAATGGTGCAATTGAAGAAGAGGTATACATTGAGCAACCTTATGGATTTGAGGTTCATGGGAAGGAATCTCATGTTTGCAGATTGAAGAAGGCTTTGTATGGCCTTAAGCAGGCTCCTCGTGCTTGGTATGAGAGGATTGATTGATACCTGCTAAGCTTAGGCTTCTCTAAGAATGATGTTGATTCAAACTTATACTTCAAGGTAATTAATGGTGAGGCTTTGATCTTGGTTCTCTATGTTGATGATCTATTTCTTATTGGAGAAGAACACCTCATTATCAAATGCAAGAAGGAGTTGGCTTCTGAATTTGAAATGAAGGATCTTAAGTACATGCATTACTTCCTTGGTTTAGAAGTATGGAAAAGGCATAATGAGATCATTCTAAGTCAAGGGAAGTATACAGTAGACATCTTGAAGAGATTTGAAATGATGGATTTTAAATCCATGTCTACACCTATGGAAGCCAATTTTCAGAAGTTAAAAGAGGCTGCAGCTAGTTTAGATCTAGTGGATCCTACTATGTATAGGTAGTTGATTAGATCATTGATGTACCTAATCAATACTAGATCAGATATTTTATATGTAGTGAGTGCACTTAGTTAGTTCATGTGTGAACCAAGGCAAATACACCTAGTTGCAACAAATCATATTCTGAGATACTTTTGTAGAACAATTGGGTATGGCTTGAGATATTCTTCTGGTGTGGACTTGAAGCTGCATGGATATTCTGACTCTAATTGGGCAGGGTGTGTTGTTGATCGGAAGAGAACCTCTAGATTTTGTTTCAGTTAGGGGTCTACGATGATCTCATGGTGTAGCAGGAAGCAATCTTCAATGGCACTGAGCACCACAGAGGCCGAGTATATTGCAACTTGTGTGACAGTTCGAGAAGTAGTGTGGCTTCAGAAGCTCCTTGCAAGATTGTTTGGACAATCATTGGAGCCAACTGTCATTCATTGTGATAATCAAAATTGTGTGAAGCTTTCTGTCAATCCAATATTTCATGATAGAACTAAACATCTTGAGATCAAATACCACTATATCAGAGATATGGTATTGAGGAAAGCAATCCAGTTGAGATACATTAGCACTGATGAGCAGACAACTGATATTCCTACCAAGCCTCTCTCCAGAGTAAAGTTTGTGTACTTTCGAGACAAGCTTGGAAATGTGGAGAATGAAGCCCTAGCTGAGAGGGAGACTCAGGTTCAGTGATTTTATGTGATTTGCTCTAATGCATTTTTCTTTGTGAGAGAAATTTCAGGTGTAAGCCCTTGTTTAATGCATCTTTCTTTGTGAGAGAAATTTGAGGTGAAAGCCCTTGTTTCCACCCTCTGGGAGTAGCCATGGTGGATGCCATGTTGAGTGACTCCATGACAACATCACGTTAAGAGAGTTTGTGATGATTTTCTTGTACGTGTATTTATTCACCCTCTGGGAGTAGCCATGGTGGACGTCATGATGAGATGATGATATCACGTTGAGTCATTCCGTGATGGGAACTTGTGCACATATGATTTACCATGCATGGGAGTAGCCATGATGGTTGATATCACATTGAGTGAATCCGTGATGAGATCCTTCCACACATGGGTGTAGCCATTGTGGATGACATCAGATAGCTAGAAGTATTACTCCCTAGTTGAGAGGGAGTGTTGATGATAGAGCAACGTCAGGCCTCACCTTCCAGCCAATTATAAATCATAAATTAAATATAGCCTCATCGGCTATTTAATTTATAGGTCTGATCATTGAGTGAAAAGGCATTTCACTTAAACAACATTTAATTATTTTTAATTATTGCTTGAAACCGACTTTGGTTATTCCCCACCTTTGGAGACATATCATTTCATATTGAAAGGCCGACATGATGTTCTTGAAGAGACACAATCTCTCTCTCTCCCTTGTATATATATGAGTTGTTTTTTTATTCAATCATTCATATTATTACATTCATCCTACATAGTGCGACTTTTTAGAGAAGAGCGATTTCATTCAAGTGCAGATCGAAGTCTCAAGGAGGCCGAATTTATTGTCTTTTGAAGGGCGATATTATCATCAGATATTGCATCAAGTTTTTGGTGTTGTTGAGTGGTCTTGTAATCAACCTCATTGTAAAGATTATTGTTGTTTGATATTCAATATATAAGTGATATATTGTTGTTGGGTTTTTCTCCCTCAAGTGAAGGGTTTTCCCAGGGTATATGTTGTGTCTATTTGTTTGAATTTGAATTAAATTCTACTTATTCACATCTGATCATAAAACTAATAGAACTTTAAAGTAAACAATCACAAATATTTGATCGCAAATAGACTAAAACAATGCCAAAATGTTAACCACCTATCTATTGACAATTCACCATCAACATCCTGAGATATGTCTTAACGGATAGATCGTTCCTACAATAGACATCATCAATAATGGATAACAACTTGAAACCTCAAAACAGATATGACAAGTGATATAACATCAGTGTTTTTCTCTTTATTATTTTATCTTTCTGATTTATCTGATTGACTCATTCCCAGGATCTCTCGAGGACATCCATAAGGATTTATAGAGGAAGGAATGGGGCGACTGAGCGTCATTTTTGTTTTCTTTTTTTGTTGGATATTTTTGTGATACTAGCACGATGAATACTTGCTTTGTTCTGTGCATGGAAGTTTTTTTGAGGTATTTCATGTAGTGGTTGCATGTTAGTTACTTCATACCTCTCTGTGTAGCTATTATGAAATATTTTAAAGCTTCTCACCCATACACTCTAACATGGATTTTGTATGTTTGGTATGAGCAAGAGTACTCCTTGTGTGTCGAGTCAAAGTCCACACAATGCATACAACACTACATTGGTCATTAATACCCTGGTGCATCATATTTGTTTGCTACATCAATAAGGTTTGCTAAAAATACGAAGTCTCCATGAAGCAAAATCAAACTCATCAATGACTAACAATATCAATTTTATTTTAAATCCTACTATTACTTTCTTCTATTTAACATTTCTTATGTCAGTCCTTGAACTTAAACACACCACATCAACTTATCAGAAAATTTGGTTCATTATCTAGAATTTTCACCAAATTTCCTGAGGGGGCACCATGCTTCTTGCCTAAGGCATATCGAGACAACTCCTGAGAAGGAATTTTTGGATTTTCTTTGACACAATGCTCAAAATCGCATTGTATCAAAGAGGGGGAAAATGTAGATACCCTAAATTATCTTGACTGACAAACAACACTATTTAACTAACTTTCACCCTTCTTTCCTAAATGATTAAATAATACATTATTATTTAATTATTATCAAATTTTATATTCATCTATTAATTAAGTGATTAAACATTATTTAATTAATTCATCCTCAATCATCATTTACATTGTTCAAAAACCCTATTTTCCTCAATTAATTCAATAATTTTTAAATTATTTAATTAATTCACTATTTTATCATTTATCTAATCTTTATTCCTCTTGATTAATTAAATAACATCAATTATTTAATTGTCACTAATTTACCCTATTCTCCTAAATCAATTAAATTATTTTAATACTTAATAGTTTAATTAAATAGCTTTCCCCTTTCTAAATAGAATAATTAAATTAATTATTCAACATCATCAACAAACGAATACAACTTTATTTGTAAAAGTCAAACATGACTTGCACGTTCAACTCAAAAAACTTAATTGATTAATTAATTCAATTAACTAATTACCCTCACCCACTTTTTTGATTGAGAAAATTTTGATCACTGATTGCTCACTTTGATTGGTTGACTAATTCATCTATTTCCTAATTGATCCATCTATTCTTCAATCTCGTTGAAGGCTCAACCTGATTTCCTCAATTCAATAGATTAGGCAATCTATTTCCTCTTATTGATCAATTAACATCCTTAAATGATTGATCACAAAATCTAACTGAGGAATCTAATTCTTCTCAATAGCTTTCAACCATTGATCTTGACTCAACATTCTCTAATCTTCCACGTTCATCTCAAATCGTAAAATCTATATAACAATCCTCTTCATCCTCAAAAACTATCAGAGAATTGACATATTTTGTGCAAAGAAGTAATGTTGAATTGACAATTGATTTCTTGGGAGCTTTTACACATCTTCGATCACCATTCATGCACATTGAAGATTTTGCAAGTGCATAATGGTAGCTTCGCATCAATACAACACAATTCAACATCGCTATGGATAGACTTTGACATGAGATGTGTAGAATTATTAGTTAGTTGAATTCATTGTATGCTTCTTGTTTGCATTGTTTCATTTAATTGAATTTAGTAATTTATATTGTTCATTTCATGAGTAATGGGTATGGAATCGTAATATTTTATTTGAATTAAATCTTGTTTAATTTATTTATGTTTGATTTCCTTATCATCCCGATGTCCTCTTACCTAGCTCAAAAAATAATACTCTAAATGAAAGGAAAAAATGCAAAATACAAGACTAAGGGGTTTCATCTTTGATAAGTTGGATCACATAAGGAGGAATGTTGGCTAGCCCCAACCACTAATAATGCCTTTCCCTACCTAACATCCCACATATTTGTAAAAAGTTAGTTACACAATTTCCCTCTTTGAAGATATTGTAGAGTTTGAGTTCATTGAAAGAGTTGAGCAGATAGAACATAAACAACAATTTTGATTGTCAAATAAGGTGAATGGCCTTTGGATAGGTAGTTAACAATTTTTAGGGAGTCACCTTCAATAAACATAAATTGAACTCCCAACTCTTTAGCCAAGTGGATCCTCATTGTTACCACGATGTTTTTGCCCCCCCAATCAAAATTATGTCCACCCATGTAAATTTTGTCAAAGTTAACAATATCACTCTTCCCTATGGTTTTCAAAACCTTGTCGGGCTCCACTTAGATTATCACAACCTTGTTTTTTCCTGACCCTTTAAACATTAAGTCTAAGGTTCACCTTTCAACATTGGTCCCTTATAATTTTTTAAGACTACGTCAGGGCTTGAGGTGCTTTTCACAACCTTTGCATCTGTCGATAAAAAGAAAGGAAGTTAAAATGATTGCAAGACTTCATGGAGGTTTTGAAACATTCGTCGGTCTTCGACGAGGTTGTCAAAACCATATATTCTCTCAATGAAAAGCAAGTTGTAAAATCCTTCCTTATTTTGAAGAGCGATGCGATGACGACTACACGGTGAAGATGGTATTTCATAATCGAACCCGAGTTTTGAAACCTTTATCGATTCTCGGCAAGGTTATCAAAACTAGTCAATTTTTCGAAAAGGTTTAGTAGCCATTCTTTTTTAAATATTCAAAAGGAGGTTGGAGAAAAATGAAGATTGGAAAGATCACAGGCCAATAGGCCAACCTTAATAGGGCACCATTAATGGCTATCTATCACTCCCTAATATTAATTTTAGGTTATTTTTAGACAAATTTAGCTATTTGAAGTCCTCATCTTTACAAGCACTTGGAGGAGAATTCTATGTGAGATGGAGGAGGCAAAATTGTGAAATAGCATAGCTGCTAATTTTTAGAGCTTGGGGCACAATTTGAAGGTATAGTTCTCTCTTTTTGAGCTACAATTTATTAGAAATAGTTTAATTATACCCTAATTGAGGATAATTACACTTACATATACAAGTCTATCCATCCCTAGTTACGAGTTTATTTTAGGTTTTCTTTCACCATGAAATTCAAGTATCAGGGTTATGAGTATGTGTCAGGTTTAACCAACACCATGCCAAAAATTAGGGATACAAAATCAAGGCATGTGAATTTGGATGAATTTTGGGAAAGAGTTGGAAAGGATGACCGATCTCCCATAACCCATAGGTTAATTGAAAGTGGGTTGTTGCAAGCCGCGAGATTCCCAATGGTTGTCCATTGCCCTGACATGGTGTTAGAATGTATAAATCATTATAACCCTTAGACAAGAGAAGTGAGAACAAATGAAAATCAACTAGTGGTAAAGATTCAAAGAGAAACTTTTGCCTCTTGTTTGAAAATTCCAAAATGGGAAGTATATGTAGATTTTGATTTTTCCTCCTATTTTTTCTCAAAGAAGAAAGAGCAATATAGAAATGTAATTTACCATGAATGGTTCGCTAAGCCAAAGAAAGGAAAATCCCATTTTCCTAAGAATATGCATAGAAATCACTTCGTTGATGAAATCTCTAACATAATTGTGCTCCTGCATAGGTTAAAAGGTAGTGAAAGAGCACATGTTTTTTGAAGAATGGATGTACTTCGTATAGATCATTATTCATGGTGAGTAATTCTTGGATTGGGCACAACTTATAAGAAACTAGATGCATTCTATGATCATTCAATTCCCAGTTAATAGGTCCTTTTATATGTCCTCTTATTTTCTTTATGTCATTGTTTGTACTAGACCTTGGCCTGGACTGAGACCAAATGCAGTTCAACCTCAAGATGTTTAGATTTTTTATTACTATGAAAAGTTGTAGTTAGGGAAGAGCTATCATCATTATAGGAGGGTAAATGATACATTTACTATAAGGATGGTTTGAGAAATTCAAGGAAACATTGGTTTGACAATCTCTCCTAAGGCCATACAATTGATTGACACCTATGGGAGTCATTTTATATAATTTCAGAGGTTTTCATATATTAGAATTAGAGGATTTGATGGTCTCCCACTCAAGCTCCCTAAATATGTAGAAGATAAATTTGTCTTGATAGAGGTATGTAGACAAGTAGCAGAGGTGAACAAAATATGCCAAGAAAGGAAGAAGGTTGGTGTATAGTTCCCCATTGGTCTCAATCATGTTCCAGACCTAGAAGACTACTAGACTGATTGTGTAGATGAATATGAAGTAAAAAGAAGAAAATGACTGAGGTTAACCCTAAGGAAAATTGTTACATTCAAATTAGATTGGGATATCCAAGGCTTAGAGAATGATGAATCAAAACTATTGGATCCAATTTGTGTTAACCATATTCAGACTTAGCCTATTGTATCTATGGATTGGAGTATCAAAGAAAATGAAATTGTTGAAGAAAAGACTACATTTGTGTTGAAAAGAACACAAGAGTGGGTTGCAAAAAAGAATGCATAAAAACAAGCTACTCCAAGGTCACAAATCACTCTCCTGAAGAAGAGAGAAACCAAATGCTTTCTTCCTCAAGTATGGAAACCTCCCCTACACAACATATATCATCTGAGGGACAAGGTGGTGGTTATTGTGAGCCTCCAAAGAAAAACTTTCTAGAAAGGACATGTGGATAAGATGACTCGAAGCCCTCACAACATAAAAAAGAAAAATAAGTAGCTGAAGAAGAAGAGATGGTCAATGTTTCCATTTCCCCCTTTCAGGAAAGTGCCTCTTCTCCTGAATCTTCTCCTCCTAGAGATACACATACTTCTCCCAGGGTAGGTAGTACTCCCCCTTCTTCCCTTGAAGATAGGCCATCAACTAATCCTTTGAAAAGGGTTTTGCAATTTGGTTCTCCTAGTTCTAGGTCAACAACAATACCCATTGCTACTTCATGGCTTGAACAAAACATTATCCAAGAAAAGAAAACCTATCCAAGTGAACCTCTTGGAGAGGGATCTTGTTGGTGAATTGATTTAGAGGATCCCAAAGCCAAATAATTTGAAAACAACATCTATATTGCTTGAGGATGATAGCACTGTGAATATGTGTGTATAAGTAGCTCATCCCTTTGTACAAAAAGATGCAAGCCAAGATACCACTAGTGATTTCAATGTCACTAGGGTGAACTTGGGACCTTCCATGAGGGATGGAGATGTACACAACTTCCAGGTGACAACAACAAGGTTGGTAGAAAGTGTTGGAAGAATGAAGAAGATCATATCCCTTGTTAATAGTTTTGTTGTCATTGATGTCACCATGATATATCAGTTGCAACTGCAAGACTCTAAGTCACATTAATCTGGTATTCTGAACTGGTAATACAGGATCAGCCTCTGGTATTTTTCTATGGAATCCTCTCTGGTAAATAGCTACTACAATTTTTGGGAAATGGTCTGTGACTGAGAAATGCATACATGGACAGGAATTGTGAGCACAGTTGTTTGTGGTTATCACCGGTATCATTTTATTGTTTACAATTTTTCTATTAGGTCCATTGTTGGCTAACCTATCAAGCGGATAAAGATATAATGGGTTAAATTTTGTTTGTATAATCCATGCCGACAAGCTATAGCATGCCACATGTTTGAATTATTGTTGAGAAGATTTGTCAAGACGACCTGATTGTTATCCTTGACAATCAGATATATATACAAGATATTTTTGTAAGATTTGGAAATGAATGAGAGTTTGGGATTGAGCGAATATTAGTAGACTACATGTGGAAGCGAAAAAGGCGCAGTGTGATCTGCTGGCATGCAAATTCTCCTGAATTACAAAGGAATTGAATCTACACTTGAGGTGTACTTCTATCAATTCATTATGGCGGTTAACCACTTTTGTTACTTCATTTTTGTAGGTAGTTAGCCTCCCATTTTTGGTCAGTGAGTCCTGGCAGTGAGCCACCCCTTTTGTAATATCTTATAACCGATTATACTATATTGTGAGTTAATCCTCACCGTGGTTTTTCCCACTTTGGGTTTTCCACGTAAAAATTTTGGTGTCTCTTGTGTTATGTGCTTCATGTTCTGTTGATGATTCCGCTTATCTTAATTATCATATGCTTTGGATTGTTTGGATGGTATTTGTTCAATAAGCTTAAGAATACACTGATTCACCCCCCCTCTCAGTATATTGGACATTTAACATACAGGACAACCAAAGATAAGAAAAGAAAGGATGAGCTGAAGAGTCAAGTGAAACTTCTGACTAAATGCTTAAGATTTGTACTTGATATTGTTCCACAACCAATTACCCAAGTAGAAGCTACTTTTGATTTGACATCATCAATGGGGAAAGAAGTAGTGGATAAAATGTGAAACTATAAAGCCTTTGGAAAGTGGGCTACTAATATTGTAAACAAAAGGAACCGATTTGTTATTGTTATGAAAAAGGTGTGTAAAGATATGGATTCCCTGAAAGTTGAAGTGGATAAAGATATTGCCTCAACCAAGCATGAGGAGGTCATGTGGAAAAATACCCTTCATTAATTCAAAGGGATGTTAGAATTAGGTCTTGAAAGGTTGGTTAGTGAGAATATTCTCTTGAATATTGCAGACAATTGATGTGTTATGTGGAAGAAGAGTATATAATGGAATCTCATCGTTCTCAAATAGAGTATACAAGAGTTTGGGAAGGTACTAACTAAATGCAACACTATTAGGGAGAAAATTCAAAAGAACCTCTTGGGAATCAACATACACCTTAGGAAAGAAGGCAACAATGAGGATGAAGACGAAGAATCATTGAAGGGGAGCTTCAAGAGGATGATTGATAATATCAGTGATAAGTGACAACTCAATGTTGAGAGTCTGAGGAAACTCAACGGTATCAATTTGGCTCTATTCTAATTTTTCGAACTTGCTACAACTTATGTAGGAAAACTTGAAGTGGGTAAAGAAAATAAAGCTCTCTGGAAGATTAGAGCTAGAAATGTCATCATCCCTCAACATGAAGATATGTCACCTATCATGAAGGCCTACTACGCATACAGAGTGAGGAGTGTTGTGTCAACGTCCTAGTCGGTCAAAAGAGTGACAAACAAAGAGCCACATTAGAAATGATTTATTTTGTTTAATTATATTTTATGAACTTTATGTTGTGAATTAAAAGGCTCTCTTTAAATATTAGGTAATTATTTTAAAAGAAGCATTTATATCCACTTAGTATTTGTGTAATTATGTTTCATATTAGTGTGGTGACTCTACTATTGGATTTCTTGAATATGAACTCGATGATGAAAGATGTGGAGATATTTATACCAACTTAGATGATTTTCCATATGAAACATTAACTCAAATCCAACAAAATGAAATTCATAAAGGTACACAAAATACTCCTAAGTTTTTTTAACCAAATCTAGTGCTTCATCTAAGAATAGTATCCCTTCTCAATCTTTTAAAAAGAAACTTAGAAGATACTCACAAATTTTTTGATTCTTCATCAGTTGAGAAATCTATCAATTATTTTGATAGAATAGATTTTTGTAAGAATTCAAAAATACAGATTTCACATGTAGAGTACTTAAAAATGAACCCTAAAGAATTTGGTGAAGTATGTGAAATTCGATAATTTTGAGTCTCATTTGGCTTTAGATGACTAGATGATCAATGCTGAAGATTCCTTATCTAGTTTTTCCTCAAACAATAAAAGGCTCACATCTAATGATCTAGGAGAAAAACCTAATCCTTTCTATGTATCTTTATTCATCAATGGATATAGGTTAAGCAATTGTATTATTGACTCTAGTACTTTTGATAACATTATGCTTGCTAAAGTGGCTCATGCCCTAGGATTAACATTGGCAATTTTTTTTGAGAAGTTTATTCCATGGAGTCCAAACAAGTTCCTTTGGTAGGATAGATAAAATATGCTTAGTTTTCTCTTGCAGTTCATCCCAACAAAATACTCAAGCTAACAATTCTAGTGGTTGATATCCCTACTAGTTATGATATTCTTTTGAGTAGAAGTTTTTGTAAGGACTTCGGAGGTGAAATTCAAATGGATTGTTCTCATGCCTCTATTCCTATAGGAGGCAAGAAGGTATGTTTGAATTCAGAACCAAAGGTTGAATTTACAGTGCTCAATTCAAAGGATCCTAGGTCATATATTTTGTTTGAATAAACAAAAAATGGGAGCTATATGCTCTTCTCCAAGTCAAACAAAGATACATAAATTATTGGTCTAGATATAGCTTTTGAACTTTGGACACTAGAACTTAATGGAAGCTACTCCAACTCAAGATCAAGTGTAGGTGTAGTCCTAATTTCCCCTACTGGTGAAACAATTCCTTTTTTCATATAAGTTTGGGAATACCAACAACATTGTATAATATGAAGCTTTGTTATTAGGATTGTTAGTGGCAAAGGAGAAAGGAATTAAGATTCTATGAGTTTTAGGTGATGCTGAATTAATAGTCAAGCAGGTGCATAAGATTTTTCGTATAAAAAATGAAAGGCTAAGACATTACTAGAATAAGGTGTGGGATTGTATAGAGCACTTTGATGCTTTATCTATTAAGGCAATACCAAGAGAGTTGAATTCCAAAGTTGATTCATTGGCTATATATACTTCTTTATTGTTACCCCATCTAAATTTCAAAGAAGAGTCATATAGAATTGAAATGATTTATAGACCAAGTGTCCCTAACAATGTCAATCATTGGCAAGTCTTTGAGAATGACAAACAAATTCAAGATTTCCTAGAGAACATAAAGATGTTTGCCCATTTGTTCTTTGAAGGTAGCATTGATGAATGTAAGGAGTTTTGCTCAGATGATGTGCAGGATATGGAAGATGGGATTGTCCAATTGAAAGGCAACAAAATTCCCAAAGGTCTAGTGTCTTTAGAAGACTAATTTGATTGCCATGACAGGGAAATGAAAAGAAAAATTAGTGAATCTACAAATAGCTTAGGAGAATATGAAGCGGTGAACATTGGGAGTATTGAATCCCCCAAGCTAGTGTACATAGGGAAATTCTCAACACTTGAAGAAAAAGAAAAAATAATTGCACTGTTGATCAAAAATAAGGAATTTTTTGCAGGGTGTTATGATTTGAAAAATTTCATGGATTGGAAGCTTCAACACCATATACCACTTAAAGAAGGTATGACCCCCTTTAGACACAAACAAAGGACATATAATCCTAAAGTAGCTGATACAATTTTCAAAGAGGTGGATAAAATCTTGAAGGCTAGGATCATATATCCTATTCACCACTCAAATTGGATTGCAAACATAGTTCCAGTCTGGAAGAAGAATAAAGAGATTAGAACCTATGTTGATTTTCAAAATTTTAACCAAGCATCTTTAAAAGACAACTACCTACTACCATGATGGATCATATTATTTAGATAGTAGTAGGATCATAAATGATGTCAATGCTCGATGGTTTTTCAGGATACAACTAGATCAATATTGTAGAAGAGGGTCAACATAAGATTGTGTTCACCACCCCATGGGGAAATTTTGCTTATAATCGCATGCCCTTCGGTTTGATTAATGTTGGTGCTACTTTTAAAAGAGCTATGGATCTCTCTTTCGGTGATCTGAAAAACAAGATAATTGTTATTTACTTCGATGAATTGACTGCGTTTTCCAAGAAAAGGGAGAATCATTTCAAGGATTTCGAAAGAATTTTTTAGAGGTGTAAAGAACATTATGTCTCTTTGAATCCTAAAAGCTCAGTCTTTGGTGTTATTGAAGGAAAAATTCTGAGACATTTTATCTCTAAGGAGGGTATTAAAATTGATATTGAAAGGGTTAAAGCCATTTTACAATTGAATTTTCCCTCTAACAAAACATGGGTTAAATCCTTCTTCGAGTATGCCAATTTCCTAAGGAAATTCATATCAAACTTCTCTGAGATTGCAAAACACATAGTAGACATGATAAAGGAGAATAAAGGTTCAAGTGGAATGAATCTGGAAAACAAGCTTTCAAGGATATTAAGGAGGCAATTTATTGAGCACTAGTGTTAGTACATCCAAACTTTGATAAAGAGTTTATTATTTATTGTTATGCATACGAGCATACTATGCCAACTATTCTCTTGCAAACCAATGATCAAGGCATCCAAGAACCCATTTATTTTATGAGTGTCCCCTCGAGGAAACATGAATTGAACTATTCATAAATCGAGAAACATTCCTTTGCAATGGTGAAAGTAGTTAAGAAGTTTCAGTTTTACATCTTGCACTCTCATTCTGTGGTGTATGTACATGACCCTTCAATCAAGACTTTGCTTACACAACAAGATATTGGTTGCAATACAAGAGGTGGATGGATAGCCAAAGTGCAAGAATATGATATGGATATTAAACCTACCAAGTTGGTTAGAGGAAAAGGTTTGTGCAAATTGATTGCAAAAAACCAACCAGAAGAAGAGAAAGACCTCCCTATGGCGTTGTTTGTTAGTCTTACAGATGAATGTTTCTTCAATGTTTCCTATTACCTCACATATGGAGAATTCCCAAGTCATTTGTCTCCAAAATAAAATAGAAACCTCAAATTGAAAGTCATTAAATACGTGATTTGGGAAGATACTTTATACAAAAGGAGGTTAGATGATACATTCTTGAAGTGTGTGGATAAAGATCAACATAAAAGGTTATTAGGAACATTTTATAACGAAGCTTGTGGAGGGAATTTCTCTTCTTCCATGATCGCCTTCAAGATCCTGAGACATTGTTATTACTAGTTTGGAATGTTGAAAGATGAGTACTATTGAGTGTCAAAATGTGAGAAATGCAAATAATTTGTTGGAAGACCTCAGTTAGCAATGTTGTCTTTAAGACCAATAGTGATAGAAGAACCATTTCAACAATGGGGATTAGGCTTCACAGAACCTATAATCCCTCAGGCTAGTGTTAGACATACTTACATCCTAACAACCATAGATTATTTAACCAAATGGGTAGAGGCCACTCTAGTAAAGCATACGACTTCAGAAGTGGTTTGTGATTTCATAAAAGAAAACATTTTGGTGAGATTTGAGGTGCCACAAAAATTGGTTTCTAACAATGCCACCTGTTTCTTTTCTAGTGAGATATCTCTTATTTGTTATGAGCATGGTATTACCTTATCTCATTCTTTAGACTATTACCTTCAGGGGAACTGACAAGAAGAATCTAGTAACAAGAACCTTGTCACTATCATGAAAAATCTAGTTGATGAAAGCTAGAACTGGTACAAAAAGTTGTACGAGGCATTATGGGTTGATAGGATCACACTATAAAAGGAAATAGGGATGTCTCCATTTAAATTTGTGTACAAAATAGGCAATTATTTACCTATCCCTTTAGAGCTACCCGCCAATAAGTTGTAGATTGTAGTGGTAGATCAGGGGTTTCAAAACTCTTTGGAAAAGAGAATTATCTCTCATCAAGATTGAGGAACAAAGGGATGACATGGTTGATAAAATTACTATGCATCAGGCCAATGTGAAGAAGAGTTTTGACAAGAAAGCTCGGCCTAGGAAATTCATGACTGGAGATCTAGTATTTTTCGTGGGGCAAGAGAAGAGAACCCAAAGGAGCACATAATAAATTTGACTCTCTGGAAGGCTCCTCTCAAGGTAACTTAGGAGTGTGACCCAAACACTTTCAAATTGGCTTACCTTGATTGTACTCAATTGTCTATTCCTTACAATGGTAAAGATCTCAAGTTATACCAAATCTAAGTATCAATATTAGACGCTTTGTAAAATATTAGTTTAGGAGTTTTTATCTTGTTTTGGCTTGGTTCCTTTCTTGTTGTTTTGTATAGTTCTTGGTTTGTCTTACCATTTTCCCTTGTGGGAATTGACTATTCTCTCAATGAATTTCAAGCACTAGCCTACAGTTAGGTTTATTGGTTCCTTGCTTTGTCCTTTGCAGTCCTCGTTGCTAGTTAGAGCCAATTGTTACCATGATTTTTGTTTCCCCCTTAAAAAAATTGTTTCCACCCATGTAAATTTCATCTAAGTTTAAAAGATCGCTCTTCCCTATGGTTTTCAAAACCTTGTCGGGCCCCACTTAGGTTCTCACAACCTTGTTTTTTCCTGACACTTTAAAGATTAAGTCTAAGGTTTAACTTTCGACATCGGTCCCTTATGAGTTCTTAAGACTACATCGGGGCCCAAGGTGTTTTTCACAACCTTTTCAACTACTAATAAAAATAAATGAAGTTAAAATGATTGCAGGACTTCATGGAGGTTTCAAAACTTTTGTTGGTCTCCAACAAGGTTGTCAAAACTATACATTCTTTTGACGAGAAGCAAGCTATAAACTCTTCCTTGTTCCAAAGAGAAATGCGATGAAGACTACACAATGGTGGTATTTAGGAATTAAACCTGAGTTTCGAAACCTTTGTCGATTCTCGACAGGGTTATTGAAAGTACTCAATTTTTTGAAATGCTTTACTAGTTGTTCTTTTTTCAAATATTCAAAAGGAGGTTGGAGCAAAATGAAAAATTGGAAACCCTATGCGCACCAACCTTAATGGGGCACCATTAATGGAAATCTATCACTCCCTAGCATTAATTGTGGGTTGTTTTTAGGTAAATTGAGTTATTTGAAGTACTCATGTTTACAAGCACTTGGAGGAGAATTCTATGTGAGGCAGAGGAGGTGAAATGGTGAAATAGCATAGTTGGTAATTTTCAGAGTTGGGGGCACAATTTGAAGGTACTGTTCTCTCTTGCTGAGCTACAATTTACTATAAATAGTTCGATTACACTCTAATTGAGGGGAATTACACTTACATATACAATTCTATCCATTCTTGGTTGTGAGTTTATTTTAGGGGTTTCTTTCACCATGACATTCAAGCATTAGGGTTACGAATACTTGTTTTGTTTAACCAACACCATGCCAAAAATTGGGGATACAAAATTAAGGCATGTGAATTTAGATGAATTATGGGAAAGAGTTGGAAAGGATGATTGACTGCCCATAACCCAAAGAAGAGATTTTTTGCAAGCCACAACGTTTCCAATGGCTATCGTGTGCCCTAACTTGGTATAAAATGTATAAATCATTATAACCCTCAAACAAGAGAAGTGAGAACACATGACAACCAACTAGTGGTAAAGATTCAAAGAGAAACTTTTTCCTCTTGTTTGAAAATTCTAGAATGGGAAGTATATGCAGATTTATATTTTTCATCGTACTATTTATTCTCAAAGAAGAAAGGACGATATAGAAATATGATTGCTCGTGAATGGTTCTCTACACCAAAGAAAGGAAAATCCCATTTGGCTAATAATATGCATAGAAATCACTTTGTTGATGAAATATCTGACATAATTGTGCTCCTACACAAGTTAAAAGGTAGCGAAAGAGCACATGATTTTGAAGAATGTACTTCTTCATGCAGATCATTATTCATGGTGAGAAATTTCTAGATTGGGCACAACTTATCAACAACCAAATGCATTCTATGATCATTCAATTCTCAGTTAACATGTCCTTTTATATGCCAATTTTTCTCTTTATGCCATTTCTTGTACTAGACCTTTCCCTGGATTGAGACCAAATGTAGTTCAACCTCAAGATGTTCAAATTTTTTATTACTGTGACAAGTTCTAGTTAGGGAAGAGCTATCATCATTGTATGAGAGTAAATGATACATTTACTATGAGGATGGTTCGAGAAATTCAAGGAGACATTGGTTTGAGAATCTCTCCTGAGGCCATGCAATTGATTGACACCTATGGGAGACATTCTATACAATTTTAGAGGTTTTCATATATTGGAATTGGAGGATTTGATGGTCTCCCACTCAAGCTCCCTAAATATGTAGAAGATAAATTTGTCTTGATAAAGGTATGTAGACAAGTAGCAGAGGTGAACAAAATATGCCAAGGAAGGAAGAAGGTTGGTGTATAGTTCCCCATTGGTCTTGACTACTTTTCCTACAATTCTATGTCTGATGCCCTCAATATTGAGAGGGATCTTGTCAAGTACACATTATAGTTTTATGATAGAAGGTTTCCTTTCAACAATAAGAACTTTGTGAAGAATAATCTACAACTAGGTCTAGGTTTCAATCATGTTCCAAACCTTGAAGACTACTGGGCTAATTATGCAGATGAATATGAAGTAAGAAGAAGAAGTTGGATGAGATTAACCTTGATGCAAATTGATCTAGGTGGATTTTTCACCAAAAATTGAAGTGTGTCGATTGCTCCAAAAAATTGCACCATGTCGAAGTACTCAGCAAAACAAACTCAACACAACTTGAACGGAGCCAAAAGGAGTTCAAATGCTCGAGATATGCATGGTTAAAGTTGGAGTCAAACCGAGTACAGAGGCCAGTCAAAAAGGCAAAAAAAATCATCTCCAAATTGGTCAAATTCAATATCATGATGAAGAGCTCGTCACCACGAGTCCAACGCTGTTCGTTTCATCAAAAATGGAGCTCGTAGGACAAAGTTATGCCAAGTCAAAGTTTTAGTCAAAATAGTTGACCATGTTGACGTCAGCATGGCATCAACATGTTGACATGGATGCACAGTCAGTAGCTGGTGATGACATGGACCAATGTGATGGAGACACGTGGCATGACATTCACATTTGGCCTTGACCAGTTACAAATCGACACATGGCAAGCTTGGACGAGTAATGTGCTGACTTGTGGCAAGCTCAGACCAATAACATGTTGACTCATGGCAAGCTCGAACCAATAAGATGTTGCCATGTGGCACTGCTCTCCATCCTCCACTGGCTCATTTGAAAAACGTTTTAAAATATTAAGGTTGGGAGTGGAATCCCCAACCTTGTTTCCCCAACTTTATCTGCCGACCAACTCACCTAGCATTTCGCTAAACATATAAATAGTGACGGTTTTGTTTTCTTGACTAGTGCAGCACATAAAGGGCACAAAAAGGAGGGCACGGGGATTGAACCCCCAACCTTCATGGGCCCAATATGTCTTCCCACCTTTGTGCTATGCACATAATGTTGGCTCTAAAGGGGATAACCCCTTTTTTAAATAATATTTAAAACTGATTATTTCCTATTTATTAAAATTTAACCCTTTAAATAACATAAGCAAGTATACATGATAAAGACAAAGGGGCTTAAATCAAATTAAATGACATGTAAAATATTTAAAAGGGTGTTTTAAGGGGATTAGGAATTATTTTTAAGATTTTATTATAAAAATAGGAGATAAGGGAAAATCATATAAATCATTTGGTTGTAGGTCAAATTGGGAAAATTTTATGTATAAAAAGGGGATATTGGCTTGTGAGAGTTAGTGGAGAATGGTGAGAAAAATTCCTTTGTGATAGTGATTTGTTCAACTCTGTGTGAGAGGCATATGTTTTTTTGTGCTTGAAGGAGGGAACTATTTGTAATCTCATTCTCAGGGAGATGTGAGGAGACTCTGCCGAAGTTGGAGCCTTGTAATATTTTTCTGGAGCATAATCAAGGATAGGTCACTATGTTGGAGAGGGACCCAGAGACAACCATCTTGGCGAACTTCGTTATCAACTTGTGTTTCATTTTCTCTCTCTTTTCTTTGTTCTGTTAATTTCTTCACTTTAATATGGTTGTATTAATTTAATCATTTCAATTATGTATTTAAAACTATTAATTAAATCATTGTAATAAGTTATAATTCACATGCAACAGTCCTAGATCCTAACTTTGAATGAATTGGTATTAGAGCTTGTTGTGACTAGTGTTTGCAGAGGTGAATGATAATGAGATCAAAGAGCCAACGAGGTGAAGGCACACTCGCAACGTATAATCCTGAGATTGGGAAGCAAAAGTCCTTTCCATCGAAAATGTCAAAGATTGCAACTGAACATGAAATCCCAGAGCTCGATGAAAGAGGCTTTCAGAAAGAATTCCTTAACATGAAGTCCATGGTGGAGGTGCTCTACAGAGAAAGGTAATATCAAAATAAATACAAAGAAGGAAATTCATCGAAGCGAGAAGATTATGGCGATCGTAAAGACAAGAAGAAACAATAAGGAGATGGTGATGAACCTCCAAAATATCCTCCATCTCCTCCCTCTTCTTCCCCTTCTTCTCCTTCTGCTAATCCTTTTAAGAGCACATCTAAACCTTTTATTAAATTGGATGTAAAATTTGAGTTACCTAAGTACTGTGGGGAGTTAAATGTTGAAAAGTTAGATGATTGGATCCAGCAGGTAGAAGTGTATTGTAGGATTCAAGACCTAGTAAAAGATGCTTCTAGGATCCAGTTAGCTACTCTTCGATTGGGAGGTACAACTCTCACCTAGTGGGAGAGTAGGACTTGGGCATAAATTGCTCGCCATGGTAATGTAGGTATGACTTGGATGGAATTTGTTGCTGCCCTTAAAAAGAAACTTTACCCTTTAGGTTATATGCAACAATTGACAATGAATTGGCAAACCTTTAGGCAAGCTAAGGGCCAGTCTGTCCAAGATTACACCCATGAGTTTAAGAAATGAGCTATTGCTTTGAATGTCCATTGTATACTTAGGATACACTTCTTAAGTACATAGGTGGTTTGCATTCTTACCTAAGGCATACTATTCTAATGCTGAGTCCTAATAATATAGATGAAGTATCTGTCCAAGCCACTCACTTAGAGTGAAGGGGTAAGAACACTTTCAATGATAATTTCTCAAAGAAACCATCTAAACCTAAGGGTAAAGAAAAATACAAAGGCAAAGGGAAGAAGATAGCTACAGTGAAGGACAGGGAAAACTTTAGTGGCGAATAATAGAAATTGGGAGCTCCAAAAATGATAAATAGTACAAGCTAAAACGAAGTCTGAATCGCCAGGTTTTTACAAAAAAATAATTTTGTCTCGATTAATTCACCATGTAAACGATGTGTTATTGACACTGATTCGCCAATAGTTTATACAGTAAAATTTAAAAATATTAATAATATTCACCAGTAATATTGTGTAATTCTAGAGAATCAAGAAGGAAATATACTATTGTAGACACATAAAAATGGCCTAGACCCGCAAACCACATTCTTTTATATCATGCTTCATCTCAACATAATTCAAATATTTAATATTGTCCTATAGTCCAATGTCAACTATTAATCAAATAATTCTTAATTATTTAATTAATTCACATCTTTTATTCCTCCTGGCTATTTAAATAAATAAATTATATTTATTATTTAAATACGTCGCTAATTGCTTATGTCACTCTATAACTAAGTAAATTCCTAAATTTATTTAATTATTACTTCCTCATGATTATTTAAATAAATAAACTTTATTTATTTATTTAATACATCATTAATTATTTATGTCTTCTCATAATTAAATAAATTCTTATTATTTATTTAATTATTATCCTCTCAAACTTTCTTTCTAATTTTAAATAGAATCATATTTAAAATTACCCACTTTCTAATTTTCCTCCAAAATTGAATAATCTTAATTATTAAATTGCCTTATTGATTTTCTTTCTAAATTTAAATAAAAGCATTTTATTTAAATTGGCAACTTCCCTCTTTCCAAGTAAATAATTTTAAATTATTATTATTTACTGTCACATGAATTCACCATTTTGGAATTAATTTAAAATATTAATTTCAAAATAGCATTTCTCTCCACAAAGTAAGTTATTTTTAAAATAACTTGATTTTCTAAATATCTTCTTGTTGTTCAATCTTTATCTTCTTGATTTTTACTAATTTCATCTCAATGTCACATTTATTCTCCACCATTAATTTAATTTATCAAATTAAATCTCGTCCACACATTTGGGGATTGTTGCCCTAACCCTAATTGAGAGTTTTCAACTTGAATCTTGACCATTGATTCTAGGGCATTTCTCAATCTCGCATCTCATCCGTCCGTTCAAGATTGCATTTTCTATAAAATGACAATCTTGATCTCATTTTTGTGATCGCTTAATCTCTCTTATCATTTTTATAATCTCATTATTGTCATTTTCTATTATCATATCATATTTTAGGCTTATTAATAACTTGCATAATAGAATTAAATTTCTAGTTTGCATAGAGTTTTCAACATAAATCCTTTAAAGCTTTGTCTAGGGCTAGATATTTAGAGTTCTCTCACATACACAATATGAGGGCATCCATTATCACAGCAAGGCCAAGGAGGTGCAATGGAAATCAGTCATGGAGCATAGGAATGGGTAAGATCTTTCTAGTTTCTTTCATTTCTTGTTATTTCTCTTTTGCATTTTATTGCTTGATGATTTTATTAGTTTGCATGTGTTACTAATCCAGTTTTGACCTTGCAGAAAATATGTCATTACATTGGTGAACCCGACCCACTCACATTTTTTGCAGGTTCTTGTACAGCCTCAAATTTTGTTTTGTAGGTACAGGAGTACGGAACGACGCAACCGCTAGCCTATGCAACACAAGTACTCTATCGCACTGCATTTGCGCTCGCGAACGATGCATATGACCTATCGTGACGCATACGAGCTCGCTAACAACACATTCAAAAAGATGCAACACATTTGACAGACTTTGAACCGCATATGCTCTGTCGAGCTGCATCCGCTCTACTGAGCCGCATCTGCTATTTCGCGCCGCAAATGACTGGTAATCTTCATTATTGAATTGTAATCTGGATCCGATGTGACCGTGGCCAGTAGTTTGATTAATTTATGGGGATTAAAATGAACCAATCCTAGGATAGACACTTTAAATTGGAATTTATCAATCCTAGGATAGTCACCAAATTTTAATTTTCTTTGGTTAAAATGAACCCCATGCTTGTTGTGAAGCAACATCTTCACTTAGTGTAGAAAATTTTCATTTGGGTTTAAAACTAAACAACTTGTCTATTGTGTTTGATTGGGTAATAGGTATATACTCTCCCCTTTACTGGGTGACCAAAAAACCAGACTTACCCATTTTATATTTATGCATTTTATTGTTTTACTAAAACCTTTAGAAGGCCTATCGTAGTGGGAAAAAGTACTCACCCTACGGGAACGACCTAAGTGGGAACAACCAAAGCTAGGTTTTTCAACCCACTATAATCAAAAGTGAATTTTGGGGAAACCCATATTCAACGGAAGTGGCAAGATAACCATCTCCAAATTCTTTGTTCTAAAGATTGGGAGGTGTCCTGAGGGAGTTTATCTATTGCCACGCCAAACGGAAACCTTGACTACAACCCATAGTGTAGAAGCCAGCCGTGTCAGTATCCAGACATTATTTCAATCATGGTGCAAGGGGAGGGAAGAATCTACCCCCAAGACACTCACCATATAATCGCCACTAATTGTTTACTCAGAGGATTCGGTATCCACTTTCGTCACTTTGAGTATGCACCTGGAAAAGACAAAAACACGGACGCCCTCTAGGGGTGACACGGCTATGTGAGTCGACGCGATTTTAAGCTATGGACTGTGATTGCTATGATGATCCTTTGACCATTAAGAGTGAGTCTGCTTGAAGTGTCTTCTTGTTCATATACCAGTGAAAATAAAAAAGGGTCATGCTCGATCCTTGAACATTCACTCAATGTTTTAGATTCTATGTCTTGTCTAAATCAACAAACTCAACAAATGAACATCAAACTTGCCTAAATCTAAAACAAACTAGTCAAACTGCTGAAATTTATTATGAGCCACAATTGCTTTGTTGAGCCGCAATCATCCTGTCAAACCACAATTGATCATTTCTGAGTTGCAATCGCTCTGGTGAGCAGCATTCATAATTCTAAACATCGCATTCACAATACTGCACCACAATTGCCTATTCCTAAGTCACATCTGCTCTGTCAAGCCGCAATCACCCTCTGAAACAATGCATTTTCTCTATCGGACCTCACTTGCATTTCTTAACACCACATTTTCTAGACCTGTTAAAATCCTGCAATGCATATGCTATTGTGCAACACATTTGCTAGATTATGAGGTGCATATGATTATTTTGCAATGCATTTGCCATGCTAAAATGCATTTGCTTCTTATAACAACGCATTTGATGCTGCACTACATCTGAAACCTTAAGCGATGCATTTGCCTATTTTTTGGAAAAACTTTATTCCTGTCAAAAACCCGAGGCCAAACTTTTGCAAACAGACTTTCCTGGCATCTTTTTCTAGTAGCCTCTGTCCAAAACCAGGAAAACAAATTGTCCAAGACATCCATCCTTGCATCTTTAGTTTTCATTTAACTTACAATCCATTATCCTCATCTTCATAGGCAAAGTCTTAGGTCCTCCAATTTACACCTTTGGGATAGGCAAACTTTCCTTGCTTTGTCAAATCATTGTCTCAAAAATACATTGTCATTGGACCAAGTCAAAACAAATCAGTCCTTAGTCATTGTCCTTAGGTGAGATACTTCCAACTCATAAGTCTAGTGTGGAAATCTCACCTTGTCATTTTGTCATCTTGTCATTTTATCCTTCAAACCAGTCCTTTGACAACCAAAATTCAAACATTGGCCAAACTTTGAATGGTTAGAAAACCTTTCTTAAAAGTCTTTTTACATAAGACACTCATTTTAGGCACTCATTACCACTTTGCATTTGACATTCCTTTTTGTCCTCATTATCACTTTGCATAGTCTTAATCTCATTCCATCCACCATCATGTCTTCAAGTCACTATGACATGCTTGCTAGTCGAATTGAATGCCAATTCATTAGTAATGGTCAAGCACAACTAGCTAGGGACTTCAAAATGCTATACCTCCAATCCAAGTCCAAATTCACCTCAACCTCTAGTCCTCTATCCATCTATCCATCTTACCAACAATCCATGAGTCCTAGTCCTCTATCCATCTACTATGAAGGGTCCCCTAACACCATCCACAACACTAAGTCACAACAAACTTTCATTACCCACCCTAAAATTGACAAGGGAAACGAACCATCCATCAATCCTAGTCCATCATACACAAACCCTTTCCAAGTATCTACATCATATCCCTACTCCTCCATTCACGTCATATCATAATCCTCCATCCACATCATATCCTAGTCCTCCATTCATGTCATATCCTTGTCATGCATTAATTTCCTATCCTAGCCCATCATCCCTCAATCAAGTCCAAACATCCATGGCATATCCTAGTCCATTATACACCAATCCATTCCAAGACATTCCATTTGGTCATGAAAGCACATCTAGTCATAGTCTCCAAAGTCCCATTCCATTTCATAAACTTGAAGATACATGTCAAGAGGCAATTCCAAAGCACATCATAACATCCCTGTCATGTCAAGATCAAAGTAGTCTATCCCATGACCCCATCTTTACATCCATTCAAGAAGTCCTCCTAGACAATCATGGCATACCAAATACACCTATCCTTGCTCAAGAGTCCATCCACAACCATTTCATTCAAGATGATCCTATCCTTCGTCAAGATCTTATTTCCAATCATGACATTCAAAATGAACCTATCTTTGATCAAGACATCCAAAATGATCCACTCCTTGACCTTTATGCCAGTCACGATCAAACACTTGAAGATGGCCCTATCCAAACTTCAAGTATTGACACTCCCAATAGTGAGACACTTGCCTCCATGGGACACATAGATGATCTACCACTAGAACGAGAGTCTTCTAGCATGGACATATTTGCAAATGATCAAGCTATAGCTGAATTCAGTGAGCTCTATGACAATGACCATGAAGACGGTTTTGACATAGACTTGGAAGCACCAACAGAATCGCAAGAGTCTGACATGTCACCAAATCAGACTGAAGATATTAATCACAAATTTTTCCAACATGTCAGCGAAACTACAACATCCTATAAATTAGGATCATCTATCTTTTTCAGAGCAGGCTTTCTTATAGATGAGAAGATTTCAAGCATTAATTTCCACAATAAGGATGGGTTAGCATCTTGCTTCCAAAGTAACAAGTATCCCATCACCAACAAAATCTGTTAGAACATGCATTATAAAGGAAAAGGACTAGGCCTACACAAACAAGGAATTATTGAACCAGTACAAGTTCAGGAAAATTACAGACATGAAGGTCTTGGCTACTCCTTAGTCAAAAAATCTAACAATTTTAGTGGTCCCTCCTCGATATTGGGGGAAAATTTATGAAGTACAAACATCAAAATGGGTGTCATGAGTAGTCCTTGTCATAATATTGTTGCCAACACCCCTCCTCCCCTCCCCCACACACCTCAAACCATAATTCCATCATGAATAAACCTTCCATTTGGAACCAACAAAAGTCTTACAAATACAAAATCCAAAATCAAATGTCAAAGGCCATCAAATTAGACAAAAAGTCAAGTGGACAAATGAAGCTAAAATGGATCCCAAAACAAAATGGATCAAGTCAAGAATTAGGCAAAGAAAAGATGCCAAATCCAAAATTCAATCAAAATGTGGAGCCACAGCATAAGAGGACTCCCACATACAATGCATGTCCACCTTCGTCAAAATGGCCATCAAGAAAGACATATGAAAATGTTGGTTCCAAACAACATCCTAACCCAACATCCAAAGCTTGGAGAATGAAAACCAATACATCCAAACATCCAACCAACCCGTCCACGTCCACCATCATTCGTCATAATCCTACATCCTCCTTAAAGTCCAAACATCCCATGTCAAAAATCCGTCACATCTTGGCAGCAACTCTCTATCATAAGGACTCTCATGGCACTCTATCGCGAGGTGCATATTCTGATAAGGCCAACTCTAGTATCAACAAGGATCACAATGACACTAACCAGCTATATGCAAGCACTATCATCCTGACAAGGCAACTACTTCAGAAAGGTCATTATTGGCATGTCATGGCACCAGTCTCTACATCAGCACCATCAAAGGCTTCAACACAGTTAGTGGTCATATAAAGCATCAAGGTTATCCGACAAAAATGAAAAAATACAAAAAAATCGTCACCTTGATGAAAACCTAGCAAACAGGCATCCTGGTGACATCAAAAAAATAAAAAAATCAAGAAAATGGTAACAAGAAAAATTTCGTCCAATAGTGAAAACCTGGCAAACAGGTGCTTTGGATAAGTACCATGATGAAAACCTAGCAAACATGCATCATGTGTAGAATAAATCATCTATGTGGACCATTGCAATTGGGGGCAAGTCATCTCATCTCCCATACCCTTCACATGACATTTCCCTCCATCCATCTGAGCCCTTTCATGTCCATCCATTTTCCCACCTACTTTAATCTTGACAAAGACTAGGGTACAAACACAAATCATGCTTTGGGAAAACTCTTGACATGTCTATCTTTTGGTCATACCTTATTCATTGAGTATCATGTAATTACCTTCCTAGCCTCCTTTTCACTATGTGACATCATCCTTGGAGACCATATGATAATTCTCCTAGTCCAAGCCATCCATGTCTCCTATCTATTACCAAGGCCATCCATTGTCCTTTATACTTGTCACCCATCTTGGTTTCCCTTGTCAATGGTCTAAAGATCCCTGGTCATCCCATCCAATCCTCACCAAATCATTCCAAATGCAAAAATATGGCAAACCTGACACATTATCCAAAAAATTCCTTGACTTTGTCCCTAGCCCTTCTGCAAACTTTATCCTCTTGTCATATCATTGTCATTTTCACGTTGTTTTGGGATGTGTCCTTCCCACGTCAAACAACGTTGTCATTGTCATCATCACCCGTCAATTAGTATCCAGCTTGACTAGTAGCAAAATCATGGTTGTCTTTGGATTCACGTGCGTCAGCATCATTCACATGCATTTGTCACAATTTTCACAAAGCATCAAAAAGTCATAAAAATCAGAAAAGTCCTTAAAAAGTTCCCAAAAATCGGAAAAAGTCCTGAAAAAAGTCATAAAAAAATTAGAAAAAGTCATAAAATTTTGAAAATGTCCTGAAAAGAGACCTAAAAATTGAAAAATGTCCTGAAGAAAACACAAAAACATTCAAAAAGTGTCAAAAATCTCAAAACAAAGTCAAAGTTTGTCCTGTCAGTCTCGTCAATCACATCAATCAATGTTTATCCTGGTCCGAACTACGTTGTCCCTACGCATTTGCTACGTAGGCAAGATTCATCTTTGAATCCGCGAGACATTAGGTCAGTCCCTTTAGGTTTGTCCAAATAAAATCATGAGTCAAACATGGTCGCGTCAATCAAATAAAGCAGACATAGTCGCACTTGACGCAAGACAATCATTTGAAACGTCACCATTAAAATAGGTCAAAATAAGACAACATAAGTCAATCAATTATACAGTCAACATCAGTCAGCTTGCCAAAGCATTAGTCAAAATGTCAATCTCGTCACTTTTTGGTCCTTTTCAATATGTGTCCTTCTTGGATTTGGATCTCGTCAAAATGTCATTTTCCTTTTCAGGATGTGTCCTTCCTGACCTTAGGCGCCGTCAAACCGTCAAACCGTTAAACTATTAAACAATTAATCTTCGACAAACAAACATCGGCAATACAATTAAATGGCTATTAATTTTTGGCTATTTTGTCTTATCTTTTTATTGACTTGTCTTTTTGTCATGTTACTAGCTACCTCGAGGATGTCCCATGAAGGATTTAGAGGTGCGATGACGTCTCATTACCTATTATGTTTTTTCTTTGACTGATGTTTGTGGATTGTCTTGACAGAAAGATTGGGGAAAATTGGCCTCTAGTATGAGTTAGGGCATTCCTTGTTTGTCTTGCAAGTGGATGACCTTGCACACCTTGGTCTATGTCCTACACTGGTGTTTGTTGTCCATTTGTGTCATTTTTACCATCCAATAATGATTCGAGCAACACCTATTAGTACCTTGGCAAATATTGAAGGATTCTAACATGCATTTTGTCTTCCGCACTAACTTGCATTTCCTTCTATCTTAACATTCATATTTTTCTCTCTAACATTTCTTCTAGTCTGCATCATTATCATCCTTATCTATCTTTCCTATATACTTTAGTCTTTCTTCTTTTAGTCCTTTCATCCATTTTGAGAGCCCACTCATATTCTTGGAACCCAACTGTCCTCTCGAGGGGGCATACCGCTACCTCCTCGTCATTCTTCCTCATCCTATTTTGCACTAGGGCATATTTTTGACTTGTTTTCTTTGTCACAATGTGACAAGCTGCATTATGACAAAGAGGGGCAAATGTAGACACATAAAAATGGCCTAGACCCACAAACCACGTTCTTCTATATCATGCTTCATCTCAACATAATTAAAATATTTAATTATGTCCTATAGTCCAATGTCAACTATTAATTAAATAATTCTTAATTATTTAATTAATTCACATCTTTTATTCCTCCTGGCTATTTAAATTAATTAATTACATTTATTATTTAAATACATCGCTAATTGCTTATGTCACTCTATAATTAAGTAAATTCCTAAATTTATTTAATTATTACTTCCTCGTGATTATTTAAATAAATAAACTTTATTTATTTATTTAATACGTCATTAATTATTTATGTCTTCTCATAATTAAATAAATTCTTAGAATTTATTTAATTATTATCCTCTCCAACTTTCTTTCTAATTTTAAATAGAATCATATTTAAAATTACCCACTTTCTAATTTTCCTCCAAAATTGAATAATCTTAATTATTAAATTGCCTTATTGATTTTCTCTCTAAATTTAAATAAAAACATTTTATTTAAATTGGCAACTTCCCTCTTTCCAAGTAAATAATTTTAAATTATTATTATTTACTGTCACATGAATTCACCATTTTGTAATTAATTTAAAATATTAATTTCAAAATAGCATTTCTCTCCACAAAGTAAGTTATTTTTAAAATAACTTGATTTTCTAAATATCTTCTTGTTGTTCAATCTTTATATTCTTGATTTTTACTAATTTCATCTCAATGTCACATTTATTCTCCACCATTGATTTAATTTATCAAATTAAATCTCGTCCACACATTTGGGGATTGTTGCCCTAACCCTAATTGAGAGTTGTCAACTTGAATCTTGACCATTGATTCTAGGGCATTTCTCAATCTCTCATCTCATCGGTCCGTTCAAGATTGCATTTTCTATAAAATGAAAATCTTGATCTCATTTTTGTGATCACTTAATCTCTCTTATTATTTTTATAATCTCATTATTGTCATTTTCTATTATCATATCATATTTTAGGCTTATTAATAACTTGCATAATAGAATTAAATTTCTAGTTTGCATAGAGTTTTCACCATAAATCCTTCAAAGCTTTGTCTAGGGCTAGATATTTAGAGTTTGCTCACATACACAATCTGAGGGCATCCATTATCATAGCAAGGCCAAGGAGGTGCAATGGAAATCAGTCATGGAGCATAGGAATGGGTGAGATCTTTCTAGTTTCTTTCATTTCTTGTTATTTCTCTTTTGCATTCGATTGCTTGATGATTTTATTAACTTGCATGTGTTACTAATCCAATTTTGACCTTGCAGAAAATATACATCATTACAACTATATTCATGCCAAGCTCCTGGAAAGACATTTGATCAAAGCTCTATTTGATATCCACCATTCACTGTTTCCAATAGTTCATGACATACGTCATCATCATTGTATTGGAGGGACATCCCTAAGTGTCCCATCGATGATGTTCACTCACGCCGATAAGGCTTCCATACTCCACCTGGGGTTCACCAAGGCATAGGTACACCACTTGTGTAATTCCAAAGAATCATGAAGGGAATCTACAATATTCACATGAAGCTCCCTGAAAGACATCCGATCAAAGCTCTGTTTGATGTCCACCGTTCACTATTGCCAATAGTTCATGACATACGTCATCATTGTTGTATCGGTGGGACATCCGTAAGTATCCCATCGATGATGTTCAATCACGCTGATATTCACTCATGGAATGAACTTGCAACCGTCTGATTTAAAAGCTAATCGATAGTAAAATTTTCAAGTTTCATTTAGTCTTACTTTTCAAGTGAGATTTTTTAAAAACACTTCATTTGTGTGTGTTCCAATGCATTTTCAATAGTGAACGTGTCGAGGCCGCTGTTCCCAGACCCAGCGAGGGGGCATTTCCCCCTTGACTGCCACAACGGGGCTCTACCCCTTGACCCCACCGGTGGTTGCCGCCCTCGGGCCCTTACTTTAATATTAAAAAAAATATATGGGGCAACTACGTCGACCAACTATGCAAATTTTTAAAGGAGAGATTCGCCATTGTAATTAATCTTTTTAGTGATTATTCACTAGGATTCGCCATTGTGATTATTATTTTTACCAATTATTCATGAAGATTCGCCAAGATTTTATAGATTTTTTAATATTGTGAATAAGATTCACCAGGAAAATTAATATTTTTTTTCAAATAAAAGGAAAGATTCTCCAGGATTTTACACCTTTGCCGAGGGGGGGGTTTCTTAAAGCTATCCTTGGTGAAGGAGGGTGCTAATCCCACATGATCATGCAAGGAAGAGGGGCATGATGATTCAAAATGCTGGAAGTTGCATCCTGATTTGAGGTCGAAAAGATGTGGAGGCAACATAGATAAACAAAAGATTGTTGCGATGGTTAAACAGGATCTTGGATTTGACTTCGGAGATGAAACACAAATTGTTGTTGTCGGGATCCAAGGTAAAGTGAAAGGTATTATTCTCTCTTCTAATGAAAATGTTATGAATGCAAGTACTATTAAAGTATCATCTCCTCCTAAAGTTGATAAACAACAAAATGAACTATTTCACATTCAAGTTGTAATTAAGCACACTAATATTAACACATTGTTTGATACGGGTTCTCAAGTCAACTTAATATCTGAAGAGGTTGTGAAGAAACTTAATCTAGCTACAACACCTCATCCAAAGCCTTATATGCTTGGGTGGGTTTGCAATGATTCTCAACTCCAAGTAACAAAACAATGTAAACTGTGATTTGCTATCACTGAAAATTTTGTTGACAAGGTAGAGGTAGACGTAGTCCCTTTGAATATTTGTGGTCTTGTGTTAGGGAGTCCTTATCTATATGATAGAAAATAAATCTTTTATAGGGGGGAGAATAAGTATCATTTGTTTAAGGATGGTAAAGAGTACATTGTACATGCACATAAGATTAAGACTAATCTTGCACTAGTCAATGTTGGTCAAATGAAAAGGTTGGTCAATGCCAGTAAGAACTTTGCACTAATGCTTGTAAAAGCCAAGGAGGATAATGTATCTGAGGCATTTAAGGGTTGTGATCCAAAACATAAAAATGAGTTGGTGAAAGTTGTATCTACCTATGATGAATTTTTTCAGGAACCGAAGGGATTTCCACCGAAGAGAGAGATCCAGCATGAAATCCATTTGTAGCAAGATGCACCTCTTCCGAACATCGACATGTACCATTTATCCATTATGTAGAATGAAGAGATTAAGAAGTAGGTTAAGGAGTTGGTCAAGAAAGGGGTAATTCATCCAAGTACCTCTCCTAGTGGTTCACTGATTATATTGGTGCCAAAGAAGGATAGGTCATGGAGAATGTGCATCGACTATCGAGCTCTGAACAAGATAACGATAAAGAACAAGTATCCTCTTCCCCACATTGATGACTTACTTAATCAATTGAAACATTGTTTATTTCAGTAATTTAGACTTGCATAGTGGCTATCATCAAATAAAGATTGCAGAAGATGATATTTAGAAGACAACATTTAAAACCAAACAAGGGTTGTACGAGTGGTTGGTGATGCAATTTGGGCTTTGCAATGTACCAAATACTTTCATGTGTGTCATGAATGATGTTTTTTGTCCTTTTATTGATGAGTTTGTAATAGTCTATCTAGATGATATACTTGTATTTAGTCAAACTTGGGAAGAGCATGTAATTCATGTAAATAAAGTTTTTGATGTTTCGAGAAAAGAAAAACTTTATGTAAAGATTTCAAAATGCGAATTCGCTAAGATGTCCTTAGTGTACTTAGGCTATGTCGTAGGAAGTGGTCAATTCAAAGTAGACCTTGCGAAGGTCAAAGTTATTGTAAAATGGCCTAAGAAAAGTATAGCTATAAAAGTAAGAAGATTCTTAGGTGTAGTTCAGTATTGGAGGAATTTATTTGTAAACTTCTCTTACATTGCATGGCCATTGCACACGTTAACTAGTACAAAGATAAATTTCTAGTGGGGAGGTCCAAAGCAAAAGGCCTTTGACAGTTTGAAGGAAAAGTTGAGCACCACACTAGTTCTATCTTTACCATATTTACAACAACCTTTTGAGATCAAAACAGATGCAAGCGGGTTTTCCATGCGAGCAGTACCTGTGAAAGGAGGTAAAGCAATCTGCTATCACTCTGAAAACTCTACAGCTATAGTAAGTAACTATCCTACTTATGATAAGGAATTATATGCATTAGTTCAGAGTGTTAAAAAGTGGAAACATTACTTAATGGGTAAATAAACTATAATCCACACTGATCACCAGCCACTTCAATACTTGCACTCACAATCAAAGCTACAACAAAGTAGGCACTTTATGTGGATGGGTTTTTTTCAATAGTTTCATTTGGTAATTAAGTATAAAAAAGGTGCCCACAATAAGGTAGCAGATATGTTGTCTAGGCCTCCTATCATGAATGCTATGGTTATCCTTAAATTCTATGGTACATGAAAGTTTCAAGGAACAATACACCAAGGATGAAGACTTTAAGGATATTTATTCAGCTCTAATTGTAGTCAAACATGTAGAAACAAAAGAATACTATGTGCAGGATAAATTGTTGTATCATTTAGGAAAGCTTTGTATTCCAAAAGGTGAACAAGCACAAGTAGTTATAGAAGCACACATGTCATTGATTGCTGGACACTTTGGAGTAAGAAAAACAATGAATCAATTGTAAAAATATTGTTATTGGCCTCATATGTAGGAGACTGTAACCAAATACATAAAGGGTTGTATAATGTGTGCAACAAGTAAGCCTAGCAATAGGAAGTTGGGATTTTACACATCGCTTCCTATTCCATCCTATCCACGGGAAAGTGTTTCAAGGGAATTTGTAGGGGGACTACCCATGTCTAGGAAGGGACATGATTATCTATTTGTGGTAGTTGATAGGTTCAACAAAATGTGTATCTTAATGCCTTGTAAAAAAAAAATCATAGCTAAGCTGACAACACACTTGTACTTTCAATTTGTATGGGTTCATTTTGGGCTTCCTACTTCTATTGTATCGGATCAAGATTCTCGATTCTTGGGGGAATTTCGGTATACTTTATGGGAACTCATGGATACCAAGTTGAGGAAGAGTACAACCTTCCATCTATAGACTGATGGACAAACAAAGGTAGTGAATAGGACAATTGTGCACTTGCTCAAAGGCTATTGCAATAAGCATCCCAAGTTATGGGATGAAATTCTACACTATGCGCAACATGCTGACAACCATGCAACACACTTTTCTACAAAAAATATCTCCATTTGAGACATGTTTGGGTATCTACCAAAAACACCGATGGACTTTTCTATTGGAAAGGAAAACATTGAAGATGGACGCCATGATGAAGAGAAGGCTTTGAAGTTCATCCAAAAAGTCCAAGCAATTCATCAGGCAGTGGAAGCATCACAAGGCTTGACATGATACAAGGCGTGACATGATAAGCATCACACTGATTATCATTTTCAAGTCGGTGACTGCGTTTGGTTACATATCAGCAAGGAAAGGATGCAAGGTGAAGGTAAAAAGCTTAAGCCTATCAGATATGGTCCTTTTGAGATCTTGGAAAAGATTGGTACCAATGCCTTGTGCCTTAATCTTCCTCCATACATGCACATATACTTAGTTATAAATGTTGAGAAATTGAAGTTGTATGAACCTTCGATGATACTTGGATGAGGAGGCTGATATTCAAGTTCCATCGGTTGATGATCTTTTACCCGAGTATATGACAGAGCTACAAGAGGACGCCATTCTCAATAGGCCTGTCAGGACTTCATGAAGAGGAGTTGTTGAATACCTCAGAATGGGATTGAAGGGGATGAATCCAAGCAAGGAAAAATGGATGGAGATTGGTAAAGTAAGGAAACTCTACCCTCACTTACTTTCTGAGTAATCAAGCTTTAGGAGGTCCAAAAGCTCTCTAATGGGGAGGACTGATCCAGGTGGATTTTTCACCAAAAAATGAAGTGTGTCAATTACTCCATAAAATGGCACCATGTCGAAGTACTCGACAAAACAAACTCAATGCAACTTGAATGGAGCCAAAAGGAGTTCAAACGCTCAAGATATGCATAGTCAAAGTTGGGGTCAATCTGAGTACAAAGGCCAGATAGAAAGGCAAAAAAATCATCATCTCCAAATTGGTCAATTTCAACATCATGATGAAGAGCTTGTCACCATGAGTCCAATGCCATTCGCTTTGTCAAAAATAGAGCTCATAGGAAAAAGTTATGCCAAGTCAAAGTTTCAATCAAAATAGTTGACCATGCTGACATCAGCATGACATTGACATTGTGACATGGATGCATAGTCAGTAGCCGATAATGACATGGACCAATTTGATGGTGACACATGGCATGCCATTCATAGTTGACCTTGACCAGTTACAAACCGACATGTGGAAATATTGGATCAGTAATGTGTTGACATGTGGCAAGCTCAGACCAATAATGTGTTTACATGTGGCAAGCTCGGACCAATAATATGTTTCCATGTGGCACTGATCTCCATCCTCCACTGGACCATTTGAAAACTATTTTAAAATGTTAAGGTTGGGAGTCGAACCCCCAACCTTGCTTCCCCCACTTTATCCGCTGACCAACTCGCCTAGCATTCCACTCAACAAATAAATAGCGGTGGTTTTATTTTGTTGACTAGTGCGGTGCATAAAGGGCACAAAAATGAGGGCAGGAGGATTGAACCTACAACCTCCACAGGCCCAATATGGCTTCCCACCACTGCGCTATGCTCATAATGTGGTGAAAAGGGGATACAACATTTAAAACCGATTTCTTCCTATTTATTAAAATTTAACCCCTTAAACAAAGGTAAACCCTTTAAATAACATAAGCCCGTATACATGATAAAGAAAAGGGGGCTTAAACCAAATTAAATGACATGTAAAATATTTAAAAGGGTATTTTAAGGGGATTAGGAATTATTTTATGTATAAAAATGGGGTATGGGCTTGTGAGAGTTAGTGGAGAATGGTGAGAAAAATGCCTTTGTGATAGTGATTTGTTCAACTTTGTGCTTGAGGCATTATGCTTTTTTGTACTTCAAGGAGGGAACTATTTGTAATCTCATTATTAGGGAGATGTGAGGAGACTTTTCTGATGTTGCAGCCTTGTAATATTTTTCTAGAGCATAATCAAGGATCGATCACTCTGTTGGAGAGGGACCCAAAGACGTAGCCATCTTGGCGAACTTCGTTATCAACTTGTGTTTTGTCTTCTCTCTCTTTTCTCTGTTCTGTTAATTTCTTCACTTTAATATGGTTGTGTTAATTTAATCATTTCAATTATGTATTTAAAAATATTAATTAAATCATTGTAATAAGTTATTATTCACGTGCAATAGTCCTAGATCCTAACTTCAGATCACAAATTGTTACATTCAAATTAGATTGGGATATCCAAGGCTTAGAGGATGATGAATCTGACCTATTGGATCCAATTTGTGTTAACCATATTTAAAATCAACCCATTGTATCTATAGATTGGAGTATGAAAGGAAATGAAAGCACTAAAGCAAAGATTGCAGTTGTGTTGAAAAGAACACGAGTGGGTTGCAAAGAAGAATATAGAAAAATAAGCTCCTCCAAGGTCACAAAAAACTTAGCATCAAGAAGAGAGAAACAAAAGGATTTCTTCGTCAGGTATGCAAAACTCCCCTACACAACATATATCATCACAGGGTTAAGGTGGTGATGATGGTGAGCCTCTAGAGAAAAACTTGCCAAAAAGGACATGTGTAGAAGATGCCATAGAGCCGCCATAATAGGACATAGAAAATCATGTAGTTGAAGAAGAAGAAGAGATGGCCAATGTTTCCACCACCCCCTCTCAGGAAAGTTCCTCTTCTTCTCCTAAATCTTCTCCTCCTAGAGATACACACACTTCTCTTAGGGTAGGTCCTACTCTCCCTTCTTCCCTTGAAGATAGGCCATAAACTACTCCTTTGAAAAGGGTTTTGCAATTTGGTTCTCCTAGTTCTAGGTCAGCAAAAACACCCACTGGTACTTCATGGCTTGAACAAACTTTATCCAAGAAAAGAAAAATTGTCCAAGTGAACCTCTTGGAGAGGGATCTTGTTGGTCAACTGATTATGAGGACCCCAAAGCCCAAGAAGTTGAAACTATATCTAGACTGCTTGAGGATGATAGTACTGTGAATATGTGTGTATAAGTAGCTCATCCCTTCATACAAGAAGACATAAGCCAAGCTATCACTAGTGATTTCAATGTCACTAGGGTGAATTTGGAACCTTCCACAAGGGATGGAGATGTACACAATTTCCAGGTGATGACAATAAGGTTTGTAGAAAGGATAACCAAAGATAAGAAAAACAAGGATGAGTTGAAGAGTCGGGTGAAAATTTTGACAGAATGCTTATAAATTTGTACTTGATATTGTTCCACAACCAATTGCCCAAGTAGAAGTTGTTTTTGATCTGACATCATCAATGGGGAAAGTAGTGGATAAAATGGAAAACTATAAAGCCTTTGGGAAGGCTTCAGAGGAGTGGGCTACTGTCATTGTAAACAAAGGGAACCAATTCATTATTATTATGAAAAAGATGTGTAAAGATATAAATGCCCTGAAAGTCAAAGTGGATAGAGATATCACCTCAAGAAAGCATGAGGAGGTTGTGTGGACAACTACCCTTGGTGACTTCAAAGGGATGGTAGAATTAGGCCTTGAAAGGTTGGTTAGTGAGAAGATTCTCCTGAATATTGTAGAATATTGATGTGTTATGTGGAAGAAGAGTATAGAATTGAAGCTCTTCATTCTCAAATAGAGTATACAGGAGTTTGGTAATGTACTAACTGAATGCGGCACTATTTGGGATAAGATTCATAAAAAACTCTTGGGAATTAGCCCGAACCTTAGGAAAGAAGGCAACAATAAGGATGAAGATGAAGAATAACTAAAGGGGAGCTTCAAGAGGATGATTGATAATATCTATAATAAGAGACAACTCAATATTGAGAGTCTAAGGAAATTCAACAATATCATTTCCCACCTGATATATCTATTTGGATGGTTAGGTCGTCCACCCGCTTCAGTTCGTTGGATTGGAGTTGCTACAACTTATGCAAGAAAACTTGATGTACATTATAGAGGAGGGGGACCGACTACTTAGGACGCCAGGTCATGGGAGGGCCTAGAACAATAGGCTACCCTGATATAGATCAAGTTAGCAAAATGTTTTGGGAGAGTTTAAAGTTTAAAGGCTGAAATCAAGAGCAACTAGGTTGCTGCTATCCTTTTACAAGCTCAAATGTTTCAGGAAATTAGGTGAGAAAGTTTCCAAAGTCTGTACTATGATCTAGATAGCTCACTACTAGAGAACTACATTATGAGACATGGAAAACAATGTGATACAAAGGCATCTCAGTGGGGTGGTGGCATTCGTACAGACAAAAAGCATAAAGTACAATAAAAAATTAAGGAAAACCTACTAACAACCTAATGGATGCAGTTTGATGGAATAATAGAAATAGAAAGTAGTAAAACAATAGAATATTGAGAAGAGAAGTAAGAGTAAATCTAATTATGAAATGACAAAGAAGGGTTAGGAAAGCACACCTTCCTATGCACGGGTTGATATCTTCAAGATCTTCACCTCAAAGAGAACCTGCACACAAAAGATGGGAAAATGTTGGGGCAATGTTTAGAGGACTACTACTGTCAGTCCCCCAATTTGGTTGTTCCACCTCCACAGACAACCAAATTGAAACGATTAGAGAAAGATGATAAAGGAAAGATTTTGAAAGAGAATACCAAGAAATATGTTTAATAATAATGTGATACAATATTAAAGAGATAATGCAAAGTAAAAAGAAGATGGAGTGATATCACCTTCAACCACATGCACTCAAGGAAAATAGGAGTGAGCTTTGCAGCTTTCAAAGACCAATGTTTTCGCAACAACGAAGAGAGTGAACCAACGAGGTAATAACTTGCAGCTTCAATGGAGGTAGTAGAGCTTGAAGGAGCTGAAAGTGAGTGGAGAGAGTGAAGAGAGTTTCCCAAAGTGTGAAGATGATCCAGAAGCATTAAATAATGAAGGATTAGTCATTGGAAAGGTAGAAATGGAGGAAAAGGAGCCGTTCAAAGTTAGTTTGAATTGCAGGATATGTTACACTTTGCGTCTAATGGAGGAGTGTAATGCCTCTATAGATTCTAGAGGTGGAAATCTTGTCAGGATGGTAGCATGCCACACAGATGTTTACGCACCATGCTAGTGTCCTTGATAGAATATCCCCCATGGACACATAAAACAACTACCAAGTGGACAGGGAAAGGTGGCGGAAATATGAATTGCATTATCAAACTTAATTCTGTAACATAGGGGGTAGCGTAAATAGGGAATTCACAAGGGGGGTGAAAATCACACCATTACACTAATCCAAACAATACTTGAATTGAAACTAATCTAATCCAAACAAACACGAAGATTCATACCCATTACTCATGAAATTAAACTACAAAAAACAATGAATTCACAAAAAAAATTGAAACAAAACAATAACAATGAATGGAATACAATGTAGCTTTACCATCCCATGTTGAAGTGTGTTCATAAATATGTTGGATGGTTCATTGTATCAATGCGAAGCCTCCATTTGTGCTTAGCAAAAGCTTCAAGGTTGTGCATAGTAAAGGCTTCAAGGTTGTGCAATGTCGTTGATTGAAGATGTGTGTAAATTTTGTCAAAAGATTGATGATGATTTTGGCATTACTTTGTTGTGCAAAATATGTTGATTCTCAAGATTGCGTAGTAGAATATCCTGATCAACGGTTGAAAGATGTTGAGAGGAAATAGATAGGAATAGTCAGTGTATTTTGATTACGTAATCAGTGTGAAGAAATCAATTTGAGTATTCAATGGGATTGAGGAAATAGATTGAATATTATGTGGAATTGAAGAATAGATTGAATATCTTGATCAATGGTTGAAAGATGTTGAGAGGAAAAAGATAGGAATAGTCAGTGTATTTTGATTACGTAATCAATGCGATTGAAGAAATCAATTTGAGTATTCAATGGGATTGAGGAAATAGATCGAATAATATGTGGAATTGAAGAATAGATTGATCTGTTGGGAAATAGATGGATCAGTTAGCCAATCAGATTAAGCAATCGGTGGTTTGTAATTTTCTCAATCGTGAAAGTGGGTGGGGATAATTAATTAATTGATTTAATTAATTAATCTTTTTGAGTTGAATGTGCAAATAAAGTTTGACTTTTGCAAACAAAGTTGTATTTGTTTTATTTTATTTTTGATGATGTTTTGAATAATTTATTCAAATATTCATGTTTAGGGGAAAGTGATATATTTAAATTATTATTTTTAAAATTTAATTAACTTAGGGGAATAAAGTGAATTAGCAACATAATTAAATAATTGAGGTTATTTAATTAATCAGGAGGAATAAAGTTAGATTAGGACTTTATTAAATAAATAAAATTTATTTAATTAGTCAAAAACAATAAAAAAGTGAATTAACTAAATAATTTCATATTATTCAATTAATAGAAGAAATTAGGGTTTTTTAGTATTTTATTAAATAAATGAAATTTATTTAATTCGTCAAAAATGGTGAAAAGTGAATTAATAAATAATGTAATATTATTCAATTAATAGAAGAAATTAGGGTTTTTGATGCAATTGATGTGAAATGCAGTGATATTTAATTATAATGATGTCGATGATGAGAAAATGTCATTTAGGATGTGTGATAAGTGTTAGGTCATTTTCACATGTCTACATTTTGCCCCTCTTTGAGACAAAGTATTGGTTACTTTGTTTCAAAGATTTTTATGTTAAGATCAAGATTTGAAATTTTTTAGATACCCCACTATGCCCTGACGATCGGTAGAATGATGGTAGGACATTGGGATACCCCCTCAAGAGGTTGGCCGAAAATATCATTTTAAAGGTTAAAATTGTGAAAATGTTCTATTTTAGTTTAGATGCGTAGAGGACAAAAAATTAAGCTTGTAGGATTCTTGTTGATAGTTTAGATGTTCTCGGGAGGTCCTAATTTCAATTTAAGGTTTCCTAGGTAAAAATTAGGGTTTTGAGGGTTAAAATAGGTAATTAGGGCTTAATTCTCCTTATTTGCACCTTGAGCCTATAGAAAATTCTTTCCTTTCGATTTCATGATTTGTTGATTGATGAGGAGTTATGGTGAGGATTTGAGGAGCCCCACATTGTGCGGATGCGGTTCATGATTTCAGATGACCTCCTAGCATCGGTGCCTGATATGTACCCTTTCCTTTCATGTTTTTGACTTTCCATTTTTGTGTAATTTATGCATGAATTCAAAGTAGTCGATAGCATTAATTTCATGATTTTTTTGTTTTTGCATCATTTTTAGTGCTTTTTCTATTTATAATCATTTCACTTTTGAGTTTTTTGGTCGCACTTGCATGTTCGCATTTGACATAATTTTTTGCTTTTTTTTTCACCTTTGCATGAGATTTTTACTTTTGATTTTCTTACGTTTTTTCTGCCTTTGTCAAAAAGTTACGCTTTTGAGAAAAAATTTTGCTCTTTTTAATGGTTTTGCATTTGTTGAGCACTGTCAACAAAACAACGTTCACTTTCAACTCTTTTTACTGCTTTTGCCAAAAAATTCACCACTTTTAAAAAAAAGTGGTTTCTTTTGATTTGCAAAGACTTTTGAGTTAGTGTGTTTGTGATTTGAGGTTCATTTTACATTTTCGTAGGGAATCCTTAACATCATGGGTTGAATGGTTGTAGGAATTTCTTAATCCGCTTATGTTGAGGGAGCGATGCCCATGAGAGCTATTTGATTTGATCAGTGGTTTTCGTGAGGTGGGGTGAGATGTTCTAAATGATGTGGGGCTACGACACATATGTTACAATGTGACTATCAGATGTCACATAGTGATGATGATCACTCTTGTGGAGAGGTGGCACTCAAAGACCTCATCCTTTTATTTACCTATTGATGAGGCCACTGTCACCCTAGAGGACATGTGGAGGATCCTCCGTGTACCAATTCATGGCAAGTTTTTGACATATTCCATTCAATAGGGCACATGCACTATGCGTCGAGTACTTGATGTGAGACATCTTCAAGTTTGTGAGGTAAAGATAGACTTATCTAATTTTTTTGACAACATAGATCTAGTTACCTTAGTTCTATGTGGTTTGGTCATGGGGCTTGTCATTCCAGATAGGCATGGGAGATAGTTCCCAGTTGGTTAGGGTGTGTGCATCGAGCAAATGTTCGAGCATGGAACTACATATGCATGGGGCCCGTGTCTCCTTGCACATTTGTACAAAGATATGCATGAGGTCACTTACTAATGAGGTAGATCTATTTCTGCTAGTGTCTCTCTATTGCATGTATGGGTTTGGGAGCACATCCTAGTTACTAGGCCTGATGGTATTTTGGATCAAACTTTGGAGGATCCATATTGTTATTGCTATGGTGATTTTATTCACTACACTTGTCCTGGACAACTTCCTTACTAGCACCATGTTTTAGATGATATACAAGGTTTTTTGTGGAGAGTGTATTTGGATTGTGAGGGATGGCACGATGACCAAGAGCAGTTACCATTTTACAGATAGACTCGGTGGCTCATTGGTCATGTTCGCTCTTTGCTAGAGAGATCTCAACTCGATAGGGTTTGTTAGTAGTTTGGTGAGAGACAAGGCCATTTTGTAGATACTTATAAGGCTCGTTTTGGTCGGACTACCAGAGAGGTCCATGTATGGGGTCTATAGGCCGATCAAGATGTAATCATGGTAGATTTTAGAGCACTTTCCCCATTCAGGTGGGGATGGCCAATTGGTTTAATAGATCTTGGGACTACCCCATATTTTGATTAGTAGTGGGCATGACATATTTTGTTGAGATTTATAGATCCTGTTGAAATTCCTATATTAGGTAGAGCATGTATTATTGGTCATCGTGGTGAGCAAAAGCATGTTCAGATTGTCATTGAGTAGATGGATAGAGCCCGACAAGGCGGTGGATAGGGTGGACATGACGATTCGATGTAATAGGACCAAGGATAGGGTTTGGGTCCTCCACCACCTAGAGACAAAGTAGTGTAGTTAGTGCAGATGATAGTTGTGATGGTGCAGAGGTAGTACAACAACATGCCACAAAGGCTCAGGTTATTACATTGACAACAAAGAGGGACAACCTTAGCGTAGAGTGAGACACTAAGAGCGGGTGTTTTCATGCTACAAAGGCCAAGGTACATGTGATTACAATCGAGAGGGATACCCTCTAAGTGTAGTGTGATGCCCTCTGAGTAGAGTGAGATCATTTCATGAGAGAGGATACATATTATCAGATTCTATATGATGCCTTTGTTCCTAGAGCTTATTGAAAACCATGGTTTGGAGAGCCTAGTATTGTGACGGGTGTTGTGTCAGGTGGGCACTTAGTCAGACAACCTGATCATCCATAGACTTATCCCCACCCTAGCTAGGATCCTTAAAGGTTTCCTCCTCCAACTAGTAAGCAAGACATGTGTCCTTGATCTTTATGATGGTTTACTGTTTAGAGACTCATATTTAGACATGATTTTTTATATGCATTCATCGACCTAGTTGATGCCTCATATATATGTATCTATATGTTTTTGTATTATGATATCACACATGTTTATATGATGATGCACCTGACATTCTAATTTTTGATGATGATATACACGAGATATACATGTTTCAATTTGACTTCATTATGTGTTATTTGATGATCATGGATGATGATGTATATATGCTAATGTTTATGTTTTGTACTTTTTTGATATATTCATATGATATGGCTGGATGGATGATCGATATATCTTTATGATGTATGATGTTTTATTATGTATATGATGATATCCTATCTATGTGATATATGATTATACATGATACATGATGTTTTATTGCTTTTTTATCATCATGATATGTATCGACAAAATTGTGAATGCAGGATGGATATGGGATTAATGATATTGTGATGTAGGATGAAGTTGTTAGTTAGAAGAAATGTTCGATGATGGATAGAAATTTGATGTTGTTAGTTATTGAGTTTATTTTTCTTTGCATAGAGGCTTTGTATCTTTAATAGTCCTTTTTGATGTAGCAAAAAAACACCATGCACCAAGATATTGATAACCAAGGTGACTTTGTATCCATTGCATGGACTTTTAATTGACATATAAAGAATATTATTGCTCATACCAAACATACAAAAACTTTGTTTAAAATGTATGGTTGAGTTGTGTTAAAACTCTTCAGACCAGTTATACAGAGAGGTGTGAAATACCTAACATGCAACTGCAACACAAATTGTCTCAAAAAAACTTCCATACACTCAATAAAGCAATTATTCATCGTGGTAGTATCACAAAATATCTTACAAACAAAAAATTGAAATGACACTCAATTACCCCCATTTCTTCTTCTCTAAATCCTTATGGACATCCTCAAGAGATCCTAGGAATGAATCAATAAAAGAAATTAGAAAGATAATACTATAAAGAGATAAAACAATGTTGCAGTATCACTTGCCATATCTTTTTTGAGGTTTCAAGCTATTATATGTTGTTGATCATGTCTATTGTAGGAACAAATCCATTAAGGCATATCTCATGATGTTGTTAGTGAATTTTCAAAAGATAGGTAGTTAATACTTCGTCATTATTATTTTTGTTTGTAATCAAATATTTTTTATTGTTTTCTTGAAAGTTCTAGCTTTGATGTTTTCTCTACTTGTTGTTTATTTTTTCAAAGGGCGAGGATGACGATTTGTTTATTATGGATGAAAAGTTTATTGTGAATTGTGATGATGGAGTTATGACCTTTTTTATTTTATTTTTGAGTTTTATAATGATATTTTTGTTGTTTTTAGGGGACTAACCTAGGGCCTCGAGGGCTTATCAAAGATAAGCCTTGCCTACGTTGTACATGCAGAGGCTCGTAGTTCAGTTGGTTTGATAAGAACATATTTTTGATCTTTTATGTTTTGTGAATATTTTTGGATTTTGAATTTTTGACTAAGTTGAAATAAAACATAATAAATACTTAACGGGAATGAGCTAAGGCCTCAGGGGCTGATAAGCCTTTCCTACATTGTACACACAAAGACCACGTAGTTCAACTATTGTGACTCAAAAGCATAACATGTTTTTGGGATTTTGATGTTTTTAAAATGTTTTGATTTTGTTGTTTTCTATATGTTTTTATTTTTGATAGTTTTTTACCATGATGGGACACACAAGGATCTAATCCATTACTTGTTTTGAGAAGTTTCCCTCAGTTTGAGACAAGACTACCTTCTCTAGATGTTGATGGTGCAACAAGTTTCAATATTTAATCAGTCATCAAGCCATGGTTGGACACATGTTTTATTATGGGTCAAATGGGTGGATGATTTAAATAGAATTGATAGATAATGATGTTGGTCTTATTTAAATGTAGTGTCTGCTTCCCAGGATTTCACTATGGTACTGGTTCTAGAAGCACCACAAAGTGGTTTTCACTTAAAGAACATTTTATTTCTCTTTGTTGTTTTTCTTGCTTTTTGATTTTTTTGCTTTTTTATCTTTTTGATTTTTTTGGTTTTTTTACCCTTTTTCTTGAGGTATTCTGATGTGCTTCAAGTATAGAACTTCTTGAGGTGGTTGTTGTTCAGCGGTTCGACTGAGGGTTCTTGTTTAGGAGCAACCAATTGGTAAGCTCCAGAGTTGTAACTTGATGTGATGATGAATGGGCCTAACCATTTGGGTTCAAACTTACCTTTTCCATCTTGATTTAGTTGTAACTTTTGATTCTATTTGAGTACCAAGTCAGCAACTTAATTTATTTTTTTTGATCTTTTTATCATAGTTTCATTTGAGCCGATTCTGATAAACTTGAAGATGGTTTAATGTGATCAAACACCTTTCATCTAGGAGTTTCAACTCATTTAATCTAGATACCCGATACTCTTCATTGCTAACCATTCCTTCTAGTGATATTTGTAATGAGGGGATTTCAAATTTGATAGATAAGATAACTTTTGATCCATAGACCAAGGAGAAAGGTGTGGCACTTGTAGGTGTTCGGATACTAGTTCAATAAGCCCATAGGGCTGGGTTCAGTTGCACAAGCCAATCACAATTGATTTCATTAATAGTCTTCTTTAGTATTTTCAAGATGGTTTTGTGAGATGCTTCAACTTGATTGTTTCCTTGGGGGTATTATGGTGTGGAGAATCATATTGGATAGAGAACTTGGAACAAAGTTCTTGGACATATTGATTCTTGAATGGGGTTTCATTGTTCATTATGATGGTTTGGGGAATTCTACATCTCCAAATTAGATAATTCAAGATAAACTTGGATATCTATTTTTGGTGATGTAGGTCAATGGAATTGCTTCTATCTATTTGGTGAAATATTCAGTTACGATAATAATAAAATTATGCTTATTAGAGGAAGTAGGAGAAATATTACCTACCAAGTCTAATCCCCATTGTGAAAAAAGGCCATGGTGCTGTGATAGGTCTCAACTCCTGTACTGGTGGGTGAATAAGGTCATTGTGTTGCTAGCATTAACGACATTTTTTGGAATACTGAATACACTCTTACTCCATGGAGGGCCAATAGTAGCTTGTTCTCAATAGTTTTTGTACTAATTTAGGTCCACTATAGTGGGACCCACAAACTCCTTCATGTACCTATTGTAAGGTAGTTTGCTCTTATTTTGCATTAAGACATTGAAGTAACATACCATCTAAAATTCGCCGATATAAGGTATCTCCTAGGATCATGAATCGGGAAGTCCTATAGGTAAAGGTCTTCTTTTGGGTTGTTGTTAGGTCAAGTGGTATGATACCATGTTGGATGTAATCAAATGTGTCTTGGTACCATGGCGAATTAGGGCCAACAACAACACACACTAGTTTTGATTCCAAGATATCGAACATCAGTATGAGTAATTTCTCTACAAGGAATTCATACTTAGGAATGTTCTACAAAATATAGAGAAGTAGACCTATTGTTGCCATGACATCAACTGCTCTGTTGTTGATCCTAGGTATCTGTTCAAAGGTGATGGTTACAAAATATTCCTTGAAGCTATCCACCATCCTTTTATATGAAATCAACTTGTCATCTTTTGTTTGATAAACATCATTCACTTGCCTGATTACTAGTTGAGAGTCTTTGTAGACCTACAATTCTTTTATCCTCCATTCAATAGCCATCTTGAGTCCTATGATTAGGGCCTCATATTTTGAGATATTATTTGTACTTGGGAAATAAATTCTATATCCCTTCGGTATACTATCTCCCTATGGTGTGAGAAATAGGATAGCTGATCCAGTGTTGTGTTGAGTGTGGGACCCATCAAAATACAAGGTCCAACAACTTGTTTGTTATGTCAGCAATATACTTTCATCTGGGAAGTCGATTGTGAGAGGTTGGTGATCTACTATTGGTGCTTCAACTAGTTGGTCTGCTATGATCTATCCTTTGATCGCTCTCCTATCTACATACTTTATGTCAAACTCACTTAGAATAATTACCCATTTAGCAATTATTCTTGTTAGAGTTGCTTTTGCTAATAGGTACTTTAGTGGATCTACCTTTGAAATCAAATTTACTTGTTTGTTTAAGATATAGTGTCTTAGCTTCTATGTCACAAATATGATAGAGAGAGACACTCTTTCTATGGGCGAGTAGTTCAACTCGTATCCCACAAGTGTTTAACTAATGTAATAGACCACTCTTTCTTTGTTATTATCATCTATCTGTGCTAAGGGAGCTCCCAATGCTGCTTGTGTTGTAGAAACATAGAGTATCATTTCTTTGTTTGGAATAGGTGGCATCAAGGCTGGAGGAGTGAGTAGGTACTCTTTGACTTATTGGAATGCCTGATGAAATCTCCCATCCCACTTGAATGTGATATCTTTGTGTAACAAATGGATGAATAGATGACACATTTGCCAATTGCATGATGAATCGCCTGATAGATTAGCTTCCCTTGTAAAATTCTCAGTTGTTTCAATGTCTTTAGTGGAGGCATTTCTAATATTAGTTTTACTTTAAAAAGATCTACTACAACACCCCTTCTTGATACTATGTACCCTAGTAGTTTTCCAAATGTTACTCTAGATACACACTTTTTTGCATTGAGTCTCAAGTTATATTGTTCTAGCCTATCAAACACTTTTGTAAGGTTGATCAAGTGGTCTTCTATTTTGATGGTCTTCGCTAGTATATCATCCACACATTCTTCCATAGTTGTATGTAGCATATCATGGAAGATTGTAGTAATTGCTAGTAGAATATCATTGTCATCGACATATTGTACCCTAGTGGGTGAAGCCACAATAGTGGTTTACAATTCAAATAAGGAAAACTCACAAAAAATGACCCCAAGGTAAAAAAAGTGATTTTAGGTTTGACCGAACCCTTTTGAATTTTGGCTGCCAAAAAAAATATTACAATGCATGCGAAAGGGGTTCGAGCGAACCTCTTTGAAGGGGTTTGCTCGAACCCCTATGGGTTCGAACGAACCCCCTTATCCCTAATCCCCCATTTGAGACACAAAAAACCCTAAATTTTGGCACTTTAGAGCTCGGGTTGATGATGAAAATGGAGGAATATTTACAAACCCAACTAGAATTAGGTAGTCCTCAGAACGAGCTATCCAACGAATATAATTTTAATATTTTTTAATTTTATTATGTATGTGTTTTTTTAGTTTTATTAAACATAGGTTTTTCACTGAAAATCAAGCTCTCTATTTTGCACATGTGGAAAAATAGCAGATTATCAAAATAATTTTTTTAAAAATATGTTGAGGCTGGGCATTGATGTCCTTGATCCATTAAAAAATAAATTGAATTTTGATTCATACAAAAAAAGTTATGTCGTATACAGTCCGCCTATGTCTAAATTGCAATTGGTTTGACTTTGAAACTTGATTAAGGAAAAAATATTCAATAAAAAACTATGAGACCAAATGAAAGTGCTAGATATCATAGTTACAAATCTAAATTCAAAAAATTTAGAATTTTATGCTTCATACAAAAAAAGTTATGTTGTATACGGTGAACGTCACTTTTTTAAAATGTTGTTTTATAGAAAAAACCAGTTTTCGTGGGAGATGGAAAAAAAAGTGCAATCTGATTCCAAAAATTTTGAAAAAAAATATTTTTAGAATCTACAGACAAAATGTGATGAGACTCTAGTTTGCATCATCTTCAAATTCCTCACAGTTTAGCCACTATAGGTTCTTGAATATGAAGATTTAGTCAAAAATAATAATTGCAGTGTCTAGTTTGGCCAAAAATTGTAAACCACTATTGTGGGATCGCCCTAGTAGTTTTCCAAATGTTACTTTGAATACATATTTTTTTGCGTTGAGTCTCAAGTTATATTGTTCTAGCCTATCAAACACTTTTGCAAGGTTGATCAAGTGGTCTTCTATTTTTATGGACTTCAATAGTATGTCATCCACATATTCTTCCATAGTTGTATGTAGCATATCATGGAAGATTGTAGTCATCGCTCGTTGATAGGTTGCCCCTACATTTTTTAGACCGAATGACATGAAATTACAGTAGAAAGTCACCCAAGAACAAGTGAATGCTATTTTATGTTGACTATTAGGAGATATTTTTATCTAATTATAACCGAAGAAACCATCCATTAATGATAGCATCTCATTTCCTGCTGTTAGATCCACGATCATATCAATACTTGGAAGAAGGAAGTCATCTTTTGGGAAAACTTTGTTTAGGTCTCAGAAGTTTGTGTAGATCCTTATGCCCCCATTGGGATTTGAAACTGGTACTAGATTTGATAACCATTTAGGATAATAGATTTTTCTAATGAAGCCCACATCTAGTAATTTATTCAATTCTACTTTTACCAACAGTGTTATTTGAGGATGCATTTTCCTTAGTTTTTGCTTGATAGGCTTAGCTCCAAGACATATGGCCAAGTGGTGTATAACTAATGCTTGATCTAGCCCTAGCATGTCTGCATATTTCCACACAAAGTTTATCTTCCTTTTGTTGATGAATGTTGTGAAGTTCACTTTCTCTTTAAGATCAAGTGGTGTTGCATGGTATGTGATCTTTGGATTCTTTGTTGTGCCAACTTTGATGGATTGAGCTTCTTCTACTGTGAGTGTTGACTTCTCTTGATATTCAGATATAGGGAGATTGAATCCTCCATCTCTAGGTGCCTCATAGAGGTTTTCACCTTTAGATTCATCCTTTATTTTCTTCTTTTCAAGATCTGATAGAGCCACATTGTGGTTTTCTCCAAGGAATCTCATTTTGATTTTCACATTATCTTTTTCAATTTTTCAACTAGAGGACATAATCTCATCATCGAAGTATGCTTCCTATTCAAGTTCCATGATGAACCCTGCTTTATTATCTCCTTCTCGTATATCATTTTGAAGTCCCATAAACTCTATGATTGCTTCATCATTTAGGAATTGATCCAAAATAGGTGTATGTTGTTGTTGGTCCCAATCTATCAATTGTGGGTAGCAGAGGGATACCCTATCATCATTATCTTCAAAACTTATAGAAGTTTTTGAGATGGTTAAGATGGTTGTGGCATCATTCTTATTGGGTATCTAGGTCATCATCGCTAGAAGCGAAGGAATCACATTCAGCGAAATCCCACTCATACATGTTGGAGTCTGTTTTATAAGTATGGTCTTGAGATATAGTTTGTCTAAGTTGGGTAGGGACGATACCTATGTCAAAGTTGATAAATAGGTCTTCAATTGGTAAATCAAAGTTTATATGATTGTAGACATCCAATGTCTTAATTCTAGTAGAAGGATCTCCTTTCTTAAAAGAGGTATGTCCAATTTTTGGAGTAACCACATCTATCAAACCATAACCTAGTACTGTGCTATTTTTTCTCTGTTCCACTATAATGGGTTCCCATCTGCCTTGTTTGTGTAGCCCAAGTCCAGCTATTCTAGTGTATCCCATTTATTTAGATGCTAATAGCCTATACTGCTTGAATTAATTAGAAGAGGTTGTGGCTATTCTGGTTCCTCTTGTTCCTCTTTGTAGATCATGGATGACTAGTCTTCTTTGAATATCTCTCCATCCTTCATGTCTCCCCACTTGGTAAAAATTGTGGGTTTGGCTATCGTTTTTATTGTTTGAACATATTTGATCTCCTTAGGTCCTCTATAAACCTTGGGTGTTGGTGGAAGAATTCCAATGCAAAATTCTTGATTGAAATGATAATTTCTATTACCATTGTCAAGTACTTGAACCTTGGTTTCAAATTTTGGTTGCTCAATTGATGTTGGTTTAATTGAGGTTGATTGTAGTGTGGAAGGGTCAACATATGAGAATGAATGAAATGATATGTCATTTTTGGGTATACGCTGGATTTTGTTATATTTCTCCAATTTTGCACAATAATGGAAGGGTTCAGGATCAACATATAATGTAACCTCCTTTCCTTCACGAGGAAGCTTTAAGAACTGGTGAAATGTTGAAGGAACCACTTGTAGTGTATGAATCCAAGGGCATCCTAGAAGAAGGTTATATGGTAGCTCAAGGTTAAGTACTTGACATGTTGTTTCTATGGTTGTGGGTCCTATCTACACAAGAAGCCTGATGGTTCCTTATGAATTTCTTTCAAGGCCATCATAGGCCCTTATAGTAATGATTTTTCTCCTGTCTATTACATCATCAAAATACCCTAGATGTTTAACAAATTTCAAGGTACAAATATTTAGACCTGCACCGTTATCTATTGATACCCTTTTTACCATGTGTTTGTGGACACCAACCTCTATATAGAGGGCTTGGTTGTGGAATGACTTCTATTGAAGGTCTTTCTCAAAAAATACTAAATGATGATTGGTTGTGATTTTTCCAATCATGGCTTGAAACTGATTAGGATTGAGGTAATTAGGGACTGATGCTTCCAACACTTTCTCAAGTATTTCCCAATGTGCGGGTGATAATTTTAGTAGCTCCACAATAGAGATCAAAGTGGGAGTCTTCTTCAGTTGTTCCAAATACTATAGTCATTTGATGACTAGCTATGGGTTTAGGTCAGGTTCCTTGTATTGTGACTTTCCCTCAACAGGTAATTGTGTTACATTCGGGGTCCCTACCTCATATTGTTAACACATTGACATAGTTTCATCTACTTGGGAGATGGTACCTAGAATTGTGTCACCATAGGTGTAGTTAGCACCGTGGTAGTCATTCTTTTCCTTTGTCATTCTTCTTAGCATGGTTTATAATTATATTTGTGTATATCTAGAGGTCTTTATTTCCAAGACGATGTTCGATATCCACTTCTCCTTTGTTGAAAAAGTCTTGTATTATGTGCTTGAGTCTCATGTAGTTATTTGTTGTATGTCTTTTGATTTTGTGGAACTCGCATAAGTCCTTGTTGTACCATGGTGTTTTGAAGCTTGGCTCTTTATAGTTTGGGCGATCGTTGAACTTGATGAGGTTTTGTTGTAGTAGTTTGTGCATGATTGTCTCGAGTGGATCTCCTAATGTAGTGGACTTCCTCCTTAGTTAATCATACTTCCTTTGTTGTGCTCCTTGATTTGTTTGTTGGTTAACCACTTGATTTTTCTCTGGATATGTGAGTTGATTATTTTATGTGTTGTTGGGAGCATAGCTCATTTGTGTAACTTGAGGCTTTTTTGAGGTACATTTAGATTTTGTACATTCCATACTGCTCTAGCATCAACTACTCCATCGTTGGTCATGTTTTTGTTCTTGGCCCAAATCTTAAGTTTCTCATTTGAATTAGAAGAATTGTCTCTTGTGTTGTTTAGCTTAATCACTCCCCTTGCTATGAGAGCCCTTTCTATGTGTAGTCCCTTATCAATGGTCTCTTCGAAGTTAACGAGACACAACATGGTGAGTTGGTAGTTGACTTATGATTGGACATTGGAAACAAAGATATCTACTAGCTCCTTATCAGGAATAGGCCACTTGAATATACTAGCTTTATGTCTCCATCTTTGTAGGTAGGAGGTAAAAAAATATCCTTGAAATTGTTTAATCTTGTATAGATCCGTGATGGTGATGTCTTGTTCTATATTGAATGAAAAGTGGTTTACAAATTTGGTAGTCAGTTCATTGAAACTTTTAATTCTTGGTGGTAGATGGGAGAACTATTCCATAGCATGAATAGTAATACTAAGTGGAAAGAGCCTCATTATGTAGGAATCATTGTTTTTCACTTCCATGAAAGATACCAAGGAATCTCACACGTGTTCTACTAGATCTCCATTTCCTTTGTATTTCTCAAACTTTGGTATTTCAAAGTTTTTCAGAAAGGGGAGCATAGTAATGGAACAATCAAAAGGAAATGGGCATATATCCTATAGGGTTTAAGTCTTATTTGGTTTTCCTATCTGCATGTTTGATATCCTTTGATTCATTTCTTGTAGTTGCATTCCAACCTCTATTTTTGGTACATTTGTTTGTGAATCATGTGTAGTAGCCTTTTTGTCCCACAACGCTCGTTTGGTCATAAGTTGGGTATGGTGGGGGTATTAAACCTTGGTAATCAAGTTAGTTGAAAGGAGGGTTAAGTCCTTGTTGTGTAAAAGGAGGATTAGGTCCTTGTTGGTTGTAAGGAGTGTTAGGTCCTTGTTGAATGTAAGGAGGGTTAGCTCCTTGTTGAATGTAAGGATGATTAGCTCCTTATTGTATGGAAGGAGGGTTAGCTCCTTGTTGAACATAAGGAAGGTTAGCTCCTTGTTGGATGAAAGGAGGGTTAACTCCTTGTTGGATGAAAGGATGGTTAGGTCCTTTCTGTTGTTGTTGAGGAAGGGTACCTTGATAGCGCGTTGGTGGGATGAAATATATTGAAGGTTACCCTGATGGTGTGTTGGTGGGATACCTTGTTGATGGAACAAATTGGGAAGGGTACCATGTGGCACACCTTGTTGTTGGGACAAACTGTTTTGAAGGTTACCCTGATAATACGTTGGTAGGACACCTTGTTGATGGGACTATTGATTTGAAAGGGTACCATGGCACACACCTTGTTGTTGGTACTATTGATTGTGAAGGGGACCATGTGACCCACCTTGTTGATTGGAAAGGGCACCTTGTGGCACACCTTTTTGTTGGTACTATTGATTGGGAAGGGGACCATGTGATCCACCTTGTTGATTGGAAATGGTACCCTATGACACACCTTTTTGTTCGTACTGTTGATTGGGAAGGGGACCATGTGACCCAGATGGTTGATTGGAAAGGGTACCCTATGGCACACCTTGTTGTTGGTACTGTTGATTGGGAAGGGGACCATATGACCCACCTTATTGATGGTATTGTGTGGAAATTTCCCTTGTTGATTTTGTACATTTTGGGAAGGGTCAACATGTGAAGTGTTTTGGGGCATGTATTCTACTATTGGTGGGTTGTTACCTTGTGCCATGTCTTGAGATGGACCTCCTTGATATTGTTGGGCCACTACCATTTTTTGATTTGGGACGGTTTCCTAAACAAAGGGTTGTTCATTGATTGACCATTGCCTTATGAGAAAACTGGTGGCATGTTTGGAATCTCCAATGATTTGGGTATTTATCTCACAACTGAGTTATCTCCTAAGGGAATTAGGTGAGGATATTTAAGACCTTCCACATTAAAGTATATAAGAAACCTAGCACTTCTTTGTACTAATTTGAAGAAATAAGTATTTGGATCCTTCCTTAGGAGTTTATCCATCGGTTGAGCACCTTGGGATTGTTAGAATGTTGAAATAATTATTCATCATTTTTTCTTCCTCACTATCCACTTCTTCTATGACCATGTCCCTTGGGTTTTGGTTTGATGTATCCATCACTTTTTTTTGTCTACAGATTACCTCCTCTTCACTTGGTGATTGGTTTGATGTTGGTTTGAATGTTGGCTCCTTTTGAGGAGTTACAAGGTCACTTGGTCTATAACCCCATGGGCCACTTCCATTGTTTGTGGTGTTTGTTGGTGGCAGGCTAGCGCTACTTTTTTTGGCCTCCATGTTTTTTCTATGTTGTGATCTTGTAATTTTCCTAAACAAGTGCCAAGATTTTTGTGAAAATTTGGCGACTTCTAACTATGGAATAAAATAATGCTTTATTTTTGGGATTTTCTATTTTAAGGAAATGAAATTGCGTTTATTTTTGGATTTTCTTCTTTTGAAGGATGATTCCTATTGTTACACAAGAGGTGGTAATACGGGCCTTCCAAACACAAGATCTACTTTCCATTCCTGTTTGTCTAGGATATTTGTTGTGTTTCTCCATTAGGTTGGTGTTTCCTTTGTCTCAAATATGAAGCTCCTCAAACTACTGATAATATTTGTTTGTTCACCCTCAATTTATGTGAAGTTTAGTTGTATGATAGTTGTTGTAAGGTTCATTTGTTGAACTGGAGAAATTGGATGCCAAATGGTCATAAGGTGAATGATCAAAGTGTTTGGTGTTTTGATATTTTTTTTTTTGTGATCTCAAAACCCTAAGGTCTGAGTGATGTTTTGAGATGATGCTATTTTTAGAACTCAAAATGTTGAAAGGCTTGGATCGATATTTCACTTCTTTTTCTAGAGGATATGTTGCAGGAAATTTACTTGAACTAGCCTTGAGATTCAAGCAAATGTTGATATCTTAGAAGTGTGAGTGAGGGAATGATCCAAGTTGTTTGTTTTGATTTTTATTTCTAAAAGTAGGATGAGGTGTTAGATTCTGCAAATGGATGATGGATTGATGTAAATTATGACATGTTTTTGGGAGTCTAACTTTTGCTCTTCAAAATATTTGTAACCAGTTTCAGATTGGTTATCTTATTTTCACTAGAAAATAGAGAAAAAGTGGTTAGTTTGGAGAAAAAGTGGCAAATTATGTCAACTACAACCACATTATGGTCAACTATGGCCAAATTATGGTCAATTACGACCAGATTATGGTCGACTGCGGCCAAATCAGAAAATCAGATGCGGTAGGATTTTCCAAGAGTGGCTTCTATATCAAATTTTCTAATTGATCTATTGTACAAGTAAAAGCAAACTTTTTGGTCAAAAGCGGCATGTTTCCACTCAATTGCAGCCAAAAAAATAAGTCAATTGTGGCAAGATTATTGTCAATTGCGGCTAGATTATGGTAACTATGTTTAAATTTTGCAAAAGTGGCATGTTTTATTAGTGACTCTCATAAGGCAGATAGAAAAAGTGAGTTGTTTAGGTTGACTGCAACTAGTTTTAAGTCAAGTGCAACAAAAACAACAATAATAGTAGTATTTTGTACAGATTTGTTTTCCAGTTTCTATGTTTGGCAGTAGCTTTGGATAAATTTGTAGATTTGATGGTTTTGTTTGATCTGATTTTAGATTTTGGCAATTGATAACACAACACAACAATCAAAACTATTTGACCCTAAAATTTCTACAATTTTAAGCACTTTTCTTTCCACAAATTTTCAATGTTCGTGGAAGTCTAAAATCTAAAGTCATAGTTTCCAATGTTTACTTTTTCCTTAATGTGACTTGAAATGTGAGCTTAAATATCCAGAAACCTTTAAAGATATTTTCTTAAGATATCCTTAAGAAGTGCAAATGTAGGGCTCTTTTCAAAGGATTCACACTAGGTCAAAAGGGTTTAAATTTTGAGAACCATGTTAATGCTTGTTTTGATGTGTTCATTTTATTGAAGCATAATGTTTGATGTTTCAAAGTAACCGATTAGATCTTGGAAATTTCGTGAAGATAATTTACACCCTAGGGATAGACACTTTTTTCTAGGTGGGCTTACCTCATGCCCCGAAGGGATGATTTTACATGCAACAAATGGAGTGTTTTAAGCTCAGCCATAAGTCAAACTTGGTAAGTAACTTCTCAAAATCAAAGTTTTGATGCACCACTTCAAAGAATGTTTCTGGCTAGAAAGGGGTGGCTTCTACAAAATTGGTTCTTAGTCATGTTTTGGGATAAACTCGTGTTTATACATGTGGTGATTCACTCAATTAAGAGGTCTCCCAACCCTTAATAAAAAGGGGTTTTATGTATCTCACAAATATTGTGGGAGACTTTCATTAGTATTAAACATCCACACTAGGTGGTTGATGAATTTAGTCACCCATAATTATTTATATAGAAGACCAAAAAAAAGTATTGCTTGGGTCATTCTCTCTCACAAATTCTGAGGCAGGCCCTCTAAAGGTATGCTTTCAAATGAAACAATGTACGAAACTCAAGATGCTTTTCATCACCCAATATCTCCAAAAGACATGAGGGGAGAGGATAGACACCTCGTTTTCCAAACACAGAATACACAGTATATACTTCATTGCAATGTTCCTTTTAAGCCTCAAAAAATAAAATAAAAAAATAAAGTAAAATAAAGTAAGATGAAATAAAGTGTGTACAAGATAGAAATTTTGTTCTTTTTATGTGCACCAAAGTGAAGTATTCTGGATGTCAGACAAAGAGATAACAATATGCAAGATCAAAAATCATTTGTCCAATTTTAATCACCAATTGAAGTGATTCTAAAGCCTTCTCTTAATTGGTCAACAAAATTAAATCGATCATTTTGTCAACATATTAAAAGAATTTGGTCGAAAGAAAACTTTTTTTAGAACACCAAAACAAAGTGTTTGTTCTAATCTAGAAAGATTTATAAAAATTCTTTGTTTAGAGAACCAATTGCAAGCACGTAGATTTGCGGGGTTCTTTTTATAGCACCAATTGAAAAGTTTTCCTAGGCTAGAAAGCTTATGAAAATTATTTTTAAGCACCAATTGAGATTTTTCCAAGATAAAAATCTTTTGAAAGATTCTTTTTAAGCACTAAATTGAAAATTTCCTAAGCTAGAAAGCTTTTGAAAGATTATTTTTAAGCATTAAATTGAAATTTTCCTAAGCTAGAAAGATTTTGAAAGATTATTTTTAAGCACTAAATTGAAAAGTGTTTGGTTTGTGGAGTTCATTTGATGCACCAAATCGAAATTTTCCTAAACTATGAAAGCTTATGAATTGTTCTTTTTAAAGCACCAATTTGAATTTTTTCTCTAATCTAGAAAGCTTTTTGAACATTTTTTTTAGAGCACCAAACTGAAAAGGTGTAAGTTGTGGGGTTCATTTTATGTACCAAACTTAAAATTTTCCTAACTATGAAATCTTCTAAGAAAATTTAAAACTTTGACCGTTCACCTTCCCTGTAATAAACTTGTTAGTTTGTTCTTGGGTAAAAACTCATGACATGCTCCTATAAATACTACATAAAGAAGGTTAGCACCTATCAAACATTCAAATCAATCAACCATTAGAGTTAGAAATCAAAAACTAACATGCAACTTTTGTACAAAACTTAACAAAGCAAAAGAAAAAAATATGAGCAAAAGAAACCCTATTAGAAGCAAGTGTGATTGATAAAATCAAAAGTAGCTTTTGTTTGTTAAGAAAAAGTGGCTGAAATAAATTAAGTTCGCCCCTGTCATTTTAGCAAAAGCCCTAGAAATATCAAAAGTGGCCAAAAAAAAGTTGACTGTGGCAGGGATTGATCTATTAGGAAATAGATGGATTAGTCAGCCAATTAGATCAAACAATCAGTAATTCATAACTTGCTCAATCATGAAAGTGGGTGAGGATAATTAATTAATTGATTTAATTAATTAATCTTTTTGAGTTGCACATGCAAATCAAGTTTGACTTTTACAAACAAATTTGTATTTGTTTTATTTGATTTTTGATGATGTTTAGAATAATTTATTAAATTATTTATGATTAGAGGAAACTGATATATTCAAATTATTATGTTTTAATAATTTAATCAACTTATAGGAATAAAGTGAATTAGCGACATAATTAAATAATTGAGGATATTCAATTAATCAGGAGGAATAAAGTTAGATCGGTACTTTATTAAATAAATGAAATTTATTTAATTAGTCAAAAATGATAAAAAAGTGAATTAATTAAATAATATCATATTATTCAATTAATAGAAGAAATTAGGGTTTTCAAGATTTTATTAAATAAATGAAATGTATTTAATTAATAAAAAATGGTGAAAAGGTGAATTAATTAAATAATATAATATTATTCAGTTAATAGATGAAATTAGGGTTTTTGATGCAATTGATGTGAAATATAGTGATATTTAGTTATAATGATGTGGATGATGAGAAAATGTCATTTAGGATGTGTGATAAGCGTTAGGTCATTTTTACATGTCTACAATGGGTAAAGCAAACAAATCTCTATGGAAGTTCAGAGCTAGAAATGCCATTATCCCTCAACATGAAGAAATGAAGGCCTACTATACATACCAAGCAAGGAGTGTCATGTCAATGTCCCAGTCGATCGAAGGAGTGACAAATGAAGTGCCACCCTAGAAATGATTTATTTTCTTTAATTATATTTTATGATCTTTATGTTGTGAATTAAAATACTCTTTAAATTTTGGGTAGTTATTTTAAAAGAAGTAGCTATGTCTGTTTAGTATTTATGTAATTAAGATGAACATTAATTCACTCTTAATAATTCACTAAAAATTTGATATAGCATATATAGAATTGAAATTCATATACGTCTGTGTGCATTTAGTATGTCATTTTGAATGAAAGGCAAATTTATTTGAAAATGTGTTTGAGTAATTCTTGGAGTTATATCATTTCTGTGCAAATGAATAATGATTTCATTTAGGTGATTGATTTCAGTTCAAGTGTTATATTGAGTTGATTGTTTCTTTTACTCATATGGGATGGTATGCTAGCCTTTGTACCAATAGTTATACTTTTTCTTATATTCATTACATTCAATACTTGAAAGATTTCTAGTATTCAAGACTCTTACCTTTCCTAATTTTTGGTAAAAAGAATACATTATTTTAAATTCTTAGTTATAGGATTTTATTTAAAATTGAAGAGGGAGTTGTTCCTCTCAAAAATTCAAAGAGTATTTTTTTCCCATAAAAATAATAAACTCAATTGTTGGTAATTGATTGAATCTATTTTTGGCAGAGTTAAAATTATATAGTAAAATCAAAGGTGTAAATCATTTAGCCAACACTCATAGAACAACAACAACCTTAGTGAATTGATTCATTTGGTGCCAAGGTTGATAAAGAAAATACTAATATCAATGTTCCAATAGTTAGCCACAATCTACTCACTTTGTAGATTAGTGTTGAGCCCCTGTAAATATCATGAACATTCAAAAATCCTTCAAGTTTTTCCTTAATGAACAAGAATATTTTGACACACACTCTAGCAAGTTTGGCTTTCTTGTGATTGAAAATTCTTTTGTTATGCTGCAACCATAACCCCTAGAGAATGAGGAAGGGTAATGTTCCAAAATATTTTCAACTTGTGATTGGGGAAGGGAGAGTACCTTTGGGAGACAAGGTCTAGTATAGAAGTAGGTTAAAAAATTCCAAGCATATTGACAATCGATAAGTATATGGTACACAAACACCACATCCAACTCATAGAAGAGATAATTTTTTAGAAAATAGAAGCCTCTTTTGACAAAATTATCTAGAGTTAGAATTTTTTTTTTGCACAACTAACTAAAGTAAAAAGTTTATCTTGGGTAAGAGGAATTTGACCCAAACTTGATACCATGAGGGATGATCATCTTGGGATTCAATGAACAAGGAAAATCTAGAAGTAACTTGTAATTGAAAGGAAATTTGCAACCATAATAAGATATTTCCACATAACCCAAGGAAAAAATATCCAAATAAGCATTTACAATCCACAATGCAAAAGAATACACAAACATATAATCAAAATGACACAAGATGTACCCTATACAAACCCTCAAAAGAGAAAATGATCCATTCCCCAAGATCACTCACATACTCAATGCATTATATCATGAACAAAGATTACAATAAGCTTGTAGAGTCTATTGGTTCCCAAATCAACAAATTGTCAAACACTAAAAGTATGCCAAGGTTTATGATCAAGTTTAACAAGTGATCTGGCCAATGAATGGAACTAACCAAGATGGTTATAATTCCCTACTCTTTAGGTTTTGCTATGCCTATGCATGTGTACCTTTATCACCAATGATTGTTAATTATTGGTGATGAACTGATGATAATCAAGTAGATTGAAAACCTCATACAAATTTGTAGAGTTTGTGTGGTCACATTTTTTTCAATTAAATCATCCTCTCTCAATCTATTTATCATTGGAATTAGGGTTTGAAATAGACTACAAAAATACAAAACGAACTGCTACTCCTACTCCTACAACTGTAAATTAAAATATATAGAAAATATTTTACAAGGAATTATTTTGGGGATAGAAATGATCAGTGCCTTTCTTCCACTAAGTAACATAGTAAAAATGTAGATTGATATGTGTCCTCTTACTAGTTATAACTCAATTTTTTTGGCACTCTTATGTTTATGACTTGCATAAATGTGCAAGGAAGTTCATTACCAAGCTCTTCTTATTAATTTGAATGAATCTTCTAGGTTACTATGACTTATTCAAAGGAATTTAATTCTTATTTGAAGAAACTAATTAAATAAACCACACAAAACATAATGTGCATTGATAAATCAGATATATACTTGATACATTGATTTAAATAACAAGGAAAATATCAAATTGGAGATAACCAGATAATTGCTATTAATAAACTGAACAAAACAATTCAAACCAGAATTTGAGCACCAAGTTATTTCTTTCTTTCCATTACTATTCTTCAAAAAGGTTCTTTACAATGTATAGATTTTCCCCAAAATATCAATCCCCCTTTTTCCCAATGGTCTTGGTTTCCTTCTTATAGGTAGATGAAGGAAGCGACAAGCTTTAGACCATTACAATTCAAAAATTCATTTAATTACCCACCCAGGTGTATAACAACTTTGTATTACATTGATTATCTTTTGTTTATCTCTAATTACCCCGACCGAAATATTACACAAAATACAATTGATGTAGGTGAATAAATATGAAAATAAAACATCATAGAAATCCCAATATCCTCGTAACATAGAAATACAAAACATCCAAGGTTCATTGATAATCATGAGGCACTACACAAAACTTGATTACTTCACAACATCCTGAGGCATGACTATTCTTCAGGAGGGGCCAAATATTCTTGTTCCCACTAAAACATTGTATAATTATTTGGACATTTGTATTCTTGGATTTGTGGCACATTTTCCAAATGATCCTTCCACATTTTATTTAGTAATCCTCTAACTTCTATGACAAACTTGGAAAATCCTGAATCTAATGCAATTATTCCATCCAAAATTAGATTGAAACTACAAAAATTTACTTCATGGTCCTTTTGCAAATGAGTGATTACACTAGGAACTATTTGGTTGAACTCATTCCTCCAATCATCAAGATCTTTGAGATGAGCATCTTCAACCCTAGAATTTCTGGTACAAACTAATTCTTAGGATTCCATTTTTTCTCTGATTTTCTGACTCTCCCTAGGTATATATTAAAATTCATCAATAACCATCTTCACCATCTTTTTAGAGGGTTTTAGGGATGTAGGAGCATCCAGAATGCTTTACAAAACTTTACACAATGTCACCAAATGTGATGAATAGGTTGCCATTTCCTAAATAGAGGATCTAAAATTGGAACATGTGCCTTCATTTTTTCTAAAGCTTGTGAGAAAGTAACATAGAACTCATGCACATCTTCTATCTTATCCATAACAAGATTCACCCTATGCTCTAAAACCTTTTCCATTATACTAAATATTTGACCTCTCACCCCTTTTTTTGTGGATTCATTGAGTTTTTTCAAAATTTAAATCTCCTTTTCCTAACCTTTCTTTAATGAATTTACTTGATCTACAAGAATTATGTCAGAACTAAATTCTTGAGATGTGGAGGGATGATAAACCATAATTTCCTTGTCTCGAAAGGAATCCACTCTATTCAATTGTTGCTTTAATTTCACATTCTCCATAAACAATCTATTTACCTCCTCATTCATATCAGTTTGGGCCTTCTCATATTCCACTGACTTGAGCTCCATACTCTTAACAGCAACTTGAGTGAACATGGCTAAATGCATTTTCATGGTGGTTGATTCTAGTGTTGAAGTGTCCTTGAGTGTTTTTAACCATTACAACTCCCCTCATTTCTTGTACTACATCCAATAACCTTGGATTCTTAGTATTCTTCTATTTTTCCCAAAAGGCCAAAGTTTCAATCTCAGGGTTATACCCAGTGCCATTCATTCCTTCTTCTTAATCAAATTCTACAATTAACATGAAATCTTCCCAATTTCTTACTTGGTGAAGGAAAAACATTTTCTTCAATTCTATGGAATGAGTAACATATTTCTCTTCAATACCTTTTCTCTAGCCTCTTGAGGACAAATATTCACTTCATTTATCTTGAGCTGCTTAAAGGTTTGAGCCACAATTTGATCATGTTGAGATTCACCAATTCCCATTTTATTTATCTTAAACCTTTCTTCAAACTCATTAATTTTCATCTTAACCCAAAAATCCTTAAACTTAGGAGACTTCACAAATTCATCATCCTTTACAAACCTAAGAGAGGCTATTACTCTTTCATCTTCATGCAGCTTTGATTCTCCCTATATGTACATATCCACCCTCGCATCACGCTTATGAGCCTCTCAGTCTCATGTTTGAGCAAGTGGTTGATCAAATTTAGTATCATTCGTCATATGCCTTAGTACACTAGCAACCTCCTCGATATCCTCTACTTCTTCTCACAATTCAAATGATACTAAGGGAGTTATATCATAGATCTTCTATCTCTTAGACGTTGGTTGCTCTAGAGGTGAAACTGGTGAACAATGTTGCACTGAAACATCATCAAAGGGAAGCTCAGAGATCACAATTTCTCCTGGTTTCCTAATAGGACGCATGGTGGGCTTTGTGGGTTGGCTATCAGGTCCCTTTAATAATTGATCATATAAATTTTTGAAGTTATTAATCATCAAATCAATTCTCTTAAGATAATTTCCCTCTTCCATAAAGAATCTTAAGAAATTAGGGTCTTATTTCTTTTCTTCTTCTATTTCATCAAAATATCCCACTTCCTCTTTCTTTGAAACACCTCTTGAGGAGTGACACAATTACTTATCACATCTTCATCATAATCCACCTCATGGGTGATCCTTTTCTTGGTGAGAATAACTTGCCTCACAAAATTCATATGTCCCTCAGGGTCAAAAACCCTTTCCACTTTAGATAGCAAAGCATATCTACTTCTTAAGTAATCTTACAATTCTTAAAGGGTATCTATAGAAATGGAGAGCCCTCTGATTGGATAAAACTGTGGTTTCTGAATTACTCTTTAAATTGGATTTGATGTACTTCTTTGGAAATGGCTTCCTCAGTTCATCCTAAAGTGTTAATCCAAGAACGTAGGATTTTGAACTGTGTTGTGGCAATATGCCAAAGAGCTGAAATTAACAAACCAAGGGCTGATGGATGAAACCTAATATAATTTACTTATGGGAAAAATTCGGATTAACAGACTTCCTGTCACAAGTGTGATAGGAACCTGTGAAGAAATAGTTCTACACAGAAACAGATTACTGGCACTTAACAAAAGAGTAGTAAGGTAACAAAATAGAAATTTATCTAAAAATAACGTTTCACAAAGTTGAAAAAGAACTACTGACAACAAACCTCCAATACTACTTAATAAAAATTCAGAACAATCCCATTATCTTATTCAGCTGCTCTTATGTTTAATGATCTGCATATACCAGCAAACAACTATTGAATGAATATAGATTGTATTGGTAAGTATTTAACAACTTAATACTAATTAATACCCTCGTGGAAATGAATCACACAACATAAGATTTAGACAGCAATACAGTAATGAAATAATTAAACAACTTATAAATTCAAAGCATACATTAACACACACACAATCTAATGCAATAATCACCAATCAACCAAAGATGTGGGCCCTTCCTTCGTCGTTCGTTGGATGATAAAACTCGTGTTCACAGAATTATGCTACTATCGCTTCCATTCATCCAAACAATCATAGACAGAGTATATATAAAATCACCACAATTTTGCTTTTAATTATGTATATTGATATGTAGTTTCAGTGTACACGCATATATATACATATTGAAGCTTACCTAAATGTCTAACAATCTTTCAGATATAATCGATAAAATTTTTTGGTTGTTAGTGGCTTTCAGCCAACAACCTTTAGAAGATAATCAAAAATAGTTTTAAAGTCTTCTGAAAGTTTTCCAAGAACAACGTAACAACCTAAAATAGAATGACTAATCTTTGATGAGTAAAAACAAGAATGACAATATAACTTCAACAATTCAGTTATCCTTTCACCGATATCCTTTATGCGCACTGACAACCATTAAACACTTCCTATCACCAGAATAAAAAAGACAGTTAATAGCAGTCAGCAAAATCGGTATTTTCACTAGTTTTAACCTTTTCTTCTATTTCATAAAATATCGTTTGTTCATTAACAAAAAGTGACAGGAACAATAGGAGACACTAGGAAGGATGAAAAGGGTTGACACAAATGAGAGGTAAAAGGATGACACATTTTCTGTTCATCATTTTCTCCCAGCTGAAGACCTTGCATGTCCTCATGCAAAGAGAGTGTAGAATACAAACCAGAGAGAGAAGGGACAAGTTTCTGTAGGGTATTGGCGACTTCTTTGACACACAATTGATGAAGTTCTTGCAACTGTTTTTCATGCTCTTGAATGGTTATCATTGATGTCTTGGAGGCATGTGCTTGCTCAAGTGCTACATTCAACTGACTGATTTCAATTGCTTGCGATGAGTTGAGTGACTCTGTCACTTGAACTTGATTATGTAGAGTTTCATTCTCCTCAGTCAGCTTAGTCACCAAGTTCTACAGGCTACGAATGTCATCATTAGTGAGCAAGGGTTGTTCTTTCTCATACTCCTCCTCTGCCTCTGGCTCTTGGTTGGCTTGTTGTTCTTGGTGAAGGGTTTCAATATTCCCCTGTTTCCAATTCTGCATATCCACTTCAGACCCCATTCTTTCTTCTACTTGATTCTCTTCTTCTTGGGTAGTGTCATGCGACGTGTGATCATCAGGATTGTCAAGATTATTATAAATTTTAGCTGGGGCAGACTCAGTCCGAACAACATTTTCATCAGGAAGATCTTCTTGACTGCATGGCATCTTTTCTAAGATAGGGGAATGTTGGGGAAATACCTCAGAGTTTTTCTCAAGTTCTTCACTTAAAATAGGAGAATTCTAAGGTGGCATCTTGGGATTTTTTTCAAGCTCCTGGTGGTGTTGTGAGGGATCCTCAAGGTTTGTCATTTGCTGCTTCTTTCTATTACTTCTTCTCAACTCCCTAGCAGCAGCTTCTGCTCATTTAGTTTTGCAAGAGACTGATGCCACTATTGTCAAATCCCCAACATCCTCAGGTGTTTACGAACCTAAACCACTAGCTACATTAGCCAGGTTGGCTAGTTTTTCTGTGGAATCAGTTGACAATTTTATTCCTTTTAAAACAATAGTTGAAGTAGTCCCACTACGCCATTTCTTTTCAATCCCAGGGCCAGGGGTACCTTAGGGTTTGGTTGTTTAGCACTGGAACCCTTAGCCTTTTTTCCACTAGACCCTAAGGTTTGTGCCTTTCCTTTCTTAGTACTATCAAGAAGAGTTTTAGGCTCAAGATATTTGGTGCATTTATCATCTTCTAAGCTTCCCTGACCTGACTCTTCCTCCTCTAGGGTGTCAGTGGATTTTCCTATACTCTGGGAATCTTCTTTGGCAGAGTGTTCTGAAGTAGGGAGGGTATCTTCAACGGAATTATCAGGGGTTTCATCTACAATGAAGGAGTCCCAGTCCCTAGGAGGTGAAAGTCTCTTCAATTCTCCTTATGATTAACAATTTAATCAACCTATGATGTTCCAATGAATTCTCACTACCCTTCTGAACTACTTTACGGATTTGCATTAAGGAAGAATATAGAAAGAAAGGAATGCTCATGAGTGCACCCCATCTCAAATGTATCATTAGTCAGAATTATTTTGCGTAAATATATACATACCTTCACAAGTCAAATACTGGATAATAAATTTTGCCACATTGTTCCAGGGAGCGAGGAGTGAAGATAACTTTGTGCCCTGACCTGATACCATTTCGACCGATTCTCCACATGCCAGGAACTTCTTACGGATGGATTTGAGGTCTTTCTTGCGCCCAGAATTGTCAGGAAAATAATATTCTCCTGTTAATGGAAATCTCATGACATCTACTATACTTTCGACTGAGATAGGAATTGCTAGCCCACAGACTCATGCCCATGTATTGTTGCATGTTGCCGCAAACTCATGAGCCAGTTTCTCATCAAACCCCCGCAATCTCTTGAAATACGCATCCCATCCTGCTTGCTTGAATATCTTGTAGGCCTCGGACATCACAAGAGCCCTTAAATCACCCATAGTTGTTGGCTCATAGCGGTGTCTGCATTCTCCTGCCAAATCTTTACCAGGAGGTGCAATCCAAATAGTTCATAGTTTAAACCCGGTAAAGAGTGAAAATGGTTTTGCAGAGACAACTATTACTGGGAATAGGACAAGTTTTAACTGATAGTTTGTGTATATGATAAGAATGGGTTTATGATAAGTGGTTAAAAAAATGGAGGTTTCTAGTTTATTATTTGCAACGAATTGTAATGATTACGGTGGTATTAAGAGGGAGTGTGCTATTTATGATGTATCATACCAGAAATCAAAGAATGTAGATACAATGGGATGAGGATTTTGTGAAAAGGATGAGACACGACAGCAGATGTGACACTTCCCCCCTAGTTTAGCAAGTTACTCGGTCACGGGTGACGTCACCATTAGTAAATGAATGAGCGGTATTTAAATAAAATAAAAAGAAAAGAAAAGAAACATGTAATACCAATACCGATGACCGTTGATGGATAGGAGTGGCGATGTGGCGGCACGTGTGTTGAAGCTGGTACTGATGTCAATGATAGGGAAGAAGAGTGTAGTGTGGGAAGTATAGGCATGATGAAGCCGAATAGAAGCAACCAGTTGGAGAACGCTGCATGGAAAATAAAGGATGAGAACAATGTCAAGGTGGAGTATGTTGACTAACAAGGCGGTGGTCTCCAAACAGGTAAAGGGCTCCTAGCAAAGAAGAGACTAGAAAGTTGGCCATGAGGTAACCGCATCAGTTCCTAGCATGAGAGAGACAGGAACACAAAATCAACAGAAGCAATGGTTGTTGGCTGAAAGCCATGAACAACCATTATGACACGGAGGGCACCAATAGATGTGAAGGGTCGTAGAACCCGACTAGGTAGAAAGGATAGCACCAACCAGTAGAAACAAAAAGGAACTCCTGACAACCAGGTGATAGGAACAAGGCAAGGCCAATTGCTAGGTGGCAAGAAGAAGAGGCCAGGAAGGCGGGGTGCCAAAATTGAAGATCTTGCTTGGTTGTGTGTTGTCTACCTTGTTTCTTATTCTTTTTTTTTCTTTTGGATGATAGACCACCTGTTGTCCGATTTTCAATCTACCACCGCCTAGTGGTGCCGAGAAATCAGTTTTCACCACTAAGTTGTTTGTTTTTTTTTTTTCTTTGACGATAGACCGTCGGTTGTCCGGTTTTCAATCTACCACCACCTAGTGGCGTCGAGAAATCGGTTTTCACCACTAAGTTATTTGTTTTTTTTTTTAGAAATAGAAATGGTCAATCTTGAAGGAGGCCGAAAGGAACAACAGCAAGTTCCTGTGCCACCTCTAAAAATAAATCTTCTTTGGAGAGAGGCTTCTTGTAAAGTTTGAGGCAGTGACCATTGATGAGAAGAGATCATCTTTTTGAGTCAACTGTGCAGAGACGAACAACACCATTAGCATTTACGGTCTGAATATCATAGGGCCCCAACTAGGGTGTGTAAAACTTTCCTTTGAAGTCTTGGAAGCGAGAGTCGTATAGGAGTGCCCAATTTCCAAGTTGAAATGACTGTTGGCGGATGTGGTGGTCATGCCATCGAGCACGTTGTTTCTGGATGGTCTCGGTGTGGAAGAGTGCTTCCTGGCGTAATTCATCTAAAGAATGTAGTTGGTCAATGTGTGCCTTCTGTGTATCAAAAAGATCCATACCCATTTGTAGTGCGGTCCGAAGAGTTTTAATCTCAAAATCAATGGGAAGGACTGCCTTCTTACCATAGATGAGCTCATAAGGAGTCAGACCAGTAGTGGTCTTCCACGTTGTTCGATAAGCCCACACGACCTCAGGAAGTCGTGTAGCCCAATCGCGTTTATGAAGAGAAATTGTCTTAGTAAGAATATTCTCAATCTCTCGATTGGTGAATTCTACTTTCCCATTGGCTTGAGGGTGATAAGGTGTGGACTTGCGGTGGCGGATTTCATATTCATGAACCAGGGAAAAAATGAGTTCTGATGTAAATTGTGGTCCTTGATCGATGGTTATCTCGTGCAAAACACCAAATCTTGTGAAAATCTCAGAGTACAAGAAATCGGCTACTTTTGTATCTTTGGCATGCTTTAGGGCTATCACTTCCACCTACTTGGTGACATAATTGGTACATACAAGGATGTATTCCTTGTTCTGTGATGGTGGGTTGATTGGGCCAACAAAATCAAGGCCCCACTTCTCGAATGGCTCTCTGGACAACTGTGGATGTAAGGGAATCTCATCCAAGTGTGTGGGTCGGCCCATGCATTGAAACTTGTCACAATGATGAACATAGTGTTTAGAGTCCTTATGGAGTGTAGGCCAGTAGTAACCTGTAGTGAGAATCTTCTGGGCAGTCCGCTGAGCAACAAAGTGTCTTTCATATGGTTATGTATGACATGCACAAAGGATATCCAAGACATCATCTTCGGGTACACAACACCGCATGATATTGTCAATTCCAGTGTGAAAGAGCAATCCATTTATCATGTATACTGTCCACTGAGGCCAACCAGATTCTGTCATTCCCTTGAAGAGAAATGTGGTGGAAACTTGCATGTAACAAGGTAGTTTGCAATATCGGTGAACCAGGGACTCCTCGTGGATATAGCAAAGAGGTGCTCATTTGGAAAGGCATCATCAACTGGAATAGGTTCATTGTCTGGCAATTGCAATTGGGACAAAAAATTTGCAACCACATTTTCTTGACCAGGCTTATCAAGTATAGTTATATCAAATTCCTGGAGTAAAAGCAACCATCTAATAACTCTACCCGTTACCACAGGTTTATTCATTAAAAATTGAATTGTCAAATGATCTGTGTGGACAAACACTTTATAACCAGTAATGTAATGACAAAATTTATTAATGGCATACACAACAACTAAAAACTCTTTTTCAGTTATTGTGTAATTTACCTCAGCCCTCGTGAAGTTCTTGTTGATGTAGTAGATAGAGTAGAAAAAATTATCCTCTTTTTGTCCAAGCACAACTCCCATGGAATAGTTAGAGGCATCTATGTGGATATGGAATGGTAGTTCCCAATTTGGTCCTCTAAGGATGGGTGTGGTGACGAGTTTTATTTTGATGGAGTCAAAGGCTTCTTGACACTCAGGTGTCCAAGAGAAAGCAATATCTTTGGCTAGCAAGGCAAACAAGGGAGATGCAATTTTACTAAAATTTTGGATAAATCTCTGGTAATATCCTGCATGGCTGAGAAAACTTTGAACATCTTTTTGACTAGAGGGTATAGGCAAGTCTTGGATAATCTGGACCTTTTTAGGATCTACTTGAATACCTTTGGAGGAAATGTAATGGCCAAGCACTATCCCTTCGGTCATAAGTATGTGGCATTTTTCATGACTCAATGACAGGTTGGTGTCTATACAATGCCTAAGTAACTTGTCTAAGTTTTTTTTAGCCTCTTCATAAGTATTACCATGGATAGTAAAATCATCCATGTATACCTCAACACAATCGTTGACAAGATCTACGAAAATGCTCAAAACTGCCCTTTGAAAAGTGGCAGGGGCATTACATAAACCAAATGGAAAGATGCAATAAGCAAAGGTGCCCCAAGGGCAGGTGAAAGTGGTGTTATCCTGATCTTTTGGTGCTATGCAAATTTGGTTATAACCGTTGAACTCGTCCAGAAAGGAGAAGAAATTTTTACCTGCAAGAGTGTCCAATACTTGATCAATAAATGGCAATGGAAAATGATCTTTCTTAGTAGATTTATTTAATGCTCTATAATCGACACAAATTATCCATTTACCATTTTTCTTAGGAACCATAACTAAAGGAGAAACCCATTGACTATCAGAAATAGGATATATAAACCTCACGTTCAATAGTTTCTGTAACTCCTCTTTAACTATGTCGTGCAAAGCAGGGTTAAGCCAACGTTGTGGTTGCTTAATTGGACGAATACCTTCCTCAATATAGATATGATGGGTGCAGGTATTAGGATGAACGCCATGCATGTCTTGGTATTCCCAAGCGAAGGCTTCTTTATTCATTCTAAGCATGACAATAAGATCGTGGATTTGTTGAAGGGCGAGCTGTGGATTAATGTTAAGTGTGCGATTAGGTAGAATTTCCATAGTGACAGATTGTGTTGGTGACTCAATGGATAATACTTGTGAGGTGGATGGCATATCACTTGATTTTGTAGAAGATAAGAATGAGCCATATAAGAAATTATGGGGTAATAATTGATGCAGTGTGATAAAGTGTTGAACAGAGCGTGAACTCCCCACTAGTGGAAAATCCCCAAAAGGACATTGAGTATTTATACCTAAATGGAGGACCATGCTTTCAAATATTTCATTAAACATATACTTGTTCTGAAGGAAAATAATAAGAACATTATCCTTAGTAGGCTCTATCAATTGTTAGGATTGGTAATGATTCATCCAAGTTGCTATCAATCCAAACGGGGTCCTCTGTCTCTAACAAAGGTTGTGTTGGCAGGTATAGAGTCAACTATTTCTTATTCTCACCATTGGAAATAACCATGTTCCCTGATTGAAAATTGATAAATGCATCTGCGACTGCTAACCAAGGGCATCCCAAAATCAGGGGGTATCCCCCCAGCTTAATTTTTGGCTGCAAGATCACAAAGTTAGTTGGGTATTCCCATGAATCAATAGAATGGATTACATCTTCAATCATACCTTCAGGTTTGACCAAAGATCGATCTGCCATTTGAAGAATTGTAGGCGTAGGCCTAAGTCCTTCTAATGACAATTTTTCTTTTGTTTCGTTTGTCATTACATTAATTGTAGCACCCAAATCGACAAGGGTATTAGGAATACTTACTTTACCAATGGTTACCTTAATGACTAGACTCCCTAGATCGGCATACTTTGGAATGGTAATGTTTCCAAGCATAAGCTCTGCCAACTGTCCAATGACTTGAACCGTTTTTGGGTCTTGCTTCTTCCGCTGCTTCAGGGTATATAGATCATGAGTTGTTTTTGTATAGAAAAGAATATCTTTGATGGCCTACAACAAAGGAATCTTAATGTTAACATTGCACAACTCACTAACAAAATCAAACTCAGGTTGAGAATCCTCCCTTTCTATTGGTGCAGATTGAAATCATTCAGGAAAAGGGGGGTCTTTGGTTGGCTTGGTTTCTAACTCCTCATTGATTTTGGTAATGGTGGGCCCTTGAAGGACCTTCCCTGACCTTAATTGAACTCCATCTACTTCTAATTTATTTACGGGATAGGTGGCGTAACTTGTTGTCTCATTATTATATACTGGTTGGGTGGCCTTATTGTTGGGGTTGGGGTTGGGCTGGGATGGCATTGACGTAGGTCTTGGTGGCTGTGTTGGATTAATAGGTGGGGTGATTGATGATGGAAAAGCTAGAAATTGTGGCTGTTGGTATGGGTTAATCATAGGAGGAGGTGGAAATTGTGATTGTGAGGGGAATGGTTGTTGGTATGCAGATGGTTGTGGAGTTTGTGGCCTCCATGCCTATTGCCATGGCTATGAGGTATATTGATACTGAGGCATCCATTGAGGGTATGGGAGTTGTTGCCAACCCCCATACAATCCCGTTTGATAAGAATTGGGTTTTCTTAGTCCTGGGGCAAGATAATTGTTCATCATGTTGGGATGCATTGCTCAGGGTGGAAAGGGTCGCCTAGGGGCCATATAATAGATAGGTTCTTCAAAATATTCCATTTCAGTTACTCCTATAGGAAGAGGCCTTAAGGTAGAGTTCTTCTAAAGATGAGATGTTTGTCCTATTGTATGGGCAATCCTCACTACCGTGTCTTTTACAACACGTTGGACAAAACAAAGCTAGGGCTTTTTCAGCTTCTTCTTGTTTCCTACGGGTGTGAAGAGTGTCTATTTGTTTCCCATATGACTCAACAAATCTGTTTTAAGGTCTTCAAGTAAATTGCCTATTTCCCTTTTTGTGATACCTATTGCATTGGCTACGGCATAAGGCTTACTTGGATAGCTCCTTCTTGAACGTTGCGACCTCGAATAGTTCCTAAAAATATCACAAATATCATCAAATTCTATTTTAGAGATGTTCTCTTTTTCTATTAAATTTAATGCTTCCATATCTGTTATCCCTCTAAGAAATAAAATTTTAATGGTATCATCATTTAGTCCCTCCTGATAAGACCATTGAAGACTAAACATAAAACGTTCAAAGTAGTCTTCTACAGACTCATCTTCCTTTTGATTCATGCGAAAGATCTCATCCCAAACCTCCTTTGTCGTGCAGTATTCCTGGTACGTGTTCAAGAATAGCTCCTTCAAGATGATCCATGTTCTAATATTCCAAAGGTTCATAAACCACCGTAGGGTGGCATCCTTCAATGTAGCTAGAAACAGTTTGAGTTTCTGTGCATCATTTTGGTAGTCATAGCTGTGACACAACACATCAAATTCAAACAAAAACATGTCAGGATCTTCCATTGAAAGACCATGAAAAATGGGCAAAGCAGAATGAGGAATATTTTTCATAGGGGCGTCTCTTCTTGGATCTGTGATTGGGAACTCAAAAGTGACCGGGTTATTGTTGGCCAATGCCCTATCACGATTGTTGTCATTGTTGTTGTTATTGTTGTTATTATTGTTGTTATTATTGTTGTTATTATTGTTGGGATCCATGACTTCAAATGCCCACGGAGTAAAATAAGTTTTAAATTGGTTGTGGCTTTCTTCGAAAAATGGACCAACTTGATCCCTGTAATATTTTTGGAAAATTTGTTCAACTTTTTTGTGTAATATATCAGAAGAGCTTGGTTGGGTATTTGTGGGTGTCTGAATAATGGTGGTCTCAACAGAACATTTCTCAAGATCAGGTTCAAGCAATTCTAATGATGGCAACTTACTTTTTGGTTTCTCTTGAGTCAAGGTACTTGTCTCAATGGGTGACTTGGACTTATCTTGCAATTATTCGTGTTGTGGGTTCTCAATGGGTGGTGCTAATTTCTTTTTGGATTTTTCGGGTTGCGAACTACTTCCCTTTTCTTTTCTAATAAATCTTCCTCTATTGTCCTTGTTACGATTCATGCACCTAAATGAGCTATGGCAAAGAAAACCAAGGGTAATTATCCAAATGAGGTCGACTATCATGTGGATTTTCTCCTTAGCACAATACTCCTAGCTTGGTTTACTAGAAATGCAGGTCTTTAACACCGTTCCCCGGCAATGGCGCCAAAATGATTGGATAAAACTATGGTTTTTGAATTACTCTTTAAATTGGATTTGATGTACTTCTTTGGAAATGGCTTCCTCAGTTCATCCTAAAGTGTCAATCCGAGAATATAGGATTTTGAACTGTATTGTGGCAATATGCTGAAGAGCTGCAATTAACAAACCAAGGATTGATGGATGCAACCTAATATAATTTACTTATGGGAAAAATTCGGATTAACAGACTTCCTGTCACAAGTGTGACAGGAACCTGTGAAGAAATAGTTCTGCATAGAAACATATTACTGGCACTTAACAGAAGAGTAGTAAGGTAACAAAATAGAAATCTATCTGAAAATAACGTTTCACAGAGTTGGAATTGAGCTACTAAAAACAAACCTCCAATACTACTTAATAAAAATTTGGAACAATCCCATTAACTTATTCAACTGCTCTTATGTTAAATGTTCAACTATTGAATGAATAGAGATTGTATTGGTAAGTATTTAACAACTTAATACTGATTAATACCCTCGTGGAAATGAATCACACAACATAAGATTTAGACATCAATACAGTAATGAAATAATTAAACAACTTATAAATTCAAAGCATATATTACCACACACACAATCTAATGCAATAATCACCAATCAACTAAGGAAGTGGGACCTGCCTTCGCCGGTCATTGGATGATAAAACTCACATTCACAGAATTATGCTACTATCACTTCCATTCATCCAAACAATCATAGACAAAGTATATAGAAAATCACCACGGTTCTACTTTTAATTATGTATATTGATATGTAGTTTCAGCGTACACACATATATGTACATATTGAAGCTTACCTAAATGTCTAATAGTCTTTCAGATGTAATCAATAAAACATTTTGGTTGTTAGTGGCTTTTAACCAACAACCTTTAGAAGATAATCAAAAATAGTTTTAAAGTCTTCTGAAAGTTTTCCAAGAATAGCGTAACAGCCTAAAACAAAATGACTAATCTTTGATGAGTAAAAACAAGAATGACAATATAACTTCAGCAACTCAGTTATCCTTTCACTGATATGCTTCATGCGCGTTGAACACCATTAAACACTTCCTGTCACCAGAATTAAAAGATAGTTAACAACAGTCAACAAAATTGTTATTTTCACTAGTTTTAACCTTTTCTTCTATTTCATAAAATACCGTTTGTTCATTAACAAAAAGTGACAAGAACGACAGGAGACACTAGGAAGGATGACAAGGGTTGACACAAATGAGAGGTAAAAGGATGACACATTTTTCCCTCATCACCCTCCATACACAATCAGGTCAAGTAAGAATGTAGCCTTCTATTTTTTCATGACATCCCTTTCCATCCACAACATCTGCCACATGATTTCTAACAATGCCAAGCGAGGAGGAACAAATTTGGGAAAAATGTGGGGAGGCTAAGGGCATCCATAGATACTCATTATTGTACATGATCAAGAAAGAAAAACCAATCACCAAAGTTATGTGTATGTCCCTTTTATGGTTTTAATACCAAAGGTCTTAATAATTCCCTTATTTCAAAAGGAAGCCTTGGTGAAATATTACCAAGAGTGATCATAATTGTAATTATGAAGTCATCATAGAAAATTACATACATTCCTGCACCTACTGTGCCAAATATGACACCAACATTGTACTGGAATTATCTTTCCTTATTGATCAAGAATTCTTATGTTCATTCTTTGGGTCAATCGATCTCTATTTTGATTCAAGATTAAATGGAAAAATAGAGAAGAATGCTTGAAGGTAATGGAAGCCTTGTTTTCTCTTACTTGAAGAAATCCCTCATGTAACCTCTTTTCAATTACTGAAGAAAAATCAAACTCAATATTCACCTCTAGATTTTGAATCCTCATGGCCATCATCATAAGATTGACTAGCATCCTATCATGTGCATCTATTACTAAGACCTGACACGAGGAAAAGTATGTCCTTTTGTAGTAAAATTCAAAGTCATCGACTAAAAATTGTTCACCACAAGAAGGGGAAATAGGTATCCTTCTATTATTGAAACCCTTATTCATATACATTGGAAGCTCATCACTCTGATAAGTCTTTCTCAACCTATTATAGTCCTCACTCTTTTGAAGGTCAATTTTGGTGAGAGCCTGTTTGTTCAGCATAAAACACTCTATGATGGAATATTTGGTTAATACCACTAGTGGTGAGCCATTAGGCATCCTCACAGTCCTTGTTGCTACATGATAATGTTTTTCCAATAGTTTGATGAACTCAACATTTACAAAAACATTAGGGACAACTAGCTTTGCCAAGTCAATATTTCAGGGGTTTGAAACTGGGACCTTAGCATTTCTCTTGTCACAAAAGTACCAAAAAAATTCCCACCTTAAAATAGGAATAACAACATCCCTACATCCATGTGCCTCATCCCTGAACACCTTCTTATAACCCTTATCAGCTAACTTCAGCAATACATCCAAGATTGACTACTGAAGTGGTCTTTTTTCTTTAGGAGCTAAGGACTCTCCCTTCTTACTTACATACCTACTTTTCTTAGGAGGCATTGTGTAAATTGCACTTAACTAGGGTTCAAGACCTATTCATAGAGCTAATTGAAACTAGGAATTGGAATTACTCATGAATTTGATAGAGGAGAGGCATAGAAGCACTTACCTGCTCATACAACAGTTGCAGAGCCCACACCAAGCCTTGAATCCCTTCGTCTCTAAACACATTGAGTTGTTGTGAATGATCAAAATAGCACCAAAGTTGAAATATATCAACTTCTGAACTTAGTCACTTCACCATTAACATCAACTTGTGCTAAAAATTTGTAATGATTGATCAATGTATGTGAGTTTTAAATATGCATGCCTGATCTAAGAAGATCAAGTGATCTAAATTCTTTTCATATAGTTAATTCTTAAATTATCATAAATATGATGCCACCTTGTACCACAGTCTTGCCAAAATAAATCAAGACCCTCGTGGGGCAGTGAGGGCCATACCTTTCATTTTAGTCTATCCCGCTATACCGCACATCACCTTTGACATAATGGTATACCCATCATGGGGCTACGGGTTACTTCATGGTTGCTTAATTCCTTACTGCCATCCCACACACATTCCCATTAACTGTTGCGATATTGTGGTGAACACACACATTTCACTTCAAGCTCTTGTAAACCCGTTAAGGGCTATTAGTGGTGAGTTCAAACCTCTATGGGGGTGCAGTATGACCCAAAAGATGGAAACACAAGGATGAAACATATGCAAAGGAAAAATACCCAATTGAGGATATTAGTAAGAAATTTTTGATGCTAAGATATGAGTGATAGAAGGGTTAAGGCTCTTTATATTAGATTTTTGGGTATCAAATTGGAAAAATTTGGAAAATTTTATAAGTTCCAACATTGGCTCTAGTTGTGCATGAATGGGTAGCAGATATTGCAAGAATCCAAAAGTAATCTCTAGGACACAAACCAAAAACAAAAAACCCAAGTAGACATAAAGGAAACAAAATAGGAAAAACCTAAAACTATTGTGCATGGAATTGATCTTCTTGAAGAAATGAAGTGTTTTAGAAATTGTCCATGCACTAGAAATTCCTAATTTTCATCCACCATGTTCTATAAATAATATGAGTCGTCTCCACATTTTCTTGTGATAACAAATGGACCCAACTATAGAGCTTCAAACTTTCCATGTTTTTCCTTATCTTGAGTCCAAGCATTCAACACAAGAATGATATCATCAATCTAAAACTTTATGTCCTTGGCCTTCTTGTCAAATAAATATTTCATTTCTAGCTACATTTTCTTATTCTATGTTTGTGCTTGACTTCTAATCTCATCTAACTCTGCTAATTGTTCCATCCTTTCCCTCCATAGGCTCAAGTATGTCCATGTCTTCGTGCAAAATGAATTTGTAAATTGGAAGAAGGTTATGCATTGGTATTCTGGCTTGAGCTCCATAAACTAGCTCAAAAGGATATTTACCAGTAGCCTTCTTCACTATGATCCTATCTGCTCATAGTGCTAACTTTAGTTTTGAATCCCAAGCCTTTTTATTGTTGTCAAGGATTCTTCTAATTATTTTCATAATACTCTTATTACTAGATTCAACTGGATCGTTAGCTTGAGGGTGATATGGAGAAGCATATGAGATCACTATGTCATAAGACACAAAATTTCTTAAACTCATTAGACCTAAAACACATCCCATTATCTACAATTATCTTGATAGGAACCCCAAACCTAGTAATTATATTTTCCAACAATAAATTGATCACTACTTTACTAGTAGCCTATTTGGTTTGGATTGCTTCAATCCATTTAGTGAAGTAGTCTGTGGCAACAAGAATCCACCTATGTCCTCCACTTGATTTTTCTATTATTTCACCAATGAAGTCAGTACCCCATTGATAAAAGGGTGCTTCAATCAACATAGGCCTCAAAGCCAAGGCTCCTTGATACTTCAATTTACTAGAGAAATTCTAACATGCCTCACATTTTCTTACATACTTGTGAGCATCAACAAATATCTTTGGCCAATAATAACCTATTCTTAGTATTTTATGCACAGTGGTTTTAGCTGAAAAATGTCCTCCACATACACCTTCATTAATTACTTTTAAAATATTTTTTGCCTATCCTTCATCTAGGAATAACAATAGAATACCATCCTTATCCTTCCAAAATAAATAACCATTCACAAAGGCGTACCTTGATGCTTGGATCTTCAATGTCCTCTTTTTATTATCATTCATGTCATTAGGGCATTTCATGTGCTTGAGGTAATGAACCACATTTGTATACCAAGGTGTGTTGAATGCTAGATATTAGACCCTCTTCTACCTCAACATTACAGACTTGTGTAGCTTCTAGATTAGATTTAGCCATTAGCCTCACCAATCCTTGTCCTCTTATAAGTTTTATGATCTGGATGTCAATATTGAACTCTTGAATTCTATTTATCCATCTACATCTTCTTCTTGTGACCTCTATTTGCACAAAATACATCTTTAAGTACTACATTTGACACATAAGAAACAATTTTTTCTCCTACTAAGTAAGGCCTATATTCCTTTACTGCATTCACAAGTGCATAAGCTTGTTTTTTAGTGGCATCATATTTCAACTCAACACCTTGAAGTGATCTACTGAAAAATGAGATTGGTTGCTCATACCCTTCTTCATTCTTTTGTAATATAACAACAACAATAGTATGGAAAGATGCAAAAGAGAAGATCTGAAATGGTTTACTAAAATCTGGAGATTTCAAAATAGGAGCTTCCTTGATTGCCCTTTTTATTCATACAAATGCCTCAATGGCCTTAGATGTCCAATTTATCTTTGATCCCTTCTTGAATATTTTAAAAAAAGGTTTCACAATTTCAGTAAAGTTAAATATAAATCTTCTAACAAATTTTATTTTCTCAAAAAAATATTGAATAGCCTCCACTATTTTGGGAATAGGAATCTTATCGATGGTTGTAACTCTCTTTGGATCAATTCTTACCCCTTCTTTAGAAACTATGTGCCCCAATAATTTACCTTCAGTTACAACAAAGTGAAATTTTTAGGATTCAAAGATATACCATACTCAAGTGCCTTAACAAATATCTTTTGTAAGTGCATGTAGTGATCTTCTACCTTCTTCAAGTATGTAGTTAGATCATGCAATGATCTTCTACCTTCTTCAAGTATGCAATTACATCATCTTGGTAAACAATGATTATGATGTTGATTAGATCTACAAAAGCCACATCCATATCCATTTGGAAAGTAGCACCAACATTTGTAAGACCAAAAGGAATTCTTACATTTACATAAGTAACCCATGGTGTAGTAAAGACAGTCTTATATTGCTCTAATTCTTTGACCTTGACCTGATTATAACTAGAAAATCCATCCATCATGGATAGAAAATTACATCTTGTCACTCTTTGCAACATCGCTTCCATGTTGGGAAGTGGATAATTATCCTTTAATGATGAAATATTCAAGTTATGGAAGTCTACACACAATCTTATGTCACCATTCTTCTTCCTCACTGGTTCCAAGTTTGAAACCCAAGATGAATGTTTGATAGGTTTGATTATACCACCCTCCCCGAGCTTCATTAGTTCCTCTTTCTTTTTTGGTGCCAACATAGGGTTATAGGTCTCTGCTTTTTTTTGAAGGGTTTGGCATCTGGTTTTAATGGAATCTAATGTTGAAACAAATCATCTCTATAAGCTTTTAGGTCCTCATATGACCATGCAAATACATGTTTATACTTCCTCAACAGGGTTATGATCATCTCCCTAACTTTTGGGCTAATTTTATTGCCTATGTATACCTTGTTTGAAGCAATCTCACTCCCAATATTTACTTCCTCAAGGTTTTCTCAGTTGACTTATGCCTGCTTTAAAATAGATCTATCATTCCCATCAAAGGATCACTCTAGTTCTAACAAGCCTTTTGGGATTTTGTTTGTTTTCAGTTGTACAACCTCTTGAACAAAGACAATGTATTTACCATCCACTTATTCAACAAAAGCATTAAAATCTATCTCTTGGGATTCATATTGGTCTAAACAAGGAAAAAACTTTATCAAATCATCACATCTTTAAACACTTACCAACTATATACATTGTTAGGGACAAAAGGTTTGGTTTTGAATTCTACTTTTGAGATGTCTGCCAATGTAAGATCATCCCTTTTCAAAGCAAAATTTTCAGGAAAATATGCCATCAAGTTCTTTCCCCTCTCTATCCAATCAATGGAAAATCCATCAAAAATATCCACAACATCCCATACAAAATGTTTGTATTGTTTGATCCTCTTATTCTTTGAGGCATACCTAGATCCGACTTGTGAAATAATCAATTCAAAATCTCCATATATAGTAAGTAACTTGATTCCATATTTAATGGAAATATTAAGGGCTAGTAGCAATGCCTCATATTCTTCTATGTTATTAGTACACTCAAATGATAACATGAATGAGTATTTAAATGTCCTATGACTAGGTGCAATAAAAACCACACCTACTCCATTACCTTCTTTGTTGCAGGCACCATCAAAGTACATTTGTCAAATAACAAATTTATCTAGTTGAATTGCATTGTTGATTGGATCTTATTCTGTAACTGAGGTTGTGAATGCTTAATCCTAAAATTTCCCAAATCTACATCACATAAACAATTCATCTGGTTGGGATCAATATTTTCTACTACTTTTTCAAAATATGGCTCTCTATACAACTTAACATCTTTCCCATTAACAAGTATAGTTGCATATGATAAATCCAATTGAACATTCCCTCCAACCATAGTTATCCATTTTCTTGATAGAAACATGCCATAGTATGGTGGAATATCAACCACAATAATATCAATTTTATATGTAGCTTCATGATAAGAAGCCAACTTTAACTCCACATCCCATATGACCCCAATGACATGGACAGATCTATTGTCCATATCATAGCACTTTCCATATGTGGTATCAACCCACAAACCCAATTCCTACAATTCTGCCATGGGCATAATGTTTATTGCTGCCCCTAAATCTATCATACAATTTTTTTACCAATTTGTTGTTTATCAATAATGTGGTGTAAAAAGGATCAACCTGAGATGGATTCTTTGTTACAGTATTTCCTAAGTATATCTTAGGAGTCTTCATAATCTCTCCTTTAACATTATTAACATGCCTTTCATTATTTTCCAATTCATCTTTATTCTTATTTTGGCCTTCAGGCTTATTCGACACATTCGAAATTAACTTCATTGCACTCTTTCTATATTCATCAACTTTCATCATTTCCAACAAAGGAACTGACACCTTGATTTGAGATAAAGCTTGTGCTATGTCAAAGGAAGGCATACCTATTAGTGTTTCTATTTTTCTTACTTCTACTTTAGCATTTTTTTTCTCTTCCATTACTTGTTGTTTAGGATCATTTTATATCTTTTTTTCATCCCCTCTTGATGCTTCTTTAGGCATGTACTTTTGAGCTACCTTCTGAAGCTTTCCATTTTCGTCATTCTTCTAAGATTTTGAGGCAGCTTTTTTGTCACCTTGTTGATCTTTCACAAACAAACCCCCAAGTGTCCCTTGATTTGAATTCATAGTTCTATTTTTGAGGTTATAGTTACTTATAGCTTGTGCTACATCATCAACTTATTTCTTCCTCAACTCGTCTTCTCAATTGGATTTGACTTGATTGTGATTTTGTAGCACAAATTAGAGGATATCCTATATTTCCCTCCTCTTGATAAAGGAATAATTTGTGTTGGCCAACATGAATGTTATGCCTCTAGTGATTTACATCATACTCAAATCCATCTTCCTCCAAAGATGAATATTCTTTATTTATTCCTTAAGGTCTAATTGTTAGCATATTGATAGTGTGGTCATCTCTTTGATGATTCTACAGTTCCTCACTTTCTTGAATTGATTATGAAACTACACAATACTCAAGAGAATGAGGCAAGCTACAAGGCACACACCATGGTGTATCTTCCACCATATTAGATCCATTCCTTTTCAATGGATCAAGGGTATCCTTATTGGAATTTTTCTTCTAATCACTATCCAAGGGCCTACCATCTTTCCAACTTGTTTTATAAGTAATGCCTTGTAATATCAGTCGTTCATTCCTATGATAACTAGATTTATCATAAGACATCCCCTTCCCATTCCTTGCCAGTTTATACAATGAATATTTCACAACATTCCAATTTTGTTGGACCTTAGGGTTTTGCAATATTTTGACCTCATCTCTTCTACCAATATTTCTCAAGGATTCTCTATTATTTTTAAAATTTAGAGAAACTTTGAATGCTTCAATGAGGACAAGTGGATTCCTTGTTCTAAGTTCATAACCAATCTTTGGATCAAATGCATTCAGGTAAAACACTGGGCACATAGGATCTATAGGCTTCAAATTAAGTGGAATCCTATTAAACATTTTCATGAATCTAGTGATAAATTTTGCAATTGATTCATTGTAATGCTTCTAAATATTTATTAACTCATGTAGGGAAAACTTTGGGTCAGAATGATCCCCATACTATTCCTTGAATAGTATTTTAAACTTGGCCCAATAATTGATAGAGGCATCAAGAAAGTTTTTGTACCAATCTCTTGTATCCTCAATTAATTATTGCATGAACAACTTCATATAATCATCATTATGTTGTATATCAAAATTTTCCATGACTGTTTCAAATTCCCTTATGTGATCTTCCCCTAAGACAACATTGTTTCTAGAGAATTTTGGGATTGCGTTCATTACCTCATTGTCAATTGCATTCGGGTATCCTTGAATACCAAAGAAATCAAGCTATCTAAATTTTTCTACATTTATAGGTCCCCTTGCAATTGGATTTTATCTTTGATGAGGTTGACATTGTTGATGTGGAGGTCCTTGTTGTTGATGTTGCTGATAAAACCTTGTTCTACATTTTGGTTAACACCTCCAGGAGGGTTCATATTTCCTTGAACATTTTGATGTGGAACTTGATATTGACATTGATACTACTCTATATACTGATTATATCCATGATTTTGACAACTCACTCTTCCTTGACAAGGAGGAATAGGATAAGCATTCCCAACAAGCTGAGAAATCATTAGAATACTCATTGGATTTGAAGCTTGTGGTGCAGAAACATTTTGATGTGCATGATGAGCATTAATTATATTACTAAGATTTCCAACTATATTGTGGGGCATTTGTGGGATCAAAGGACCACTTTTATTTACATACCCAACCTAATTACAAACAAGTCTATATTGTGGTACATCTGAAGTAGGTTGGGTACTCAACTAGAGAAGCTCTTGACCCAATACTTCCTTTTGCCTTATCAACTTAAGCCTTTCAACTTGTGCTAACATTTGTTCTACCTCTTTTTTTAACTCTTGATCAATCATTTCTCTTGTTGAAGTAGAAACAACATGGGAATTAGTAAAGCGTACCATTTGAGGTGTTTACTCCCCAAACCTATGTTGTGAGTTTTCAACATATTGCTTGCTCATTCTCTCCTCATAGTCTCTTGTCTTATTTGTTCATCCATGTGGTCCTCAAATTATTTCATCTTTTGGGGGTTAGGTTTAAATGGAAACACAGATCCGTATAGGCTATTTTTTAAGGAAGATCGTGAGAATCTCTTAGTAGAAAATTTTCATTGCTATGTTATCCAATCTTAGATAAAGGACTATTATATATTAAAATGTTATTTTGAGGCATTCCCTTGTTCATTTTGAAGATTATCATGTAATTTATTAATACACCTGTGCATCTACAGAAGCTCCTTCATTACTAGTAGATACATTTGAAGTGGGGGCTTTGAATCATCCTTATTCTTTTCTAAACATTTTTTTATTTCTATCATTGTTCAATGAACTATTTAGGTTTCCCTAGTCTAAGGATCTTCTACCATCCATGTTAGGAGAAAATGTAATGCTCTGATGTCTAAAACTTAACCTTTTTGATTTAAAATTCAATTGATCACTCATACAAAAATTCCACAAATATTTTTGACAAGAGTCACCACATCTTTTTTTTTGAAAAGAGGAAAACTAAAACAACTTCAATTTCATGGAGTTTAGGGAAAATATTGAAATCCTTTTCTTATTATAAGCAAATCCCCACTAGAGTCACCAATTTGTTGGTTCTCAAATCAACAAATTGTCAAACCCTAAAAGTATGCCAAACTTTGTTGTGCCTACGTGGGTGTACCTTTATCACCAATGACTGTTAACTATTTGATATTAACTAATGATAATCAAGTAGATTGAAAACCTCATGTAGATTTTTAGAGCTTGTGTGATCACAATTTTTTCAATTAAATCATTCTCAATCTATTTCTCACTGGTATGAGGGTTTGAGATAGACTATGAAAATTCAAAACTAACTGCTACTCTTACTCCTACAACTGAAAATTAAAACACATAAAAAATATTTTACAAGGAATTATTTTGGGGATAGAAATGATTAGTTCTTTTCTTCCACTGAGTAATAGAGTCAAAATGTAGATTGATATGTGTCCTCCTACTGGTTATAAATCAAATTGTTTGGCACTCTTATATTTTTGACTTGCATAAATGTGCAAGGAAGTTCATTACGAGGCTCTTCTTATTAATTTGAATGACTCTTCTAGGTTACTGTAACTTATTCAAAGGAATATAATTCTTACTTGAAGAAACTAATCAAATAAACCACACAAAACATGAATGTGCTTTGATAAATCAGATATATACTTGATACATTGATTTAAATAACAAGAAAAATATCAAATTGGAGACAACCAAATAATTTTTATCAATAAAATCAACAAAACAATTGAAACTAGAATTCGGCCATCAAGTTATTGCTTTCTATCCATTACTATGATTCAAAAAGGTTCTTTACAATGTATAGCTTTTCCCCAAAAAATCAATCCCCCCTTTTCCAAAGGTCTTGGTTTCCTTCTTATAGGTAGATGAAGGAAGTGACAAGCTTCAAATGGTTACAATTCAAAAAGACCTTTAAATAACCAACCTGGGTGTATAACAACTTTGTATTATATTGATTATCTTTTATTTATCACTAATTACACTGAACAAGATATTACACAAAATACAATTGATGTAGGAGAATAATTATGAAAATAAAACATCATAGAAATCCCAATATCCTCATAACATAGAAATTCAACACATCTAGGGTTCGTTGATAATGATGATGCACTACACAAAACTTCATTACTTCACAACATCTTGAGCATGACTATTCTTCATAAGGGGCCAAATATTATTGTTCCCACTGAAACACTGTATAATCATTTGGCCATTTATATTCTTAGATTTGTGGCACATTTTCCAAATGGTCCTTCCACCTTTTATTCAACAATACCCCGACTTCTATGAAAAACTTGGAATAGCCTAAATCCAATATAATTATTCCATGAAATTATTGCAATTATTCACATTTACTTCCTAGTCCTTTTGCAATTGAGTGATTACACTAGTAACTATTTGGTTGAACTCCTTCCTCCAATCATCAAGATCTTTGATATGAGCATCTTCCCCTAGAATATTTGGTACAAAATGATGCCTGACTGTATGGAAGGATTCCATTTTTTCTCTAATGTTTTGACTCTCCCCAGATATATATATTGAAATTCATTAATATCTATCTTCACAATCTTTTTAGTGGGCTTCAGGATTGTAGGAGCATCTAGAATTCTTTGCATAAATTTACACAATGTCACCAAAGTGTGATGAATAGGTTGCCATTTTTTAAACATAGGATCTAAAATTGGAACATGTGCCTTCATCTATTCTAATTCTTGTAATAAAGTAACATAGCACTCGTGCACATCTTCTATCTTATCCATAACAAGATTCACCCTATGCTCTAAAACCTTTTCCATTAAACCAAAGATTTGAAATCTCACCCCTTCTTTTGTGGCTTCATTGAGTTTTTGAAAAATTTCAATCTCCTTTTCCCAGCCTCGCTTTAATGTATTTACTTGATCTACAAGAATTGTGTTAGCGAAAAATTCCTGAGATGTGGAGAGATGATAAACAATAACTTCCCTGCCTCGGGAGGAATTAACTCTATTCCATTGCTGCTTTAGTTTAACATTCTTCATAAAAAATCTATTTACCTCCTCATTCATATCAATTTGGGCCTTCTCATATTCCACTAACTTGAGCTCCATACTCTTAACAACAGCTTGAGTCAACATGTCTAAATGCATTGTCATGGCGGTTGCTTCAAGTTCTGAAGTGTCCTTGAGTGTTATAACCATTGTAGCTCCCCTCATTTCTTGTACTAAATCCAATAACCTTGGCTTCTTTATATTATTCTATTTTTCCCACAAGGCCAAAGTTTCAATCTCAGGGTTCTACCTAGTGCCACACATTCCTTCTTCTGAATTAAGTTATTTAATTAACATGGAATATTCCTGATTTCTTACTTGGTGAAGAAAAAAAATTCAATTCCATCTTGGGATGAGTAACATATTTCTCTTCAATACCATTTCTCTAGCCTCTTGGGGACTAATATTCACTTTATTTATCTTGAGACCCTTGAAGGTTTGAGCCATAATTTGATCATGTTGAGATTCATCAGTTCCCATTTTATTTATCTTAACCATTTATTCAAACTCCTTAATTTTCATCTTAACCCAAAAATCCTTAAACTCAAGAGACCACAAATTCATCATCCTCTACAAACCTAAGGGAGGTTATTACTCTTTCATCTTCATGTAGCTCTAGTTCTCTCTGTACCTACATATCCACCCTTGCATCAGGCTTATGAGCCTCTATCTTATGTTCAACAAGTTTTTTGATCAACTTCAGTATAATTCTTCATATGCCTCAATACACTAGAAACATCCTCGGTATCCCCTACTTATAAAAAATCTTATGATACTAAGGGAGTTATATCATCGATCTTCTATCTCTTAGACCTTGGTTGGTTTGGAGGTGAAACTGATGAACAATGTTGCACTGAAATTGCATTAGAGAGAGGCTCAAAGATCAAAGTTTCTCCTAGTTTCTTAATAGGAAGCTTGGTGGGCTTTATGGGTTGGCTCTCAAGTCCCTTTACTGATTAATCATATAACTTTTTGAATTTATCAATCATAAAATCAATTCTCCTTCAGATAATTTCCTTCTTCCATTAAGAAACTTAAGAAATCAGTATCCTTTCTCTTCCTTTCTTCTTCTATTTTCATCAAAATATCCCACTTCCTCTTTCTTTGAAACACCTCCTAAGGAGTGACACAATTCCTTATCATATCTTCATCATAATCCACCTCATGGGTGATCCAAGTCTTGGTGAGAATAACTTGCCTCACAAAATTCATGTCTTTCAAGGTCAAAAACCCTTTCCACTTTAGATCTCAAAGCATACCTGCTCATTAATTAATCTTGCAATTCTTCAAGGGTATCTGCACCAATGGAGAGCCCACCATACATAGTCAGGTTAGGTAAGAATGTACCCTTATTCTATTTTTTCATGACACCACTTTCCATCCACAACATCTTCCACATGATTTCTAAGAATTCCAAGTGAGGAGGAAAAAATTTGGGGAAAATGTGGGGAGGCTAAGGCCATCCATAGATCCTCATTGCTGTATGATCAGGCAAGAAAAACCAATCACCAAAGTTATGTGTATTTATATTTTTTAGTTTTAATGCCAAAGGTCTTAATAATTCCCTTATTTTGAAAGGTAGCCTTGGTGAAATATTACCAAGAGTGGCCATAATTCTGATTACGAATTCATCATGGAAAATTACATAGTCACCATTCCTGCACCCATTGTCCCAAATATAACACCAACATTGTACTGGAATTCTCTTTCCTTGTTGATCAAGCTTTCTTATGTTCTTCATTCTTTGGGTCCATCGATCTCTATTTTGATACAAGATTAAATGGCACAATAGAGAATAATGTTTGAAGGTAATGGGAGCCTTTTTTTCTCTTACTTGAAGAAATCCCTCATGTAAACCTTTTTCAATTACTTAAGCAAAATCAAACTCAATATTCACCTAAAAATTCTGAATCCTCATGGCCATCATCATAAGATCAACTGGCATCCTATCTTGTGCATCTATTCCTAGCACCTGACACAAGGAAAAACATGTCCTTTTGAAGTAAACTTCAAATTCATCCACTAAAAATGGTTCACCACAATAAAGGAAAATAGGTATCCTTATGTTATTGACACCCTTCTTCATATACATTGGAAGCTCATCACTCCAATAAGTATTCCTCAATTTGTTATAGTCCTCCTCACTCTTTTGAAGGTCAATTTTGGTGAGAGCTTGTTTTTTCAGCATAAAACACTCTATGATGGTGGATTTGGTTAATACCACTAGTGGTGAGCCATATAACATCCTCACAGTTCTTTTTGTTGCATGATAATGTTGTGCCAATAGTTTGATGAAGTCGGCATTTACAAAATAATAGGGAAAACTAACTTTTCCAGGTTAAGATTCTAGGGGTTTGAAACAAAGGATCTAAAATTGGTACATGTACCTTCATCTATTCTAATGCTTGTGACAAAGTAACATAGCACTCATGCACATATTTTTTCTTATCCATAAAAAGATTCACCCTATTCTCTAAAACCCTTTTTATTATAACAAATATTTGACCTCTCAACCCTTCTTTTGTGGCTTCATTGAGTTTTTTCAAAAATTTCAATCTCCTTTTCCCAGCCTTTCTTTAATGCATTTACTTGATCTATAGGAATTGTGTCAACACCAAATTATTGAGATGTGGAGGGATGATAAACAACAATTTCCTTACCTCGATAGGAATAAAATTTATTCAATTTCTACTTTAGTTTCACATTCTCCATAAACAATCTATTTACCTCCTCATTCATATCAATTTGGGCCTTCTCATATTCCACTAACTTTAGCTCCATACTCTTAACAATAGCTTGAGTGAACATTGATGAATGCATTTTCATGGTGGTTGCTTCCAGTGTTGAAGTGTCCTTGAGTGTTTTAACCATTGAAGTCCCCCTTATTGCTTGTACTACATCCAATAACCTTGGCTTCTCAGTATTCTTCTATTTTTCCCAAAAGGCCAAAGTTTCAATCTCTGGGTTATACCCAGTACCATTCATTCCTTATTCTTAATCAAATTCTACAATTAACATGGAATCTTCCTAATTTATTACTTGATGAAGCAAAAACATTTTCTTCAATTCCATCCCTGGGATGAGTAACATATTGCTATTCAATACCATTTCTCAAGCCTCTTGAAGACTAATATTCACTTCATTTATCTTGAGCTCCTTGAAGGTTTGAGCCACAATTTGATCATGTTGAGATTCATCAGTTCCCATTTTATTTATCTTATCCCTTTCTTCAAACTCCATTTTCATCTTAACCCAAAAATCCTTAAACTTAGGAGACTTCACAAATTCATCATCCTTTACAAACCTAGGAGAGGCTATTACTCTTTCATCTTCATGCATCTCTAGTTCTCTCTATACCTACTTATCCACCCTTACATCAAGCTTATGGGCCTCAATCTCATGTTCAACAAGTGGTTGATCAACTTCAGTATCATTCTTCATATGCCTCAGTACACTAGCAACCTCCTCGATATCCACTACTTCTTCTAACAATTCATATGATACTAAGGGGGTTATATCATTATTTTCTATCTCTTAGACCTTGTATTCTCTAGAGGTGAAACTGGTGAACAATGTTGCACTGAATCTGCCTCAAAGGGAGGCTCAAAGATCACAATTTCTCTCAGTTTCCTAATAGGAAGCTTGGCGGGCTTTGTGGGTTGGCTCTCAAGTCCCTTTACTAATTTATCATATAACTTTTTGAAGTTATCAATCACCAAATCAATTCTCCTAAGAGAATTTCCCTCTTCCATAGAGAATCCTAAGAAATTAGGGTTTTCTTTCTTCCTTTCTTCTTATATTTCATCAAAATATCCCACTTACTCTTTCTCTGAAACACCTCCTGAGGAGTGACACAATTCCTTATGACATATTCATCATAATCCACCTCATGGGTGATCCCTGTCTTCATGAGAATAACTTGCCTCACAAAATTCATATGTCCTTAAGGGTCAAAAACCCTTTCCACTTTAGATCTCAAAGCATATCCGTTCATTAAGTAATATTGCAATTATTCAAGGGTATTTGCACCAATGGAGAGCCCTCCATCAGGGAAAACTTTAGTGGAGAATCTTTTCCAATTAGCGAATAATACAAATCGGGACCTCCAAAAATGGTGAATAGTGCAAGCTAAAAAGGAGACTGAATCACAAGGTTGTTACAAAAAATTAAATTTCATCTTGATTAATTCGCCATGTAAATGATGTGTCATTGGAAATTATTTGCTAGTAGTTTATACCATATTAAAAATATGAATTATATTTGTGAGTAATATTATATTCCTCCAATCAATTTTGGGGTAATATCGCCACTAATAATAAAATACCATTTAATTTTAGGAATACTTTAGCCTTGAATATGGATTTTATCTATTGCCATTGATTAGCTTTTTAATCGGATGGTTGTGAGTTGATTCTGCGACCTAATACGCATGTGCCTTTTCAAAGGCTTGTTGAGGCCCGAAATTTGTTTAGGGCCACACGATTAAATCTAATCATGTGGCCCAAAAGAAATTTCGGGCCTCAGCAAACCTTTTAAAAGGCACATGTGTATTAGGCCTCAAAATCAACTCACAACCATCCAATTAAAAAGCTAATTGATGGTAGCTTTTGCTGTTTTCATACAGTCTTACTTTTAAAGTGATATTAAAAAACGTTGCCCCTTGACCCTGCCGGTGGCTGCCACCCCCGGGCCCCTACTTCAATATTACAAAAAATAAAAAAATATGGGGGAACAACGCCGATCAACTATGCAAATTATTAAAGGAGAGATTAGCCATTGTAATTAATCCTTTTAGTGATTATTCGCTAGGATTCACCAGTGTTATTATTATTTTTACCAATTATTCATTAAGATTCGCCAGGATTTTATAAATTTTTTTAATAATGTGTATAGATTCGCCATAAAATTAATATTTTTTTCAAAAAAAAGAAGGATTCGCCAGGATTTTACACCTTCGCCGAGGGGGGGGTGGTTTCTTAAAGTTACCCCTGCCCTCCATACATAGTTAGGTCAGGTAAGAATGCACCCTTTTATTTTTTCATGACATCCCTTTCCATCCACAACATTTTCCACATGAATTCTAATTATTCCAAGCAAGGAACAAATTTGGAAAAAAAATTGGGAGGCTGAGGGCATCCATAGATCCTCATTATTGTATGATTTGGAAAAAAAAAACAATCACCAAAGTTATGTGTGTCCCTTTTCTGGTTTTAATGCCAAAGGTGTTAATAAATCCCTTATTTCAAAAGGTAGCCTTGGTGAAATATTACCAAGAGTGGCCATAATTATGATTATGAAGTCATCATGGAAAATTACATAGTCACCATTCTTGCACCTACTATGCCAAATATAACACCAACATTGTACTGACATTCTCTTTGCTTGTTGATCAAGCATTCTTATGTTCATTCTTTGGGTCCATCGATCTCTATTTTGATACAAGATTAAATGGCACAATAGAGAATAATGCTTGAAGCTAATGGGAGCCTTATTTTCTCTTACTTGAAGAAATCCCTCATGTAACTCCTTTTCAATTACTGAAGAAAAATCAAACTCAATATTCACCTATGGATTTTGAATCCTCATGGCCATCATCATAAGATTCATTAAGATCCTAGCTTGTGCATATATTCCTAACACCTGACACAAGGAAAATTATGTCCTTTTGAAGTAAACTTCAAAGTCATCCACTAAAAATTATTCACCACAAGAAGGGGAAATAAGTATCCTTTTGTTATTGACACCCTTAGTCATATACATTAGAAGCTCATCACTCCATTAAGTCTTCTACAACCTATTATAGTCCTCCTAACTCTTTTGAAGGTCAATTTTGGTGAGAGCTTGTTTGTTTAGCATAAAACACTCTATGAGGGAAGATTTTGTTAATACCACTAGTGGTGAGCTATTAGGCATCCTCATAGTCCTTGTTGCTACATGATAATATTGTGCCAATAGTTTGATGAACTTGAAATTTACAAAAATATTAGGGACAATTAAATATATCATGTCAAGATTCTAAAGATTTGAAACTGGAACCTTAGTATTTCTTTTGTCACAAAAGTACCTGTAAGATTTGAAAATGTAAAATGTCTAAGATCAAGTAGCAACCACTCTACAAAATATCTAAATCCAAATTTCAAATCTAAACAAGAGAGTACAAATTATAAAAGGGAGCAAACAAGAACGAAACCATAAAATAAAACTCCCCTATCAAAGTTGCTTCATCTCCCTTGCTTCTCCTCTATTCTTTTTCAAGTTGTAAATCTTTGCCCTCAAATATTGAAGTGCTTGAATACTTGCAAATGAAAATGACAAGATAGCAAGAACTTTGGAGAAATGTGGTTGTAAATATAAAATGGAAGAGAATACTTTCTATTATAGAAAATATTTCGAATGGACAAACAAGATTGATGTTCTAGAAAGATGCCAAGACCAACGGTGGAGGATTCATGCATCATAGAATAGTGGTCTAGGGATGACTATGCAATGAATGGTCAAGATTGAAAGAAGACCAGAGAGAATCAACATTTAAGATTTGAAATGAGAAAGTGGAGGGAAAGTAATTTTTAATTGAAAAAGGGAATCTTGAAACTTAAATCATATTATTATTTAATTTGGAAGAGTAAGTGCAGGAATAAAATAAATTATTTAATTCATGGAAGGCATCTTTGACCATATTTTCAATTTGGTAAAAGATATGGAGGAATAAATAATCATTTTAGATTATGGAGAAAGGGAAAAAAAATATTTAATTTAAAAGTTATTATGCAACTATTTAAATTAAATATATAGGAAAATGAAGAAATACGAATTAAATAATTAAGTCAAATTAATTATCTAATAGAGGAAAGGTGGTAAGAGGGAGTTAAATAATTTTAATAATTATTTAACTATATAAGGATGAAAAGGATCAATGAATAGATAAATAATTAAGAATAATTATTTATCTATAGACGAATAATGAAGAGAAAATAATTAAATAAATAATAGTTTATTTAATTATAGAAGGAAAGAGTGTTAGCGACGTAATTAAATAAATAATTTAATTGATCAGAGGAGAATAAAAATCAAGAAATGAATTAATTAAATAATTAAAATTATTTAATTAATAGAGGAATGTGATCAAAGATAATATTTAATTAATTAAAATTACTTAATTATGTCAAGAAAAAGACCAAGACGATGGAAATTTGATGCTCATAGACCAAGACATTTTTTAGTGTCTACATTTTGCCCCTCTTTGTCATAATATGATTTGAACGTTGTGTCAAAGAATAAAGAAGAAAATTGGGTTTATATTATGCCCTAGTGTGCCTTGGTGAAGGTGGGATAGACCTATTCCCCCTCGGAATTTTTTTTCAAATTTTCAAAAAAATTGAGAAATTATTCTGAAAAGCCACTTTGATGCATTAACAAGAGAAGAATTCAGCTTGCGGGCCATTAGGATGATTGGAGATGGAAGATGTTAGTGCGAAGAAGATGGATGTTAGTATGAAGAAGATGGATATTAGCATGAAATTAGCAAATGAAAAGGGATGGACATTCTTGCTTTATAGATGTCAACTTGCATGTTTATCATCATTGGGTGGTAAAAAATTATGGCAAATGGACCAAAAACACCATGGTATGACATAGACCAAGGTGTGCAATGTTACCACTAGCAAAAGACAAACAATAAAAAAGACGAGGAATGCCATGACTCATACTAACGACCCAATTGCCCCAATATTTTTGTCAAGACAAACCACAAACAACAAGCAAAGAAAAGAGATCATGATCCATCATTGCTCCTCTAAATCCTTCATGGAACATCCTCGAGGTGCATAGTAACATGACCAAAAACTAATAAAAAAGATAAGACAAACTCAAACCAACAAAGTGTTTGCTAGAGAGATAATGTTTGTTGATAGGATTGACAAGATTGATTGATATGATTGATTAGGTTTAGTTTTAGGATGACTGCAATGACCGATTTGATTGATTGTTTGATTGAAGTTGACTCATAGGTGGACAAAGGTTGATTAACTGATTTGATTGATTATGCCTAATTTTAGGAAAGACATTGTGAATAAGGCAAGGTTAATTGACCAAGATGACAAGATTGATTGACCAAGTGACAAACATGAATTGATTTGATAGGGTTTGATTGATTTGATTGATCAATTTGATGATGCCTAATTTTAGGAAATATCCTATTTAAGGAAAGGAACACATCTGATAAAGTTGACCAATTGACTATTTTGATAAACACCTAACTGCAGGAAAGACATATCCTACTTAAGGCGAATGAAAAGGATAACCAATGCCAATGTATAATCTTAGGAAGGAGACATCATGATAGAAGACAAGTGATAAGACTGGATGAGAAAAATGACATAATTCTCCATTCTGATATAAGACCAATGACCTGATAGTGATTGTTGATAAGGTAATTGATTTAAGATTAAAGGTTTGTTGGGTATGTTTGTATGTTGATTTGTGTTTTGGTTTGAATATTGATTGCTTGATGACAAAGGACATGCACAAACTCGTCAAACCCTAAAGGACTGACCTAGGGCCTTGGGGCTCATCGATTGATAGCCTTGCCTATTTTATACACATAAAGACCTAATAGTTTGACTGACACACACCCAAAATTGATATGGTGTGCCAAAATCCTAAGGACAGACCTAATGTCTCTAGGGCCCATCGGTTGAGGGCCTTGCCTACGTAGCAAATGCACAAAGACAACATAGTTCGACCAAACTATAACATAGATTGACTCTGACTCTGTTTTTGGCGTTTTGAAGTTTCTGATGTTTTTGGATTTCAAAGGTTTTATAATTTTTTGGATTTTAAAGGTTTTTATTTTTTTATATTTTTGATGGTTTTATGATTTTTTTGGATTTTTGATGATTTATGAGGCCGATACCATGCATCGGATCCCATGAAGACATAAGTCAAGGAATTTCCCCCAGTAAGGTATAGGACCAACTTATTATGCGCAAGAGGAAGTAGTAAATGCATGCAAAGGATGATCATGAAGGCAAAGGATACTAAATGTCGGTGGTTCTCAGGCCATGGAAAGGATGACGAAGCTTTATTATGGATGATATGGGAAAATAAATGAGTGAGGGGTGGAAGACCAGGTAGAGTGATAGTAGATGGAGGAGCATAGACTTACTACACATGGTGCCTATTTTCTAGGTTTTCACCATGGTACTTATCCAAAGCGCCACCGAAATGGTTTTCACTTTTGGACAAATTATTTCTCTTTACTATTTTTTTTAATTTTTTAAATTTTTTTGGTGTCACCAAGATGCCTATTTTCCATATTATCATCAAGGTGACTATTTTTTTGGTTTTTTGATTTTTTTTGTATTTTGTAATTTTGTAATTTTGTATTAGTTTTTGATGGTATACTCTGAGAATTAGGTGTAATAATTGCAAAGGTGCATGTTGTTGATGGGCTCAAGCAACGGTTCACCTTCAGGAGTAGAGAGATGATAAGCGTTAGATCCATATGTTGTTGTAACAATACCTTGATTCTATTTGGATGACTGTGCTAGATGAAAGGAGTTAATCTGGATGAGGAGTGCAAGTGGAAAATATGAAGGGTGATAGATGTGGTGGATGAAAGAAGCTATGATATGATCCCTAATGTGCACTCTACATGGGCCATCAGGATTTAGACAAAAAGGAGTTTGCGCAACCAATGAGCTAGAGTACGTGAAGGGGTCATCGTCAAAGGTACATTGAAAAACATTTCCAATGGAGGTGGAAAGAGATGATAGATGTGTGAGTATGGATGGATGGAATGGGATATATGGAATGAGTAAAAGTGATGGTGGAGACGCTAGATCAACAATCTATTCTTTTGATATTCTACTTTGATAGATATCCCCATTTATTTTTGATGGAGAGGCATATTTTGAGATCAATTCTTTCTTACTTTCATTCTTTTGATAGATGCCCCAAATTATTTTTGATGAAGAGGCATAATTTTTCTTTCTTTCAGTCTTGAATTTTATTTGTATCTTTGACTCGTCCAATAGCTTTTAAATTTGGCTAAAGGACTTTTCTTGATCATTCTTTCTTTGGAGTTTGGATCTCCATTTGTAAAAGACACTTTAACCTTTAATTCTTGAGCTTTATCCTTGTTCTTTTCTTGAGATATGACTTGTTGATCCATGTCTATGATGTAGATGGATGTGAGTGAGATGGATGGAGTGATGAGAATGTTTAAAGTATGACAAGGAGTGTCAATTCCATCAATGGATTCTTTGGGACTATCCTTTTTGGTACTGTTAACATCAGAGGATTGCACATCCTTAATGACTTGAAAAGATGGCTTACTAGCAATGATAGTAGAAAATGCATATCTTAGCCCAGGGTAGGTGGGATGGAAGGGTGGTGATTGGATACCTTCAAATAGGGTTAGGATTAAATAATGGGTTATCATAGATATCTTCATCAAACATAGGGCTATCATGGTCATGAAAGGATTGAGTGGAAGCAAATAGGGAAAAGGTAGATATATCATCAAGATCCCAAAAGGTTTCAATCCAAGCACGCTCATCTTTTTGTATTCTTTTTGTAGTTGTCTTGATATCAGTGTTGGAATTAATGATATCATATTTCCACAATCCATATAGCATTTGTTCAAAGATTTCAGGATTTGATTATGTATAATTTTTTGCATCAACGTTTCGGATCACACTCTGTGATCCATCATCAAGATGAAAGTAGAGAGAAAGGAGGAAATAGATGGTTGCAGACCAAGATGAACCTTAAGAGACAAGAGATGAGAGAGAAAGTTGCATGAGGTCCAAAAAATATAAGACATAAAAGATAATATTAAAAAGACAAAAAAACAAGAATAAAAATAAAAAGGGGATCCACAACAATTATTTAAAAATCCTAAACAACATAAAATTTAGGAAATATAAAAAGAAAAGGGGAGAACAAATAAATAATAAAATGCAAATAAAAGAAGGAAACTTGAGAGAATAATAAAGAGAAAAGAATCTCTTGAAAAATCAAAATCTTTAAAGGAAAGAAGAGCTAAAAAATAATAAGGCACACAAACAAACAAATAAAAATAAAAATAGCAAAGAAATAAAATTAAAAGACAAGGACAAAAAATGGGAAGACTACAAATAGATAAGGGAAATAATCAAAAGGAAAAGATCAAGAAAACAAAAATAAACACAAAAAATTAAAGAACAAACAAGATAAAGAGATGAGGAAAATTATTAAGGGAGAGAACCCAAAAAATTAAATGAAAAACCTAGAGGAGAAATTAATCAAGGAAGAAGAAAAAACCAAGATAAACCAAGACAACAACTGAAAATGAAACAAAATCAATAAAAGGGAAAAACAATTGAAAAAAAGAAAATAAGCAAAAAAAAAAGGAACAAATAAATTAAAGAAGAGAAAACAAATAATAAGAAAATCAAAAAGCAATTAAAAGAAAGGAGACCACTTCAAAAAGGAATGAATAAGAACTAAGTGAGAGAGAAAATAACATCAAATAGAAGGAAAAATTGAATAACAAAGACACAAGTAGAATGACAAAGAAAAGGGAAGAGAAAGAAATAAAAAATGAAAAAGCAAGACGATTAAGGAGAAGGGAAGAACAAAATGAAAGGAGTAATACAAAAGAAAAACCAAGAAAAAATAGAAGCGACAAACAACTAAATAAGAGAGGAGAAAAGAATAAGAAAATCCAAAACAAATGGAAGAAGAGACCTTGAGAAACAAATGAAGAAAATAAAAACAACAAGAAGACAAAAAACTAAAAATAAGAACCAAGAATATATATTTATAGATATATTATATTAATTTATATAAATATATATATATATATATATATATATGTATATATGTATAAATGTATATATATTTATATATATTTATATATTTATATATATCTATATATATATTTGTAAATATATAAATATATAAGAGATGAATACAAATAAAAGAAAGGGGATAAAAATAAAAATAAAAATAGAAACAAATAAAATAAAGAGAGGAAGCAAGATGAAGGAAAGAAGAAGAAAAAAATTAAAAGAAGAATCACAACATGAAAGATGAGAGAAGGGAAAAATGACATCGAAACAAAACTAAAAATCAACCTAAAAAGAAAAGACCAAGGAGGAAGAAAAGAGAATCCAAGGATGAAAAGGGACAAAAAGCTAAAGGCATAAAAGATAAAGATAAAAAGGAAAGGAAAGAAAATTAAAAAGGAAGAAGAGAAGAAAAAAAGAACAAAACACCAAAACAAAGAGACAAGAAAAAACCTCAACACAGTCAACCTCAAGTCAAGGATGCCAGAGCACAAGAATGAAGGGCAAGACCAAGAAACAAAGGGGAGGGGAGAATGACAAAAGGGACGAGGAGGCAAAAAGGACCTACTTAGAAGAAGGGAGATGGTTGGATCTTAGGTTGGATAACAAGGGATGCTAGGATTGACTCAATATCCTCCCCTCATCTTGGTTAAGGTTTGAGGGTTGATTGTTGATTTCAATGGCTTCTTTGAGATTTATTTTAAAGAAGTCCTCATTGAACAATACTTGAGTGTTTTCAAGAAAAATGTGGTGTTTGGTAGAAGCAGAGTGGTCAGCTAGGGAAGACCTTAGAACTCATTCATGTCTAATTTTAGTACAATGCTCTTTAATTCTAGTGCTAAAAGAGCGACCTATTTCACCTATGTAAGGAAGGCCATAGGAACAAACAACCTTATAGACTCTTGAATTGAGAAATATGTCCTTGGAGTCTTCAAGGGAGGGAAAGTGAGTTCTCAAAGTTGAGATAGGATTGAATGCACACGCCAGGCCTTTTTTATGGAGGATCTTAGATATTTTTGGGGATTAACCCTCAATATAAGGGATGTAAGCAACAAGGAGATTAGAGAAAGGGTTAGGTTTGGCAATGGCATGGAGACTCGACTTGGAGTGGTTGAAGGCTCTAGTAATTTGCTTGCTAGAGTACCCATTGAATTTGAACACTAGCCGAAGGTGGTTTAACTCCAAGGGTAAATGTCCCTCATCACAAATTTTATAGGCTCTCAAAGCTAAGATTTTGAGGACACCAATTTTTTGGCTAGGGTGGTGAGATGATGATTGGAGGTAGAGATCTGTATGGGTGGCCTTGAGGAAGACACCACAACCAATGGATCCATCTGGTTTCTTAAGAAGCAAAATGTCGAGGAAGGGCAATTGATTACAAGATTCAATTTCCTTGGTGAAGGAAATGCGAGGAAACAAGCTATTGAGGAGGGTATTGAATTACTCTAATTTATCCAATCCATGAGGCCAACAAACATTGGTATCATCTACATATTATTTCCACCACTTTGGATTGAGCCGGAAGGAGTGAAGAGCCATTTATTTGAAATGCTCCATGAAAAGGTTAGAAATGATAGGAGAGAGGGGTGAGCTCATTGCTACACCATCAACTTCCTCATAGCTGACCCCTTGAAAGTAGGAAAATATAGATCTCAAGCAAAGCTCAACCAAGGTGGAAACCTCCTCATTGGAATTGCATCTAACAATAGAAATGGCATCAAGGAAGGGAACCTTAGTGAAAAGAGAAACAACGTCAAAGCTCACCAAGAGGTCATTGCAATCCAACCTTTGATCCTTGACAAAATGGACAAAATGGGAAGATTTTTTTATGAAGGAGTCAAATTTCCCAACGAGAGGGTCCAAAAGTTTAGAAAGGAAAGAAGATAGATTATAAGTTGGTGACCCAATAGTGTCGACAATGGGTCTCAGAGGAATGCCATATTTATGGATTATGGGAACTCCATAAATGTGAGGGGTTATTTCCTTAAGGGGACAGAGACACTTCTTGGTAGACTCGTCAAAGGAGGAGGGAGACACCATAGACTTGAATTTTTTGAAAATTTTGGAGCAAGGATTGGAAGATAAGGATTATAGCTATTGGAATTAGAAAGAAGAGCAAGAATTTTAGAAAGGTAGTCTTGCTTGTTCATGACTACCATGGCATTTCTTTTGTTTTCTTTGGAAATGATCCAATCTTTATTGCTTAATAATTTATTAAAGGCAAGAATCTTGGCTTTAGGGATGTTGCACTAGGGGGTTTGGCCTGCCTAAGGGTTATGACATAATACTGCCTAACTTCTTCAACAATTTATACAGGGAGAGAGCCGATGGAATTCTCAATTTCAATGATAAAGTCCACATGCAGAATAGCATGAGGAGACACCGTGAACCCCATACCTCTCTTAGGAATCTTAATAGCTAAGGGATCTAAGATAGATTGGAATGGTTGACTGATAGTCGACACTCCCAATCATGGATCAGAAGAACAATGGGGGAGCTATGGGAGTTGGGAGAGAAGTATGAAGCAAGGTAGGGTCACCTACGATGGGTGAAGAAGGTTGTGATGAACAGATTGGTGGACAGACAGATAAGGTATGAACCAAAGGGTTAGGGACCATAGGAGGGGACAAAAATCCCAAGAAAGACACATGGGATGATGTTGAATAGGGATGGGGAGACGTGAAGCCTGGAGGAGTGGAGGTAGGCTGGGTGACAACACATAGCACGGCTCAAGGTTGGCCAAGATCAGTAGAATATTGGTTGAAATTCCCAACACAATCCAAGAAAGATTTCTCAACAACGTCTGAGGAAGAAAACATAGTGTAATTAATGTGAGAGCTGGATAGAAGAGAAAAGGTGACAAAGAGGGAAATAACTGGTGCCGTTGGGAGAGAGATTTTGATAGAGGATTGTTGTTGGGAGGTAGACATCGAGGAAGCACAACCATGGTCACACTATGACACCCTCTTAGGAGCCTTGGAAGGAAAAATGATGGTAGAAGAGCGAAGCTCCAACATCAATGTCGAGCATAGACTCTCGATGATGATCCCAAAGGACTAAGGGTTGAAGAAATATAATGCCACGAGCTTCTCAAGACACTTTTATTTGATGAAAAGTGAGATGGGGGTGCTTTGAGGTAGTTTGACCCTCTTTTGATTGAAGAGATCTTGGGTTGTGTTTGTAATTGCTCACTAGACTAAGTCGGGAAGTGTGAGAGGGAGAAGAAATTCGCTTGCTAGAAACAACTAGGAATGGAGGGCTAAAATGAGGTGGAGGATGGAATGGACGATAGGAAGGAGAGAGAGAACCAAGAGACACATAAGAAATGGTGGGAGCTACCAGAGAGTGATGCGATGGCGAGGGCTACGAGTAGATGAGGAGTTGGTGACTGAGGGGGGAGTGAGAGAACTGAGGAAGGAAATTTACATTGCAGAGAAGAAAACTTTCTCTTGTTCCTTTTAATACATCCTTCTTTCCTTCCCATGGCTCACACAAAAGATGAGGTATCCAACCTGCACCATAGGTATAGACGCAAAGAAGCTGCGAGCTCAAGATGAAGAGGCAACTGTTGAGAATTTAAGAGATTGATCGACATCCTAGTAGATTTGATGATTAATCTAAGGAGGTACAAACCAGCTTGAATGGAGATGTTCTTTGTGTTGAATCTCCAAAGATGATGAGTGACTCTGGCAAAGAAGAGGATCAATCTAGAATCTCTACGCCTTTAAAAAAAAGAAGGGTTTGCAACTTTCTTTGCAAGCTTGATCCTTAGCAACTCTAGTTGTTTAGATTTAAAACAAAATTCCCTCCCATGAAGGGTATCAATTAATGATATCAGATTTCCACAATCCATATAGAATTTGTTCAAATATTTTTAGATTTGATTATGTATAATATTTTGCATCAATGTTTCAGATCACACTCTATGATCCATCATTAGAATGAAAGTAGAGAGCAAGGAGGAAATAGATGGTTGTAGACTAAGATGAACCTTAAGAGACAAGAGAAGGGAGAGAAAGTTGCACGAGGACCAAAAAAGATAAGACATAAAAGATAATATTAAAGAGACACAAAAAAAAAAAAAATTAAAAGGGGGGGCAAAACAATTATTTAAAAAGCCTAAACAACATGAAATTTAGGAAATATAAAAAGAAAAGGGGAGAACAAACAAATACAAAAATGAAAATAAGGAAACTTGAGAGAATAAGAAAGAGAAAAGAATCTCTTGAAAAATCAAGAGCTTTAAAGGAAAGAATTAAGAAGGAAGGAAGAGCTAAAAAATAATAAGACACACATAAATAAACAAATAAAAATAAATAAAAGCACAAAATGAAAAAAGGAAAGAAATAAAATTAAAAGACAAAGAAAAAACATAGGATGATTACAAATAGATCAAGGAAATAATCAAAAGGAAAAGATCAAGAAAAAGAGAACCCAAAAAATTAAATGAAAAACCTAGAGGAAAAATTAATCAAGGAAGAAGAAAAAACCAAGATAAACCAAGACAACAACTGAAAATGAAACAAAATCAATAAAAGGGAAAAACAATTGAAAAAAAGAAAATAAGCAAAAAAAAAAGGAACAAATGAAATAAAGAAGAGAAAACAAACAATACGAAAATCAAAAAGCAATTAAAAGAAAGGAGACCACTTCAAAAAGGAATGAAGAAGAACTAAGGGAGAGTGAAAAGAACACCAAATAGAAGGAAAATTGAATAATAAAGACACTAGTAAAGACATTAGAATTGGAAGTCTGGACCTTCTCAATGAAATTATCATTATCTTTTGCTGTAAATTATCAATACGATATTCTCCACATCCCATATCACGAACTTGGACCTTAGGTTTTGATGGTGCGGTGAATGGAGTGGATGATTTAATGAGGTTGATGAATCAATGTAGTGGGATGAAGCGGAGGATGATGCCTCTCTATTTATAGGCACTTGATGCTTAATAAATCATCTCAAGTTAGTGCAATATTGAAAAGGATTAGGATCACCGAGAATTGTAATTTCAGTGCAATTATATGGAAACTTAAGGCATTGATGATATGTGGAGGGTATAGTCTCCATGGCATGAAACCATGGGCGACCAAGGAGAAGGTTGTAGTGTAAATCCAGATCCAAGATGTGAAAAAATGTATTTTGAATAGCTAGATTGATGAGGTATGTTACCTCATTTTTATGATAAGCTAAATACCCTTATTTGTTCTTACCAACCACTTTAGCCATGCCAATTTGGTTATTTTTAAAAGAAATAATTGTCTACTTTTTATAAAATGATGTATAAATCTTTATTTCTCAAATTGATTGGAATTACCTAACTAATGTTGATATAATGGTATAGACTTGAAAGTAATTGTATAGGACTTTATGCACGATTGATGAATGAAGTGGACTTCAAGTGGTTGAAGTTAGAGCATAAAAGTTTAGGAACCAAAAATTTAGATGTGCATAGTGGAACGATTTTATTTTAAGATTTCTATTAATTTTCTATTCAAGATTTTATGGCTCCACTCAGAGCCTTTATTATGTTTTATGTCACGAACATCAATTAGTTGGTTAGTTGTAATTTTGTTTAAGACTTTTTCAATGGTATTCTCATGCCATTTGAAAATTAGGATTTTGTATATATATGTGTAACCACCAAAACAAGGATATGCTATTACGATATATTTTGAATATTGTTCAGCTATGTTATCTATGTTACACTTTTATGATATAAATAAATAAATATTGCCTGTCTTATTATGAATAATTTTTTTTGAGCAATGGAAGTGCTATGAATGGATTTATTTTGAAGTTGCGAAAGTACGACATGTGATTTGAGATAATCGTAGGAACGCTCGAGAGATGGCCACTCGAGGGATCTCATAGAGTAGATAAGTATTTTTATTGTTAATACTATTACTTTAATTTTGTGCATGTCATATTTAGATGAAAATTACTTTGTGTTGAGCTCTATCATGTATTCCTATAGGTCATAGTTTTAAGTTTACAATCTTTAAGTTTTGTTTACTTGGAAATTCCAGAGCACCTACTCCTATTGTTAATTACAAGTTGTTAAGTGTACTTTCAATTAGTAGTTAGTCATTATTAGTTAGTTTCCTTTGTTTATTTTCATATTTTAATTGCAAGTGTTAATCCCTAGATAATTTACATGCTTTCTAGAGTAAGAATTTGAATGCTTTCTAGCTTAAACAATTTTGTGCTTTCTAGTTTAATTTCTATTTTCAACCATTTGAAAAATTCAAAAAATATTGTTAAGAGAGATGGCCAAGATATCCCCTATTGCACACAACCTTCAGACACTAGCCAATCAACATAATTGACATATTTTCAACTAAAGTGTTAGGACCTTACGAGAACCTACCAATTTTTGGCGACATTGTCGAGGACACAATTCCTTTTCTAGTGTTAATAGGAGATTTGCTTGGATACCTCTTTTAGAAAAAATAGTTGCCAGGCTTCTTTTTTTGCATGGTCAAGAAACGAGGTCCACACAGAAGATTCATACCAAAAAACCCACCAATAGTAGTTCCAACCACACATAGTGAGGTAGAAGTCTCAGTCGAAGAAATTATTGATGAATTGATCGAGCAGGATCAACTTGAGACATCTCAGTATACTCCAAAATCTTATCCATTAGAGAAAACCTTTGAAGAAGAAAGCATTCCCATCGACATCATGGTTGATAACAACAATGATAACCCTTTCAATGAAAGGAGAAGAAACCATCGAGATGGTTATAACACAAGAGAGGGAGCACAAATGTTTACCTATCCTATTGCCCTCAATGAAGATGATGATACACCCATGAAAACATTTCACCATCCATCTTCCCATCCTTTAGAGGCTTATCCTTCAAAGACCCTGACAGTTCCTTTTTGAGTTTAAAGTTTTGTGTTAGACCTATGACTACAAAAATGATAACCAAAAACTAAAATTTTTCCCTCTACTTTGAAGGATGCTGTAATGCGTTGGTTCATGGGATTAGCTTCAAGGTCGATATCCACTTGGAAAGATATGGAGTTTTCCTTTTTGGAAAAGTACCAAAGTTATTTATAGAGTCAATGATAGGAAAAAGGAGTTGTTCAAATTGAGGCAAAACAAATATGAAAGCCTAGAATATTACCTGGATATGTTCATCTTCTTATCTAAATGATGTGGTGAAGAAGCCATAAGTTTAGAAATTCTGAAGACCATATTTCTCAAAGGACTTGATAAAGATGCTAGGAGAAGTCTAGATTTAATGGGAAAAGGAGATGTGTCCCAACTTGGACTCGATGATATCATTGAATTATGCCAGAATTTCTCCTGTACTCAAGGAGGTATTCATAAATCTAGTATTTTTAGAGGTTCCAATAAAATAGGTAAACTGCGTGAGGAAATAGAAAATCTCAAAATTGACATTCTTGTTTAGCTAAACACCATCCTAGATGGAATACAAGATAAAACATGTAATCTTGAGACCTTATCCATCTATTGTCATAGATGTCAAAACAAACATCTATTAAGAGATTTCTTTTGGAAAACAATGACATTTTCCAAGTTTGTGAGAAGAGTCATGTCACTGATCAATGTGAGATCCTAAATGCAATTAAAAATTACAAGAAAAGGAAATCTCATGTTGAGGAGGAGATCAATTTTGTGAATTAAATACCTGGAGGGAATTTTTCTTACAACCAGAATTCAAATCCCTCTTGGCAGCCCCTAAATATTTGGGGACTTTACCCTTGGGGACCACCTGAATGGGCAAACCAGTCCTGGGGAAACCCCTAATAGCCAAACTAGACTCAACAACAATGGTATCCTCAAAATCCTACGCCTTAATGGAATCAAACTCCAAATCAGTTTTATAATGGGCCAAGGAGGATACCTAATCCATAGTAGAACATTTTACCAACTCCTCAAAACCCTCAAAAAATGAGCAGGTCAATCAACCACAACTTCCAACACAACCTGTTCCCAAATTAAAGAATAATCGTCAAAATACCCTAGTGTATTCGACAGAACAGGAAAACGTGACTAGAGTTAATGCTATCCACTATGAAAACCTATAGCTGAGGTCAAGAAAAACACTCCAACAGCCTAGCATAGTTGAGATCCTGGATGAACCGAACGAAGAATCTGCTGAAAGGACTAAGTTACATTCCATACCTTCAGAGCAAAACCTAGTGAGTAATCAAGACAAGCCCCTTCCAAAATCCTCATCTATAACTTTTGAGTTACCTCAAGAAGAGGATGACCAGCATTCAACAAATCTTCTAAAGAAGGATCCTACCTTGAAAGAGAAAACTCAAGTGCCTTTTCCCAAGCATCTCAAAGCAACCGCCTTGAATAACCCTCCAAAAAATTACCTTATCCACTGAAACCATGCTAATACAAGAAATTAAGAAACTTCAAATCAAGGTTCCTTTGTTACAAGGGATTAAAGAAATTATTGAAATAAACAACTAATTAAATTGTTGTGCATAAAAACACCAGGAAGGAAACCAAAATAGATTAACATTATGCACATAAACTGATATCTAGCTGATCTTCTGGTTGGAAAAACCTTAGCCCCAAAATATGATGACCCAAGCAGTTCACTCATAACAGTGACAATCAATGAGGTAGCAATACCTAATGCACTTGTGGACTTAGGAGCAGAAATTAATGTCATGATGGTGGATGTTATGGAAAAATTGGGACACTTATTTGTGTCCCACAACTACCATATTGTAAATGGAAAATCAATCCATAGCTATTCCCAAAGGTGTCATAGAAAATGTTCTTGTTAAGGTCAATGGTTGGGAATATCTAGTAGACTTCCAAATAATCGAGTCCCTCACACCTAACGATAGTTATCCAATAATATTAGGTAGACCATGGTTAGCTATAGTTTTAGCCAAGATTGACTGCAAAGTAGGAGGAATTCCCATTTCACATGGTCCCAATAGCAAACACTTATTCCTATATCCCCTTGCTCAACCTTCTGAATATAAGTTGACGAAATAGATGGTGCCAACAAATAAGAGAATCTAGCCTCACTTGCTATGGTAGTTATTAAACAACATGTTGAAGAGTTAGAAGATGAGCTAGAAGGAAGTATTTCTCATTCCTAGATGGATTTAGTGGATATAACCAAATATAGGTAGCAACAGAAGACCATGATAAAATAACTTTTACTTGCCCCTAGAGAACATTCACATATCACATCCTTCCCTTTGGGTTATGCAACGCTCCTGCAAAATTTCAGAGAGCTATTTTGGCCATATTTTTTGAGCTAGTGAATGATTGTGTGGAAGTCTACATGGACGAATTCACCATGTATGGCTCTACTTTTGATGAGGGACTTTAAAATTTGGACAAGGTATTGAAGCGATGTGAGGACATCGGTTATCCCTGAGTCACAAAAAATGCCTAATAATGACGGAACAAGGGATAGTGTTGGGACACCACATTTTAGATGAAGGGATAAAAGTGGATCCTAAGAAAATTGAGGCAATACAACAACTAGAGACTTTGAAAAACCAAATTGATGTCAAAATTTTCTTAGGACATGTTGGATACACTGGAGATTCATAGAAAATTTCAGCAAGATTGCAACCCCCATGTTTTCCCTCCTCCAAAACAATATAGATTTTTACTAGATAGTAGAATGTCAAACATCATTTGAGATCATTAAGGAGAAACTCATCTCTACTCCTATCCCACATGGACCTGATCGGAACCTTTCATTCCATATTTATATAGATGCTTCCAATGATTCTATTGGAGCAATTTAGGTTAGGAAGATGAGAATGGAGGAAATTATGCCATCTATTTCATTAGTAAGAATTTGAATCCCACTAAATGAAACTACACCACTATGGAGAAACAATTCTTAGCTGTGGTGCATGCAATCAAGAAATTTCAACATTATATCATAGGGTACAAATTAACTATATTCACAAAACATTAAACTATCAAGTACGTAATGAACAAACTTGTAGTAAATGGAAGAATAATTAGGTTGTTATTGATTCTATAATAATTCATTGTGACTATTAATGTTAAACCTGGGAAGTTCAACGTAGTCACAGATTTCTTATCCCGGATCAAACAAGACAATGGAGATTGTGCTCCTATGAAAGATGAATTACCAAAAGAAAAATTATTTTCCATCTCCATTAAAACCCCTTGGTTTGTTGACATTGCCAACTATTTGGACACTTCAAAGTTCCCACTAGACTTTATGTCAAAACAAAAGAATTGACTTGTTCGAGGAAGTGCTCGGTTGAAATGGATTATGGAATGCTATTTCGATGTGGTCCTGATATGGTTTTATGATGTTGTGTCAGGTCAGATGAAACATATATCTTGGGTATAGGATATTACTAGCCCTCTATGCATAAAGATGTGAAAAACTATGTTTGCCACTGTGATGAATGCTAATAAGTAGGAAGACCTACTACATCCAATGAAATTCCTCTGCAAGTATAGGTTGTTTTTGAACCATATGAAAAGTGGGGATTAAATTTTATCGGTCCTATAGACCCTCCTTCACAAGGAAAAGAATACATTTTGGTCTATAATGACTATCTGACTAAGTGGGTGGAAGTCCAAGCCCTAAGAGTTGCTAGGGAAGAACAAGTTGTTGACTTCCTGTATAACATGATTTTTCTCAGATTTGGAGCTCCTAGAACAATTGTCACAGATCAAGGACCCCAATTTATGTCCAAAGTTTTGTTAACCTTTACTGATCATTTCCAGGTAAGCCATAAAATTTTGTCACCCTATCACCCACAAGAAAATGTCCAAGTAGAAGTCACTAACAAGGAACTTGAGAATATCTTAACAAAAACAGTTTCATCAAGGAGAAGAGACTATGCCAAAAAATTACTCAAAGTCGTTTGGGCATATTATACAACTTGGAAATCAACCACTGGTTTTACTCCTTACGAGTTGTTTTTTGGGAAGAAACCTCTTCTACCCATCAAATTTGAACTTCAAACTCTTAGAACGACAATGGAGTTAGGCTTAGACCTCAAACAAGCCCAAGTTGAAAGAGTCCTACAACTCAGTGAATTGGATGAACTTTGTTTAGAAGTTTTCCACCAAACTAATCTAGTTCAACAAAAATGAAAGGTCTCACATGATAAAAACATAAAAGAAAGAGAGTTCCACAATGGGGATTGAGCACTATTATTTTATTCTCGATATAAAGATCACCAAGGGAAACTGAGGACTCACTGGCTGGGTCCATATAAAATTTCTGAAGTATTTCCAAATGAAGTAGTGTATCTCAAACCTATTGATGGTGACACTCAGACTCTCTTAGTCAATGGTCATCGATTATGAATCTACCACAAACTTGTTAACAAAGAGGAATTTACAAGAATGGTAGAAATACAAGGAGAAATATAATGCATTGACTCTACTACAGCAAAGCTAATATAATTTTCAATTTAACATTGCTAGCCTAAAAAAATAAATTTTCATGTGTATGTATTTATAATCACTTCAGGGCATTTCTATTGTATTTTTGATCTTTTGGACTTGGCTAAATTTCATTTATGTCTTGTAGGACTTTATTTTTTATCAACTACAAATTCTGGCGCATCTTGCAATGATGCTCTGAAACTTGTTTATTCAATTGGTTAAATTTCTTGGTTTTTTCCTGTAGTCTGACACATTTTTAAACAATTCTCTGAAACGTGTTAAGTTCAATGTGCTTCATTCTATTTGTTCCTGCATTCTAGGGACATCTTTCAATGATGCTCTGGAACTTCGTTCCTTCATTCTGACTGCATCTTTCAATGAAGCTCTGAAACTTCATTCTTGCATTTTGGCTGCATCTTTCAACGATGCTCAAAAAAATTTCTCCTCCACTCTGGCTGCATCTCCCGAAGATGCTCCAAAATTTTATTCTTTTGTCCTAGTTGCATCTTCCAGTGATGCTCTAGAATTTTGTAAATTCCTTTCTTCTACAAATGCTTTGATGATTCCAACAACATACCCATGCTCATCATCAAATTTTTCCATCACTTCCAAAATTCATTCCCGACACTGCCATATCCTACCATAATAAATCAATATTATTGTGACCACTTTTCATCATAATAATTGCAACACTTATTAACCATCCCATCTTCATCCATACTAAATTTATTACAACCCTTCTCCATCCCATCCGATGATGCTATTACATCAACATAGGTAAAGCAACTTTCAAATCGATAATGAGGCATGAGGTATGTACATCTTTTATTTTAAGTAGGTAAATTATTGTGAATAAAAATGAATTAATTGGAACGTTCCACCTTCCTTTCCAAATTTAGTAAATTGTGCAGATTGTACCTTCAATGGAGATGTGGCAGTTCATGCACTCTATCCCATGCAAAATAATGATTTAAATATAGTGGAGCCAAATGCAACAATTAATTTGTATCCCATTAGCAGTGTCAAAGTACAAGTGGTTAAAAGGTTTCATTTTCTTTAATCTACATAATAGTCTTGCTCAAACAATTTTTCACCTTTAGAGTGCCAGGATATTCAATAGATACTTAGTAGAATTGCAAGTAAGAGGAAAAATGGGTGGGGCTAAGCGTAAATAAGAACCAACTTCCCTAGATAAATCATTGGCATTGAGTAATATTTCTGAGCTATTTCACAAGATAGGTTGGCTTGAGTTCATGAAGAAAATTTGAGAAGCATAACATGTAGTTGATCAAAGAATTTGCTGGAAAAATTCTCTGATGGGAAAATGATAGTGCATGGCAAGAAGTTTAGGGTAAGCCCTCAAATCATTTCTCGTTTGTCTGGTATTAAAATGAAGGTGTGAATTTAATAGAAACTGCAAACATTTCTTATCAAAGAATGATAGAACTCTTTAGAAGGGAGGGAGAGCCTCATCCTCTACTAGTTGTGAATACCCTTGGGAAAAATATGGGGTTTCAAAGAATGTCTACTGTAGAGCCATAGAAAATGGTGGTTTCTTGGATTATCAAATACTTTACATGTGAGGGAAAATATGCCATCATAGTCAGTTCCTCTTTTTAGTTACTCACTCACCTACACCATGGTGTTGAAAACCTTGAATTAAGGGTTAACCTTCCCACCTTCCTTAGTGATTCCATTGTTAGTATGATAAATAGATTTAAAATTGGTTCAAGACCATTGAAACATCATGGTCTCATTCATCTAATATGTAAACATAATTTCTTGAAGAAAAAATAGAAGAAAAATGGTAGAAATTTCTTTCAAATTTTGAAAACCTTGAACCCCCGAGACATTTGGAGGAAGGTGAGTCATCTGGACTAGCAACTCAAAGTTTGAAAGAACCTTCTCCTGTGCCTCAAGATGCCCTTGAGCTTCAAAATTTCAGAAGAGCTCCTGATGGTGAAGCACTGAAATATCCATCCAACCTTTAAGACCCTAAGGAGATACCTAAACCACAAAATTTATCAAAAATCCCAGAGAAGTAAGAAAATGTGGATTTAGTGAATTCTGAAGATGAGAATACTCATCCCCACAAAAAGGAAAAGAGGCCTAAAATAAAATTGCAAAGACCTCCCCGTTAAGGAGAAGCAAATGATTAGCTAATGAAATCAATTGTGTTGCAACTTGTGATCGATTGCATGTTCCTAAAAAGAAAAGATAAGATAGGAAACCTTATGAAACTATAGTCCAGTCATATGAGAATGTGGTCTAGACGTGTGAAAAGACAACCCTGTTAAATGAAAATAAAACTCTGGTTAGCAGTAAATCCCTTGAACCTACGAAAAAGGATGTTCCACTTGAGACAACACAAGCAGAGATAGGGGAACAATTGCTAAACTATATGCTTGTTGAGAATGAGTCTACAGAATGATTATATCCCCTGGTTGCCAATGATATAGAACAAGGTTCACTTAGAGGTAAATATGGAAGAAAATACAACTAGTAATGATGCACATATTCTTATTTTTCCTCTTTCAACTAATGTAGAAGTTGAAAGATTTGATTATATAGAAACAAAATTAGAAGAATTAAAGATAGAAATTGTCTAGTTAAAATTTAGACTACAGTAAAATGAGGAGCAGATGAATAAGCAATGACAGGAAATTAGCACACAAACTAAACTTTTGATGGAAAAAGATCAAGAAATCACAACTTTAAGGGCTCAAGTAGAACAAAAGGATAAAGCTATTGAAGAATTGTAGTCTCAAGTGTAGCAAATTAATGAGAAAAATAAAGAGTATTTGGCTAGTTTATCTGAAAAAGATAAACAGATTAAGAATTTAACTGATAATCTGGTGCAATCACTCAAAGCCTTTGCAAAAGAACAAGAAAAAAATAAATTTGAATTCAATGCAGTCTTAAGAAGAACTATTGAGCTAGAGCAATATTTATAGGAAATCAATGTGAAACCAATGATGGAGCCAAAAGAAGTGCAAATTGAGCTGACTAAAATGGAATCATTTCAAATTCATATTCCTCCATTGTTGGCTAAGTGGATGGAAATATGCTATTTCTTGAGATAAGCAAAGGCAGAAAATGCCAAACTTAAGCATGAAATAGTGTTATTGAAAGAGTCTTATGATAAAATCTACCAGGCTAAAACTGATGCATGTTAGATTGTTACTAGCCTATAGAAAACCATCCCGGTTATATTTCATGTTTTTAAATGAACAGTTATTAAGATGGAAGCTTTTGAGGATTTCTTGTAATTTACCCCATGACCCAGATGATAAACAGTTCCTAGAAGCATTCAAAGAGGTGGCCCCTATTCAACAATTTTTTTTGTGTGATTTTTTCATACATAATCTATTTTTTGGAAAAATACATTGATTTCTTTATCAACCTTTTTGTTGGGGAGGTGCAACTTAGAGCCTTCATGTCTAATATGTAGAATCAAATCTATTGGCAGGAGAGAACCAGTGAATATGTGCAAGTAGATAGAACTATGGGGCTTCAAATGAGATCCCAATCGAAATCCCTTTTCCTTCAAAGCCCAATTCCGAGGGATTAAAAGCTATGAAGCTATAAGGAAGAAATATGATGAAAATATTTGAATTTTCTTTGAAATTTTCAAAGTTCATGGGCCACAATTAATAGAAAGTGCATGTGAGGAGCAGTACACTCCCCTACCTATGTATCTCAAAAGGAGGGAGGTGATCTCCCCCAACAATCTAAGGTGGTCCTACAGAAGGGCTGAAGCATTAACATAAATATTGTTGCAGCTCAAAACCAAGTGGATAGGGATGTGGTACATACCTCCATTGCTCCTTCATCCACCCCATATAGTTTTGTCTCTATAGAGAAAAGACCTGAGGAATTATATACATGGAAGATGAGGGTTAAATTCAAAAAAGGTTTTCTTAAAAATCTTGATCATTTGGATGAAGAGGCAGAGCACATATATGATCTCAATTCCAAATATGATGAACTGAAAAGGAAAAGAGATACAGTGAGGCAAATGACTCATCAAAGAGTAGGAGGACCTTCTCAGGCTTAGGAAGGGTAGGGTGATGAGGTATAAACAACCTCATTTTTATGATAAGCTAAATACCCTTCTTTTTTCTTACCAATCACTTTATCCATGCCAATTTGTTTATTTTTAAAAGCAATAATTATCTACTTTTTATAAAATGATGTATAAATCTTTATTTCTCAAATTGATTTTAATTAGCTAACTAATGTTGATATAATGGTATAGACTTGAATTAGTTGTATAGGACTTATGCACAACTGATGAATGGAGTGGTCTTCAAGTGGTTGAAGTTATAGCGTCAAAATTTTGGGCACTAGAAATCTAGGCGTGCATAGTGGAGCAATTTCCTTTAAAGCTTTCTGTTATTTTTTTGTTTAAGACTTTATGGCTCCACTTAGAGCCTTTATTATGTTTTATGTCATGAACATTAGTTAGTTGGTTAGTTTTAATTTTGTTTAAGAATTTTTCAATGGTATTATCCCGCCATTTGAAAATTAGGATTTTGTATATATATGTGTAATCACAAAAACAAGGATATGTTGTTATGATATATTTTGAATACTATTAAGATATGTTATATGTGTTACACTTTTATGATATAAATAAATAAATATTGCTAGTCTTATTTTGAATAATTTGTTCTAAGAAATGGAAGTGTTATGAATTGATTTATTTTGGAGTTCTGAAAGTACCACATGTGATTTGAGCTAATCGTAGGAACACCCAAGAGTTGGCCACCCGAGGGATCTCATAGAGTAGATAATTATTTTTATTGTTAATACTATTACTTTCATTTTTTGCATGTCATATTTAGATGAACATTACTTTGTGTTGAGCTCTGTCATGTATTCCTACAAGTCATAGTTTTAATTTTACAATCTTTAAGTTCTGTTTACTTGAAAATTTTGGAGCACCCACTCCTATTGCTAATTATAAGTTGTTAAGTGTACTTTCAACTAGTAGTTAGTTGTTATTAGTTAGTTTCCTTTGTTTAATTTCCCCAGTTTAATTGCAAGTGTTAATTCCTAGACAATTTATATGATTTCTAGAGTAAGAATTTGAATGCTTTCTAGCTTAAACAATTTCATGCTTTCTAGTTTAATTTTTGTTTTCAACCATTTCAAAAATTCAAAAAATATTTCTAAGAGAGATGGCCAAGATATCCCCTATTGCATACAGCCTTCAGACACTACCCGGTCGACATAATTGACATATTTTCAACTAAAGTGTTAGGACCTTACGACAGCCTATCATGGACCAACTTTTATGGTAAGTGAAATGACTCCTTCAGACAAACATTTAGCATCATCATAGGATTTGATAACAATTATCTTGGTTTGATCTATGCAATTCTTAGAGTATCCCAGTTATTTTACCAATTTTAGGGAATAAATGTTCAGACTTGCTCCACCGTCTACCAGAACTCTTCTAATCATATGTTTATTAACATAGAGTTCAAGGTGTAGGGAATCATTATGACCTGGCTTTTGTGTGGTAAAGTCTTGTTCAAAAAAGGTGACATGATGTGGCATAGCAAGGTATCCAACCATGGCTTTAAATTCATTTACATTTAGATTGGCGGGTAAATATGCTTCTTGCAAGGCTTTATCAAGGATAGCTATGTGTTGAGGAGATATGCAAAAGAGTTCTAGAATGGAAATCTATGTGGGATTCTTCCCTAGCTATTCTAAGAGATTGTACTGGCTTTTTTGATTGTGGATTCGAAGGAGGTACTAGAAAAGTTATCTTGGCTCTATGAGTGGTGACAACACACTCTGAACTTTTATTTTTTATGGTAATAGTGGCAACACGATCATCAAGGGGTCTTACATTAAGGATAATAGTGTTATAATCATGTTTGACATTGGTATAATTGGCACTATTGTTATTCCCTCTATTGGAGGCTTTTCCTTTGTCATGATCTTGCAAGGGAGTTTTAAATATGGTATGATCAACATTTGTCTTGCCTTGTGAATTGTCTATTGAAATGATTCCCTGTTCAATTAGGTCTTGAATGCAATTTTTGAGTGTCCAACATCTAGATGTTTAATGTCCTTTTTCGTGGTGATATTCACAATATTCATCTTCTTTCCACTAGTCGGGTTTGATAAATGAGGGTTCATAGTTTTTGATTTCTAATAGTTGAATGATGTTGGATTGCAAGAGTGTCTTTAGGATTGATTTGATGGGTTCACCCAATTGGGTGTATGTTCCCTTGGCATGGAGAGGACCTCTGCATTGATTGTTTTGGACTATGTTCAATATTTGACTTTGACCTTGTGTTTGGGTATTTGATGTGTTTGATGTGTTTGATGAGGAAGGACCTTTGAGGTGAATGGTAGGACCTTTTTTTATCACTTTACCATCGACAACTCCATCATTAGTGACATTCTTGTTTCAGGACCAATGTTTTCCTTTGTCATTATTGGGCTTTGGAGTCTCTTTGTGTACTTTGACTAGTCCTTTTGTGACAAGACCTTTTTCAATAAGGAAACCTTTCTCAATTATTTCATCAAAAGTTGTGTAACATTGGATTTGAAGACCACTCATCATTTCCTCATTAAGGTTTTCCACAAACATGGTGGCTAGTTGTTTCTTGGGAATGTGACAAGGGAACTTGCTAGCTAGACTTTTCCATCTTTGGTCAAATGAGGTAAGTGACTCCCGTTCTTCTTGTTTGGTTGTACATAATGTTGCAAGGGTCATGTCACTTTCAATGTTAAAGGAAAAGTGATTAATGAATTTATCAACTAGCTCACCCCATGTTCTAATCCCTGGAGAAAGATGTGCAAACCAATCTAGGGCTAGTCTTGTGAGACTTCATGGGAATAGTCTCATCAAATAGGTAGAATCATATGCGACTTCCATACATGCTATATTAATTTTTTGTATACGTTCCACTTGATCTCCTTTCCCTTTGTACTTGGGTAAACTTGGTGTTGTGAAGTGAGGGAGAAAGGGTGACATGTAGAGATTTTTTTCAAATGGATAGACGCACAATTCTTCCATGGAATAAGTTTTCTTGTTGGTTCCTGATTGCATGTTTGTCATTTGTTGTTGGATGGATTGTATTTTTTGCATCAAAGTATCCTTTAGATATGGTGTAGTGTTCATTTTATTTGATGTTATGATGTTGGTGTTGAGGTCATATGTTGGATTTGGATTTGAATTGGTGTTTTGTGGCATAAGACCTTGGTTACCTTGTTGATATTGATGTGTAAATGGGGCATTTGTGTTGGTTTGATTTGGAGGGAAATTGGCATTTAGATTGGTCCCAAAGGTCATGTTTATATTTGGTATGGCGTTTTGAAATTGGGGTGTTGGCCATTGATTTTTTCCTTGGATTTGAAAGGTTGGTCCTTGATTCATGTTTTGGAAAGATGGTGCATGTCCTTGATTTGTATTTGAAAATGTAGATACTTGATTGGTATTTGATAATGTTGGATAGGTCCTTGATTGGTGTTTGATAATGTAGGTCCTTGCAATGTAGGAGTGGGCCCTTGGTTGTTTTTATTTGGTATTCTTCACGGGAAAATTTGTATTCTCTTAGATTTGTTTGGTTGATTTTGATTTGATGAGGGTGTGCTTTGGAATTGGAATGAGGGACCTTGATTCATATTATGAAGTTTAGGCATGGGACCTTGGTTTGTATTTTGAAAAAAGAGGATTTGTGAAGGTCTTACCCATGGAATTTGATGTGCTACCAAATGTAAAAAATTTGTCCTTGTGTTGTCACATGGGTCATCTTGTTTCCAAGTGTGGAGATATTAGGGATATGTGTGGTAGTTGTGTCCATGTTTGTTGTCATCCCAAGTGGTAATGTAGTAGGAATTTGTTGTGAAGATGGCATCACTAATGCAAATGGGTTTTGAGTATCTCCTTCCATAATTGTGGAGACATTAAAGCCTTGAGGGAGTTTACCACCCTTTTTGGCTAGTGCATAGAAGAATCTATTAGGATCTACACTAACGAGCTCATCAACCATTTATAAAATCCTTGGATCTTGGTAAGCTCTTTCAATCTCTTCAAGATTCATTTTCTTTTTGAATTCATCTAGACTTAGATTGTCCAATTTGTTTGGTCTCTTTGTGGTGTTTCTTTGTGGAGCAGATTGATTTGAGTCCGATCCAAATTTTGTGTCATGATGTGGACTAGAAAAGGGGTCATTTAAGGAATCCATGTCCTTTATTTTAGTTCCTGACCTTGTTTCAACCATGTAAGACTTGCAAGATGGAAGATAATGCAAGGTGATATGAAGCTAAATTATGTTTTTGGGATTTTTTTATTATAAGGATGCAAGGTGATTATGCAAGGATGATGACCAAAGGATGAAGCTAAATGAAACTAATGGATGCAAAGGATACCAAAGGTATACTAATTTATGATCAAGGAAAATGATATGGAGACTAAATGATGCCAAGTTAATGATCAAAGATAGTTATGTAACTAAGACTAAGATGAAATTAAGCTATGTTTTTATGTTTTTGAGATATAAGAATGCAAAGTGAAAGTGAAAGACTAAGGATTAATAGGATCATAATTAATCTATGGTCAAAATGATATGAATCTAAATGACACTAGAAATATGACATTAAGGATATGAATCTTAAGAGTTAAGACAAAGGATGGTAGCCAAGCTATTGTAGGTCCAAGATAACAAACCAAAATGTCATTGACCTTTGTGATAATCAAGATGATAGTTTTGACAAGGTGAGTCTAAACTAGGACACAAGTTTGAGACTCAAGTTTGACCAAGATGACAATGACAGAGGTTGGTAAAATGAAAGATGAAGGTCATATGACAAATTGGGTAAGCAACCATGGACTATTTAAAGGCTTAGTAGTCTTCCCATGTCTAAAATATTGAAGGATAAATGCAACCTAATGTCTAGGATTAATTTATTCAAGGAAAAAGGATGAGGAAAGAAACCTAGAATGAAATGTAATCCTAAATGGAAGTGATGGGATGGATAGGTGAAGCTCTGCAAGTCTAAGGTTTGGAATTCAAGATCACTTTTAAGATGAATTGATTCAGTTTTGGACAAGGGTTTTGTGAATTTCTAATAGTCAGAAAATGGTGGAACTATTTTTCTAAAATGTGTCATTTCAATTGTGGGTTTCTAATGTGCAATTATGGTTCACCATAGCAGTTGTGGCTCTGTATCAAGCACTTGTGATTCATAGAGTGTTTTTTTTGCAATTTCAAGGTTTTCGATTGAGTTTTGAATTGAGTTTTGATTGGTTTTGATGATATTTTGTGAGATGGAGTTTGGAAAACATAGAAAATATTCAACAATCACTTGTTTTGGTCTGATTTTGAGTGTGAATTTTTTGATTCCAATGTAATTAAAGACACTCATAAACAATCCACAACCTAGACTAGGAAAAGATACCACCTATTGAGTCCCTACTTGGATTTCTCCAACCACTTAAATAAGGCAGACAACTAGAGACTTGATGGCACTACTTCCCCCTTACATGACACACACTTCTCAGGCACACCAAGTCTCATTCCCTAAGGAGGAATTTCTACCTCTACACTTGAATAGTGAAGACGTAGGGCAACTTCAAAACGACCATTCCTACACCAACAAGTGAATGGGTTTTTGGCCACTAAACAAGGGTTCTTAGTTTGTGTTTAAGGGAATTACTAGTGCCTATGTGTGAGACAAGATTAGCTCAATTAAGAGGCATCATAGTCCCTTCCTAAGAAAGGATTTTGACATGTCATGTGAAAACTAGGGGTGGCATTTGTCTATATAGGACATCCTCACCAAGTGAGCCAAGACTTTCATAGTGGTCATAGTAATTTATATAATAGACTGAAATGGTGCCACTTCGGTCATTCCCTCTTTCGAGGTAGGCCCTCTAAAGGGTAAACAAAAGCAAGGAAGCCATTGTTTTTGATCTCCTAGATTGCACAAAGCACAAGGAGAGAACATACACAACACCTTTTCCTCACACTCTCAGGAGAGTATTTAATAAAGTAATCACACCTCTAGAGGTTCCATTCGAGTTAACACAATAGAAAATCCATCTACACCTTGTTCTTAACATTTAAGAAACGATCCATGTTCATTTTAACATCCCATAGAAGTGAAAAAAATAAGCATATTCACCCTTGTAAAATTGAATAGGTCTTGCTTGTGCAAGCTATTAATCCCTCTTAAATTCCAAGAGATGAGCTTCATTTAAGGGTTTTATTTGTGGGTTTGGGTCCCCTCATTTCAAGAGTACTCTAGTTTGTGTGGCAACCTCTTTGGTAGTTTCCCTAACCCAAAATTATTTTTTCATTAGGTTTACCTCTTTTGATTAACCACTATTGACTTTTCTAGGTTTTTTGTCATTGTAAAATAGGACTATTGTAGACACAAAAATATGTCATGATCATATCACACATTTGATTTGATTTATTAACATCATTTCATCCTAATTTGACTATTGCCATCCATTTAATTGAATAATCCTAATTGTTTGGTTGAATGCATCATTTTCATCTATTAATCAAATAATCCATATTATTGGATTAATTCACCTCGCACATGCTAATTTCATCTTGTTTGATTAAATAATCCAAATTATTTGATTAAATCCCTTAATTCATCTCCTTTTATTAAATAATCTTAATTATTTAATTAAATGTCATTAATTCCTCTTTTTAATTAAATTAGCTAATTGTTTAATTAAAGTCCTAAATTCCCTCATCTTGCATAATTAAATAATTTCTTAATTATTTAATTGGCTAATATCTTCTAATTCCTCCAATTTCTCCCACTTGCAAGGGAATATTCCTCCAATTTGAATTTGAATATTTCCCTCCAAATAGAAATATCTTCCAACAAGCTTCCAACATTCTTCCTAAAATCAAGGAACTTGCACATTCCAATTCAATTGCAACCATCGATTAACTTGATCAATCCATATAATCTTTTAATCTCATCCATATATTGGAATCCTTGATTCATGTCATTCTTTCTCATCTATTTACATCTGTTGATTAACCAAATTGATCCTAATTGATCCTAACTATTTATTCACCAAGAAATCCTATAAATAGCTCCCATTTTATGAGTTATGGATCCATGAGCATTGATAGAAACTACACTATATTCAATTTTATCTTCATCTTTGAGAGAATTTATCCATTTTGAATCCATTTCTCCATTAAAGCATAATTTCAAGCTTGCTTCAACAATGGGATTAGGAAAGGGTTGATCATTTCATATCAATTAAACACTAATCCCCCAATGGGATCAGGTTTGCAAGTGTAATTAGGTTTCCTTTTATCAAATTGATTTCAATTTCATGTTTAATGGCTTCCTAATTAGATTTTGAAAGATTTCATTGGGATATGACTTAGTTAGGTTCATTGATTGATTTGATTGTTCATTTTAGTTGTATTTTCCTAGTTAATATTCATGATCAAATATTTTATTTTAGGAAAAATTGAATCAATCTTAGAATTTAAACAAAAAAATAACATCATATTACACCAAATGTTGATACAAGTTTTATGGTCACAACAAGATCACAATATAATAAAAACATGGAACAAAACCCAAATTTACCTACCATGAGTGGCATAAATGAATAAAACCTTGGAGTAAATGAGTTTAATCCTAGAAATTTCATAAATCTACTCCAAAATCTACCACAAAAATCTCAAAATTCATAAGACAGAAGGGTTCACATAGAGGATGTTACAAACACTCCTATGGAACTTACTATAGATGAGATACTTGAGATGCAACAAGACCCAAAATTTCATCATCTTATCAACACAATGTTGAAACTAAACCCTTCACAATATATGCTCACATTAGCACAAGAAGGATTTAAAATCCCTTCTACACTTGATGTGAACACACTTAGGGAGAAACCCTTGATGAATGTTGCATCCATCACTCACAACAATGAATCCTTGCTTCATAATATCACTTAATCCATGTGACAACCATATTCATCATACATACCAAGCCAACCTACAACAACTAGGATATACTTATCTAGAATGAAAAATCAACAAGGAAATCAACTTGGTTATACTCAAAATCTAGGGAATCAAACAAATTTGGGTATTCAAAACACAAACATCCCTCAACATAAAAATATACCTCAAAATCCTCAACACCCAAACATTCCTTTAACATCACATCCCCATAACATAAACATTGTACCAACATTTCATGCTCAATCATAACTTCCACTCACATATAATACCCAAAATATTCAACGTAACATTCTTAATGTTCAAGTGAATCAACAACCCAAAGTTAATTCTCAAAATCAAAACCAAATGAATCAAAATCAAGCAAACCCAACATCACAATTTTTTTTATCACAACAAAAAAATTCATCAACCCAAAATCAAGTTAATCAACAACAAAGTAATCCTCACAAACCATTGAATCAAAATCAAGGTTTTCCGCAAACATCACAAAAACAAGTGGCCTCATATCAAGGATCACAACCCTTGACTCAAAATTAAACTCAAATGGACCCTCAATATCATATCCCTCCACCACAATAGATCTTGCAAGGAATTATAGCACAAAAACCTAAAACATCATTTCATCAAGAACAAGTTTCCCTACAACAAAATCAACAAAATCAAGTGTCCTATAATCAAAATCTGGTCACACAACAATATCAAAATCAATAAAGTCCTCCATCACAAACCACTCATAACATGGTTCCACAAAATCAGTACATCTCATCACACCAATATAGTCAACCAAATTAATATTTCACAAATCCAAACATCATTCCATCACCAAAAAAACAATATTATGGTTCATCAATAAGCTATTGCATATCAAAAAGAACAACTAGCCTTGCAATCTCAACAAGCACAATGAACTCAAAAAATGTTGCAAGCACAACAAGCCCTGTAGACATTAAAAATGTCTTGAGTCTGCGAGTGTCATTTTTCCTGGTCGTCGTCCTCTGATAATTGAATAATTTTAATTATTTGATTATTCTTGATCATATTCCTTGATCATATTTCTAATCTTTATTCTATCCTGATCAATTAAAATAAATTAATTGCATCGCTAACACTCCCTTTCTTTAATAATTAAATAAATCATCATTTATTTAATTATTTATCTTTTATCATTCGCCTATAGTTAAATAATAATAATTATTATTTGTCTATGCATTGACCTTTTCGTTCTTCTATAGTTAAATAATTTTTAAGATTATTTAATTATGTGTCATTTCTCTTCCCATTAAATAATTAATTTTTACTGTCTAATTTCCATCTCTCCCCATTTAATTAAATTTATTTTATAAATTGATCTAATTAAATGCCCATTTTCCATTTCCCTCAAATAAATAATTTGAATGAATTATTTATTTTCCACTTGGCCAAATATTTCTTGTCTCATGAATTAATTATTTTCCAATTTTTAATTCATCCTTTTTCCTCCATTTCCTCATTAATCTCTATCATAGCTATCATTTTCATAGCCATCTTTGTCATACTCATCGACGTCATAGCCCTCCGATGAATATGATTATTCTGGTGCATCAATCCTCCACCATTGATCTTGGCATCTTTCTAGAAGCTCGATTTTGACCATTTGTTTCATAACATCCCTCTCATGAATCCTCATCTATTGATCTTGGAATCTTTCTAGATGATCGATCTCGACTGTCCGTTTGAATGTCTATCTATAAAAGAAGCCTTTCTCCTCCATTTTTTCCTTAACAACCTTTTTCCTCCAACTTTCTAATTACTATTTGCACAAGTAAAACAACAAATCTGAGGGCAAATTTTGGAAAAGGAGAAATAGGAGAGACAAGAGAAGGAATGAACCTCAATGGGGAGTGTTCTATTTCATTTTCTTGCATTTTGATTTCTCTCCTTGTTTTTTTTCTCTTGTTTGGATGAGGTTAATAGCTTAAAAGTGTTTGGCTATCACTTTATCTAGGCTAGGATATTTTCCCCCAAGTTACATTGGTGAACTCAATGTGAAGGACAAGATTTTGCAAAATTTGGTACGACTTTTTGTGTTTTTGCAAATTTTAGGTATGAAATGATGCATTTGATCGAAGCAATGATGCATTTGATGAGAAATGACACATTTCCTAAAAAGAACAACACATTTATGGGAGGAAAATGTAGGTGAGAAAATTTGAATTCAAAAACATGACACAATCATTTTGGTGTGACGCGACACAATGAAACATTTGCTAAAAAGAACAACACAATCGTCTGTCTAATATAAACTCCCAGTTTTCAATTTGTTTTCAGTTTTTCTTTTTGTTTTTCAAGTAGAATAGGATTTTTGGTTGCTAACTATTTTTTTTAGTGTGTGGCTTTGGATTGGAGCTCCCAAATTTTTATTTTTTTTGAAGCAACAAAAAAATTGAGCTTCACACTAGTTTAGTTCGAAGCAATTTTCATTATTTTCTACAACTTGCATCATGATCATAAGGTTAAAAGAATCTACATTTTTCACTCATAAGGTTTAAAAATAACAACAATCTGCATTCTTACACTCATGGGAATTAAAATTAACTTGCATTTCATGTCATTGGTTTAAAATTTATAAAGTGTTTTCAAATAATAAGCAAGGCATAAAATCAACCAATGTCTTTCATGTTTGGTGGTTTGCAAGTGTCTTACAAAGTGTGTATACTCTCATCTCGCCATCTGACGATCTTGACTGACCAACAAAACCTCTTTGGCATTTGTAGAATCACACCACATATTTGGATTTGGTGCTTAAAATGAACCCCATGTGATTGTGAGGCAAAGGCACAAAGTATGCTCTCTCCTTGCACTTCATGTAATCTAAGATGATAAGAAATACGTGTACTTCCTCATTTATGTTTACCTTTTATTAGAGGGCCTACCACCTCACTTTGAAAGGTGGAAATGACCCAAGTAGTAACAAAGCTAAGGCCAAGCTCTTCCAAGCCACTATAACTAAATGTGCTTTTTGACGAAATTCGACTAGCAATGGGTGTGGATGTGCCATTCCGATAAGTGTTTCCCTTAGTAGCCCCATGAGCTACGTGAAAATCCTTCCTTAGGGAAAGGACTGGGAGGCCTCTTGACTCACCATAGTCTAGAGCTCATCTTATCATATGTATGGCTTCTTTTAACAGATGCTCTTACTAAGAACCATTTGTGGTAGTTGCCAAAACCCTTTTATAGGCTCGTTGATTGTAGGAGGTCAGAACTTTGAAGGCACCCCACATCTTCACTAAGCTTGTGTAAAGAAAGGAATTCCTCCATTGGGAGAATTGAGACTTGGGGAGCCTGAGAAGTAAGTGTCATGGAGGGGAGCCAGTGCCACCAAGTCTCTAGCTATCTTCCTTGTTCAAGTGGTTGGAGAAATCCAAGTGGGGATATCAACTAATGGTTTCCTTTCCAACCATAGGGCTTGTGCATTGTTGTCTAAGTGTGTTTTATTTTTTAAACATTTTCACATCCAAAAGCATACCAAAAACAAGTGCTTGATATTTTTTTCTATGTTTTCCAATCAAAATTTATAAAAACAATCAAAATCTACTCAAAAACCAAATTAGAAACCATCAAACTGTCAAAAGCATTTTCTGTGAACTGCAACAACTAATATTTTACACCACATCTAATAACTGGAAAATCACAATTAACATTTTGAACTGCACTTGCAGAAAGAAGACTTGCAACTAATATTCTAAGCCACATCTGATAACTAGAAAACCACATATGTCATCTTGAAAAGCATATGTCAAATAGAGCCACAATTGATATTTTACACCACATTTGATAACTGGAAAACCATAATTGACATTCTAAACCGCACTTGCAGAAAGAAAACCTATAACTGATATTCTGAGCCACATCTAATAACTGGAAAACCACATATGTCATCTTGAAATGCATTTGCAGAAAACAGAGCCGCATCTGCCATCTTGAAATGTATTTTCAGAACATAGAGCCACAATTGTCCGATAACTAGGAACTTTCAAAATCTTTCTCCAAAATCTAATCAACTCATTTTACAGTGACCTTTGACTACCAAACCAGAGACTTGCAAGCTTTACCAGTTCATTCTAGCATTTCCATTTAGGGAAACATTACATTATAGGTTACCTTCTTGCATACTTTTCATTGCATAAATTAAACCTTGATCCTTAGGTTACAATTAGACCTTCAGATTTTGAACATTGGAAGACCATTAAGCTTTTGGAAAACCTTTGGTTACATATTCTATTTGTCATTGACCATTATCCTTCCTATTATCAACCTTTTTCACCTTTATCAAATTTGAGTCTTGAGCTTGTGTCCTAGCCTTGACTCAACCTTGTCAAAATTATCCTCTTGATTACCACAAAGGTCAATTACACTTGGAATTGTTTCCTTGGGTTCACACTAGTTTGATTGTCATCCCTTGTTTAAAATTTTAGGATTCGTTTGCATTATATTGATCTCATTTAATCTATATTACATCCCCTTAACCATAGCTTTAATCATCCTCATTTCAATCCTTAATCTTGCATTTAACTTGCACTTTCACTTTGTATCCTTATTCCAAAAATACCAAAAAACATAGCTTGCTTTCATCGTAACCTTAGTTGCACTATTACCTTGATCATTAATTTAGCATCATTTAGTCACCTTATCATCATCCTTAACCATTAATCAACCTTTAGATTCCTTTTTCATTTATTAGCCTCATCCTTTGGTCATTATCATCCTTTCATCCTTTGGTCATTATCATCCTTGCTTAATACCTTGCATCCTTATATTCAAGAAAATCCAAAAACATAGTTTAGTTTCATTACCATCTTGCATTATCCCTCAACTTGCAAAAGTCTCACATGGTTGGAACAAGGTCACAAACCAAACAGAATGACATGGATTTTTCAAGTAACCCTTTTCATGACACTACCCTTGGACTAGATTCGAATCATTCTACACCTCCAAGAGACACACCACCAAGAGACCAAAATGACACATGAGACAACCTAAACCTAGAATAATTCGCACAAGAAATTGACTCCTCAAGAAATTTAAAGAGCTTATCAAAACCCAAGAGTTTTAAGCATGGTTGATCAACTTGTTAGTGCTGACCCCAATAGATTCTTCTACGCACTAGCTAAGAAGGGTGCCAAATTACCTCAAGGATTTGACATATCAACCATTGTAGAAGAGGAAACTAAAAATCCATTTGCACTTGGCATGCCTTCATCACAAAAAATGTCAAACATACCCCTTGGGACAACTACACACATGACTAACACTACCACACACTTCCCAATCACCTCAACAATTGGAAACAAGGTAACACATACCACTACACAAGGACAAAGTTTTAAACTTGGAAGTTCCTCAAATTCCATGGGTAAGACCTTTACAAACCCCATTTTTCAACATACAAGTCAAGGCTCCATGTCACAAGGTCCCACACCTTTGATTCAAAATGAAAACCAAGGTCATATACCGACACTCCAAAACACAAATAAAGGTTCCACATCACAAGGTCCTACACCTTTGATCCAAAATTCAACCCAAGGTCCTACACCTTTGATTCAAAATGAAAACCAAGGTCCTATACCTACAGCTCAAAACACAAATCAAGGATCCTTATTCTAATTCCAAAGAACACCTTTATCAAATCAACCTCCACCAAATAAACCTAGAAAGGTTCACATTATCTCACAAAGGATCCCAAATCAAAACAATAGTCAAGGGTCTATTCCATCACTCCAAAATGCTAATCAAGGGTCCCTTCCATCATTGAAAAAATCTACCCAAGGAACCATTCCTTCATTTCAAAACACTAATCAAGGACCTGCATTCTTCATGTCAAAATATCAATCAAGGACCTACACCTTCATTTCAAAATTTCAATCAAGGACCTACACCTTCATTTCAAAATTCTAATTAGGACCTACACCTTTATTTCAAAATACCAACCAAGGAAGCATTCCTTCATCTCAAAATACCAATCAAGGGACCTTTCCTTCATGTCAAAAAACATCAATCAAGGGCCTATACCTTCATGTCAAAACATCAACAAAGGATCTATACCTCCATTTGCAAATAAAGGACTAAATTTTCAAAACCAAAGTAGGAATCAAGGGTTTATACCTCAATTTGAAAACACCATACCAAATGAAAACATGACCTTCGGAACAAACCTAAATGCCAATTTAATCCCAAATAAAAACAACACAGATCAATATGGAAACCACGGTCCTATGTCACAAAGCATTAATCCTAATTGAAATCCAATATATGACCTTAATACCAACATCATGACACCAAACCAAAATAATGCAACACCATCTCTTGCATAATTTTTTATACAAGTGTAGACCCTCCAACAAAAAATGACAAACATGCAATTGGGGACCAACAAGAAGACCTATTATGTGGAGGAACTATGCCCTTTTCCATTTGATATAAATTTGTACATGCCACCCTTTCCCCCTCATTTCACGACACCACCTTTACCTAAGTATAAGAGGATAGGGGATCCAATAGAGCACATTTGAGAATTCAACACATCATGTATGGAAGTCTCATATGATCCTACCTATTTGATGAGACTATTCCCGCGCAACCTTACATGGCTAGGTCTAGATTATTTTATACACCTTCCTCCGAGAAATAGAACATGAGGTGAACTAGCTAACAAATTCATCAATCATTTTTCCTTCAACATTAAAAATGATGTCACCCTTGCAACATTGAGCACAACCAAACAAGAAGAAGGGGAATCACTCACCTCATTTTACCAAAGATGGTGAGGTTTGGTTAGCAAATTCCCTTGTCACATTCTTGAAAAATAGTTAGTCACCATGTTTGTGGAAACCTTAACAAAGAACTGATGAGTCAAATTCAAATCCAATGTTGTACAACCTTTTAAGAGATCCTTGAGAAAGGTGTCCTTATTGAGAAAGGTCTTATTAAAAAAGGACTAGTCAAGATAAACAAAGAAAGTCTGAAACCCAACAATGACAAGAGCAAATACTGGTCCCAAAAAAAAAATGTCACAAATGATGGAGTTGTTGATGAAAAACTGATAACCAAAGGTCCAACCATTCAACTTAAAAGTTCCTCCTCATCAAACAAACCAAACGTATCAAACACACAACAACAAGGTCAAAACCAAACACTAAATGTTGTCCAAAACAATCAACAACACAAAGGTCCTCCCTGTGCCAAAATAACACATGCTCAATTGGGTGAACCTATCGAATCAGTCCTCAAAAAACTTTTGCAATCTAATTTCATCACACTACTAGACACAAAGAATTATGAACCTTCCTTGATCAAACATGATTGGTGGAAAGAAGACGAATACTATGAATACCATCATGGAAAAGGACACAAAACAACTAGGTGTTGGACACTCAAGAACATTATTCAAGAAATCATTAAAAATAGAACCATATTAGTAGGAGATTCACAAGGAAAAACTAATGTTGATCATACCATATTCAAGACTCCCTTGCAATACCATGATAAAGGAAAAGCCTCCAGTTCAAGGAACAACAATAATGCCAATTATGTCGCAATCAGACATGATTACAACACTATCATCCTTAATGTGAGACCCTTTGATGATTTCATTGCCACTATCACCATAAATAAGACAAGTTCTGAATGTGTTGTTACTACCCATTGAACCAAGATAACTATTCCAGGACCTCCTACTAATTCACAACCAAAAAGTCAATATACCCTCCAAGATCAATTGGGAAAAACCCCCATGCAATTTTCTATCTTGGAACTCCTTCGCATATCCCCACAACATAGAGCCATGCTTTATAAATGATTGTAAGAAGCATCCGTACCCATAAACCTAGATGTCAATGAATTTCAGGCCATGGTTAGATACCTAGCTATGTCACATCATGTCACCTTCTTTGAGCAAGAATTTTCTACACCAAAATATTATCATAATGACCCCCTACACCTTGAAGTATGTGTTAATAAACACAAGATCAGATGTCCTAGTAGATGGTGGAGTAGGTCTAAACATTTGCTCACTAAAATTAGTGAAAGCATTGGGATACTTTGAGAATTGTATTGACCAAACCAAGAAAATTGTGATCAAAGCTTATGATGATGCTGAATGTTCCTCTTAAGGCATAATTTCACTTCCTGTGAGAGTTGGCCCAACAATACAAGACACAGTATTTCATATCTTGGATCTGGATTTTCATTACAATCTCCTCTGTGTCCACCCATGGATCCATGCCATGAGGGCTATCCCCTCTAACTACCATCAATGCCTCAAGTTCCCATACAATATCATTGAAATCACTATTTCAGGTGATCTTGATCTTTTTCAGTATTGTTCAAACCTAAAAGGAACCATTGAATGTCAAGTGCCAATCAATCAAGATGCCTCACCTTCCACTTCATCCACCACTCCATATCACTACATTGATATGTCTACTCTCGTAAAATCATCCACCCCATTCATCACACCTTCTACACCAAAAATCTAGATCCAGGATAGAGGATGTAGAGAATACAATATGAAGAGTCTCTTTTTCATTGGAAAATTATCGAAATCACCAAAGTCCTATGGAAAACTGCATCTTGTGCAACCTAGATTTATTATCCATAATCGCCCTACTACCTTCACTAGATGGGGGAACTTACTAAAGAATATCTAGATGACCACATCCTCACATGGTTGCACAAACAAGAGGAGATTGAAACTAAGAAATTTCCAATTGAAGATTACCCAAAAGGGTTCCAAATAATGAAACAACACATATATGATGGATGCAACAGCTTTGGCCTAAATAAACAAGGAATGATGGAACCCCTGCAACCTCCAAAGTTAATCAAGCACCAAGGGCTAGGGTTTTTACCAATAAAAGTGACTATCTAGGGTACTGGATTACCTTTGAATGTGGTTGCTAATGCTTTAGATGAGATCGAGACATACTAGAACCCTTTGGATTATGATGTCGGTTTCAATGAATACAAATGGGATTCCCTATCCTCCACTACCTTCACGGACCTTGATAATTTTTTTGGGATATTTGATGAGCCTCCCCTTGAAAAAAAATTCAGTCAAATGCTTACCATTAATGCCCTGCCAAGCCTGCCAAGTCCTCATCCAAAAGCCCCTTTAAACAAAAAGAATGGATCAAAAACTTATGGGAAACCATTGATGCTGCCTCATGGGAACCTGATGACTCTACCTATGTCTTTACCCTATCAGCTTACACCATGAATCTTGATAGTACCGATGATGGCTTACCCCTTGTCTACCCTCAACTTATAGACTGGGATCAACAAGAACCACCAAGTTTGGACACTTTCGAGAGTGACGAAGCAATTAGTGAGTTCATGGGACTTCATGAAGGAATACCAAGTGGGGATCGCAAGGTTGGATTTTCCATAGAGCTCAATTATGCAACATACTTTGGTGAGGTTGTCTTGTCCTCTAGTTACAAAAGTGAAAATGAAAAAGGTAGTCTTTAGGGGAAAGCCAAAACGTGCCTGCTGACCTTGAAAAACTAAAAATAAAGGATGTATCTGAGGGTGAAAACCTCTCTAAGGTGCTTGAGGATGGAGAACTGAAATATCTCCCAATAGACTGAGAGAGATTGTCATTGTTTATAGAAGAAATAAAGGAAGTCAACATCAAAACACCAAATAATTCTAGAATGATACAGTTAGTAGCATCTTTGACCACCAAGGAAAAGCCTGAGTTTATAGCATTCTTTTCAAAAAGACAAGTCAATTCTTCATGGTCATATGCTGACATGCTGGATTGGATCTCAAACTTATTCTCCATCACTTTCCACTACTACCTAATGCTAAACCATATAAACTATAGTTAAGGAAAATGCACCCCTAGATTGCACTCTTGGTCAAGGTGGAATTGAAGAAACTCTTGGATGTTAGATTCATTCACTCAATTGATTACATAGATTGGATATCAAACCTTGTTCCTGTCACCAAACCAAATGGTCAAATAAGAGTTTGCACAAATTTCAGAGACCTCAATAAAGATTTCCCTAAAGATGATTTTTCTTTGCCAAACATTGACATCATAGTAAACCTTGCTGCTGGTTATGAGATGCTATCACTGATGGACAAATTTTTAGGTTACAACAAGATAAGAATTTCCACTAAAGATCAGCCAAAGAAAACTTTCACATGTGCTTGGGGAAATTTCTGTTGGAATTTCATGCCATTTGGACTGAAATTTCATGGCTACCTATCAGAGAGCCATGGCTACAATCTTTCATGATTATATGCATGTCCTTAAGGAAAATTATGTTGATGAACTTATCTCTAAATCTCTAGAATGAAGTGGACACTCAGTAGTATTGGACAAGATTTTCACACAACTAGAAAAGTATCAACTTAGGCTAAATCCAAAGAAATGTGTTTTCGGGGTCCAATCAGGTAAGCTTCTTGGATATATTGTCTCACATAGAGGAATAGAATTTGATCTTTCAAAAGTAAAAACCATCTTGGAAATCCCACCACCAACCAACATTAGTCAGTTGAGAACATTACAAGGAAGACTACAATCCATCTATAGATTCATTGCTCAGCTAGCAAACAAGATCCATCCATTTCAACACCTGTTGTGAAAAGGAATTCCCTTCAATTGGAAAAAAAAATGTCAGTAAGCATTTGATTAAATCAAGAATTATCTATTGACTCCACCAATTCTCATGCCTCCAATTGACATAAGACATCTAATATTATATGTGACAACCGCTACATCAGCACTGGGGGCACTCTTAGCATAAAATGACAATGATGGCAAAGAAAGAGAAATATATTACATCAGTCGCACTTTAGTTGGATATGAGTTAAACTATAGTCCCATTGAACAATCTTGTTTAGCAGTGGTATTTGTAACCCAAAAATTGAGACACTACATGTTGAATCACAAGACAAAACTGATTGCTAAAATTGATCCTTTAAAATACCTTCTCGATAAGGTAGCTCTGACAGGAAGACTGGCCAAATGGTTTATGATCCTAAGTGAGTATGACATTGAGTACGTTGATTGAAAATAAATAAAAGGACAAATAATAGTTGATCAAATTGCTGACACACCCGTAAAAGTAGCTAATTTCTGAGATGAATCAATCTTTGTAATAGAAACACCAATAACATGTAAGTTGTATTTTGATGGATCTTACACAAGTCATGGTTTAAGAGTTGGTATCTTGTTCATTACACCTCAAGGATATTCCATTCCTAGGTTGTTCCGAATAGCATTTCCATGCACAAACAACATGGCTGAGTACAAAGCATTACTAGCAAGACTCTGAATGTCAATCAAATGGAAAATCAAAGAGCTTAAAGTATATGGTGATTCTCAATTAGTGATTAAGAAAGTTAATGATGATTACAACACCAAAGATGAGAAATTGATGCCCTACAAGCACATGGTGGAAACCTTTAGACTATACTTTGATAATATCTCCTTTGAGAAAATACTGAGAATTCAGAACAAAGCAGCTAACACAATGGCTACAATTGGATCTCTCTTGGATATTCCTAACAATGTCTCACAATATGAGTTCTTTGTGGAACAACTATTGATCCCTATGTTTGATGTCCTCAAAACTAAACTTGTATGTGAACTTGTTGGTCTCCATTCACCTTGGTATAAAGATATCTATGCCTATTTACATGACCAAATTATCCCTCTTGAATTGTCCCCTAACCAATGCAAAACCTTTATCCAACAAGCATCTAAATATGCGATCATCAGAGATATCCTTTACCATCACAGTTTGGATAGCACCCTTCTTCGGTGTCTTGATTCAAAAGAAGCACAAACAACCTTACAAGAGGTACATCACAGTATATGTGGAGCTCACTCTGCCAGTCTAACCTTAGCTAAAAAGCTCATGAGAATGGGATATGATTGGCCTACAATGGAACATGATTCCTATCACTTTTTGAGGAAATGTCACCAATGTCAGATTCATGGAGATCTTATACATTCCATAGCTCAGGAACTACAACCACTTACTTCACCATGAACATTTTGTCAATGGGGACTTGACCTCATAGGAAAGATCCATCCCACCTCTGCTAATGGACATAAGTTTATCCTTGTTGCTACTGAGTACTTCACAAAATGGATCGAATCCATCTCGCTGACTTACATTACTGGAAAGTAGATATCCAAGTTCATCCTAAATTACATCCTTTGTCACTATGGTATCTCGAGTCCATCATTATAAATAATGGTCGCCCTTTCAAAAACTAGGATGTCCGTGACCTTTATGAAAAATTCTATATCCAACATCATTTTACTACTCTATATTACCCTAGGGTAATGGCCAAGTTGAGGCATCTAATAAGACCATCCTAAAAATCTTAAAGAAGATTGTCAATGATGTTGGCCATGATTGGCACCTACCACATAACCCTACTTTATGGGCCTATCACACCAGTTTTCCCACCCCTACAAAAGCCACACCATATTCCCTTGTCTATGGATTTTAAGAAATACTTCCTATAGAGGTTGAGTTACCATCCCTATGAGTCTATATGCAAAGTTTGATTGATCAAGAAGAATATCGTGTATCCCATCTACATGAGCTAGAATTATTGGATGAAAAGAGATAAAATGCCTTGACACATTTTCAAGCATATCAAAATCATCTCTGATAGAGCTACAACAAGAAAGTCTGACCTAGAAGCTTTGACATTGGTGACTTAGTCCTGCAAGAAAATATGGAGAATCAAGCAAAATGAGAAAAGACCGACAAGTTTGAACTTAATTGGTTGGGACCTTATATCATCACAACATCATATGGATCAAATGCTTATCAACTTTCTACTCCTGAAGGAGAACCATTGTATGAACCTATCAATAGAATGCACCTTTGCAAGTACTACACTTGATTCTCAGAGTATCCCCTTAAAAGTTAAAAAAAAACAAAAAAAAGAAAAAGAAATAGTCACCCTGATGAAAACCTGGCAAACAAGCATCTTGGTGACAACAAAAAAATTAAAAAAATGATTTTTTTTTTTGAAAAAAATAGTAAAGAGAAATAATTCATCCAAAAGTGAAAACCACTTCGTTGGCGCTTTGGATAAGTACCATGGTGAAAAGTTGGGAAACAGGTGACATGTGTGGTCAGTCTATGCTCCTTCGTCTACTATCATTCCACCTGGTCTTCAATCCTCTGCTCATCCATTCGCACATGTCCATAATAAAGCTTCATCATCCTTCTCATGGCTTGTGAACCACCCACATTTAGTATCTTGATAAGTAGGAGGTATTTTTCCTCAACATGTTAAATTATGATATTGCTATCAGGATTCAACTGTGTAGTTTTTGAGTCAAACTCATTGACCCATGTTTCATGAGTAGTGGTTCACAAGAACCCATCTCTCATGATAATGAATGGTCCACTTAGCACTCATTGCATCTAGGTGATGCTCACAGAGGTGAAGCACTAGGCCATCTAGGGAGGTCACCCATCCCAATATTACTCGAGCTCAAGCGTGCTTAACCAAGGAGTTTTCCCCAAGGTTAAGCCCACTTATCTTGCAACCCCATTTGCAAAACCTTCAGAAAGTGTTGTGCCTTATGAACCATTCATTATAGAGCCCCTTTATCTCATCAATTGATAAGTAGGAGGTATTTTTCCATAGCATGTCAAATTATGATATTGCTATCAGGATTCAACTGTGTAGTTTTTGAGTAAAACTCATTGACCTATGTTTCATGAGTAGTGGTTCACAAGAGCCCATCTCTCATGATAATGAATGGTGCACTTAGCACTCATTGCATCTATGTGATGCTCATAGAGGTGAAGCACTGGGCCGTCCCAGGAGGTCACCCATCCCAATACTACTCCAATTCAAGTGTGCTTAACCAAGGATTTTTCCCCAAGGTTAAGCCCACTTAGCTTACAACCCCATTTGCAAAACCTTCATCAAGTGTTGTGTCTTATGAACCATTCATTATAGAGCCCCTTTAGCTTATCAATTGATAAGTAAGAGATATTTTTCCACAATGTGTCAAATTATGATATTGCTATTAGGATTCAACCATGTAGTTTTTGAGTCAAACTCATTGACCTATGTTTCATGAGTAGTGATTCACAAGAACCCATCTCTCATGATAATGAATGGTCCACTTAGCAATCATTGTATCTAGGTGATGCTCACTGAGGTGAAGCACTGGGTTGTCCTAGGAGGTCACCCATCCTAGTACTACTATAGCTCAAGCACGCTTTTCCAAGGGGTTTTCCCAAGGTTAAGCCCATTTAGCTTGCAACCCCATTTGCAAAACCTTCAACAAGTGTTGTTCCTTATGAACTCATTATAGAGCCCCTTTAGGTCATCAATTGATAAGTAGGAGGTATTTTTTCATAGCATGTCAAATTATGATATTGCTATCATGATTCAACTGTGTAGTTTTCGAGTCAAATTCATTGACCCATGTTTCATGAGTAGTGGTTCACAAGAACCCATCTCTCATGACAATGAATGGTCCACTTAGCACTCATTCTATCTAGGTGATTCTCATAGAGGTGAGGCACTAGGCCATCCTGGGAGGTCACCCATCCTAGTACTGCTCCAGTTCAAGCATGCTTAACCAAGGATTTTTCCCCAAGGTTAATCCCACTTAGCTTGACTCAAAAAATACATGGTTGAATCCTGATAGCAATATCATAATTTAGTATCTTAATCATCCTTCACATTCGCCCACTACTTCCCCTCATGCATAATAAATGGGTCTTGTACCCAACTGGGGGGAAATTCCTTGATTTACGTCTTCATGGGAAATAATGCATGGCATCAACCTTTTAAAACATCAAAATCCCCCAAAAAATAGAAAAACATCAAAATCCAAAAAACAATCATAAAACATCAAAATCCAAAAAAATAGAAAAACATCAAAATCCAAAAAAATCATAAAACATCAAAATCCAAAAAAAATCATAATATATCAAAATTCAAAAAAATCATTAAAAAATCAAAATCCAAAAAAATCATAAAGCTTCAAAAATCCAAAAACATCAGAAAACTTTAAAAACCTCCAAAAATAGAGTTAGAGTCTGATTTCGAGTATGAGTCAATCTATGTTAGAGTGGTCGAGCTATGTTGTCTTTGCACATTTTTTATGTAGGCAAGGCTCATCTTAAATGGGCCCTCAAGACATTACGTTAGTCCTTTTAGGTTTGTCCAAATAAAATGATGACTATCTTTTGTCAAATAATGAAAATACAAGTTGTGTCGAACTACAAGGCCTCTATGTGTATAATGTAGGCAAGGCCTATCAATCGATGAGCCCTCGAGGCCACCTAGGTCAGTATTTTAGGGTTTATCGAGCCTGGTTGTGTTCTTGGTCTACAAGCAATCATCATTCAAACCAAATCAAGAATTAATGGATAAATTTAACCAAAAAATTTCCAATCTTCAATCGATTTTCACATCAATCAATCATTTTATCCTCAAACAATCGATCAGATCATCAATCTTATATTAGAATGGGGCATTATTTCATTTGTCTCATTTGGTCTTATCACTTTTCTTTTATTAGGATGCCTCCTTCTTGAAATTAGGCTTTGTCAATTTTGTCATTCACCTTAAGCAAGATATGTCTTTCTTGCAATTAGGTGCCTTGTCAACACTTTTCACTCAGTCAACTTTATCAGATGTGTTCTTGCATCCAACAAGATATGTCTTTCCTGAAAATGGGCCTTGTCACATTGATCGGTCATATCAATCAATCTTGTCAATCTTGGTCAATAAATCTTGCCTTAATTGGCATGTGTCTTTCCTAAAATAAGGCACAATCATCAACCTTGTCAACCTTATCAATTAATCTTTATCAAATCAATCAATCTTGTCATCTTGGTCAATCAATCTTGTCTTAATTAGGATGTGCCCTTCCTAAAACTAGGCATGGTCAATCAAATCAATTTTTCAACCTTTCTCAACTTATAAATCAATCATTGTCAACTTATCAATCAAGTCAGTCATCTTGGTCAACTTAATCAATCAAACAATCTTATTAGTCTCATTGGCAAACACTGTCTCTCTGGAAAACACTTTGTTGTTCTGGATTGGTCTTATCTTTTTTATTGGTTTTGGGTCATGTTACTGGTTACCTCAAGGATGTCCTATTAATAGATTTAGAGGGATGATGATGGATCATGGCCTCTATTCTTTATTTGATGCCTGTGGTTTCTTTTGGAAAAAAAGGCTGGGATAATGGGGCCCTTAGTATGAGTTGGGGCATTCCTTGTCTTTTGAATTTGTCTTTTGACTGCTTGTCTCTCATAAATGGTCACCTGGCACACCTTGGTCTATGTCATACCTTGGTGTTTGTGTTCCATTTGCAATAATTTTGACGCTCGATGATGATAAATATAAAAGCATGAAGTTGTTTTCCTTGTCACCTCCCGTCTAACTTTCCATCTCCACCTTCCTTCCCTTTTCCATGCCAACTTCCAGCTCTTCCATGCTAACATTTCTTTTGTCTGCATCTTGTTAAAGTTTTGTGACACAAAAACATCTTGCATGCATAATCATGTTAGATAGCATAATAGAAAACATCACCATCATAGACATCATTATCATATTAAGTCACATATATTTGCATAAGAAAACACAAAACCATAGAGATCATCCATATAATTAACATTTTATCATCATAATAGCATAATCATATTATTATATCATTGCATCACAATGTTACACTCCATATAACATTGCATTTTACATCATGATCCATTATACCACATTGCATTGCTTTACACATCACATTTTGCATTCATATTAAACATTTTCAATAATGAAATTTTCCATTATCATATAAACATGTCATCACATCAATACATTTCCATATTAAACTGCATTTATTAAATTAGGTCACTTCTATTGCATTTACCATCCATACATATCATAATAAAAAAATCCATAATCATAAATGCATTACATCATCATATTACTTTAGATCTATCAAATTATGTCATCCACATTGCATTTATTATCCACACATAAAAACATAATCATAAAGCACATCAAACCATCACATCACCATATAGAATGCATCAATAAATATCATAATCATATAACCATATATATCTTCAACTTCCTCCAAAATCATCACATATATCACTCAAAAAATAAGTGTCATGGGTACAATGTCAAGATGTGTCATGAAAGAAAGTGGAGCTCGTGGGCTCGATACTCATAATACAGTGTCAAATACATATAACAACATAAATAGCAAGAGGCCCTAGCCTGAACTGCCCTAATCTCATATCCCTGGGGCATCCTTGTCCTCCCTATGTGGTGCATCTCTGGACATGTTCTCTATAGAATGAGTCCTGTCATATGGGGTAGCCCATCTAGCATCTAAAAGTCTCACTCTCGGACCTACTCTATGTATTCTGGCTATGTGTCCTATTGTGTGATTTTCCCTATGAGTCACTATTAATATATGAAAAGGTGGGCTCCCTCCTCTTTAGAGGTACCAATCTCTGATATAAATCCCTGTAATACTAAATGGCCCTACTGGCCCAAGCATACTCGTGACCAAAATCAATGACAAATCCACTATATCTACCTCCTCCTCTCTTTCTACCTCTGGCTCATCCTATCCCCCCTCTCCTCCCACCTTAACCTCCATAGCCTCTGCCTTCGGCTTCCCTACCTCTACTATGGGAACCTTTGCATGCTGCTACATTGCCACCTCCATCGCCACCCTCTCCTCGGGCTAGTCCTCCTCCATCTCCTCCTCCTCCCTAATCGGTGGTAGTTGTCTACCCTCCCATCATCCTATATCCCTGCTTCACCCATGCCTGTCTCCTCCTCCCCACCCTCCCCATCCATCTCCCCCATCATCTCCCCATCCTTCGCCATCCCCTTGTCCACCATCTCCTCTCCTACCACCCCTCTGACCCTTGTCACCTCGCCGACCTCTCGGGCCCCTACCTCTGTGCTTTACTAGAGCTGGATATTATGGATCTATAAAAAAAATAGGCCTATGTATCAACCACCAGGCATCATACTCTAGTGTCGTGCTTGCAACGATATCCCCTCCTCTCCACTCCCAATCCAATGCCTGAAGGGCATCGATCTTTTGCTCTATAGTGGTCACCACAATTTGAAGTTCCCAAGATGCACCTCTCGCAAGGACCATCCATACTTCGCTATACCAACTGGAACACCCTGTCTCTCCTCAAACTGTCTCCAAATCCTCTCTGAGAGATACATTTCGATGATATGATGTTACTACACTGTGCGCCCGATAAGATATCTAGGTTGTTGACACCATGGCATGTGATCTTCCTCATTGATCCACAACTGACAAGTCTTGTATGGTCTCCAAATGAAACTAACCAATGTATCTAAACCATGCCTCCAGTACCCCACATCACCAACATGTGTCTATGTCAAGGCCCCCTAATAGATATATGCATATAGAGTGTTGCCCACTAGCTGTCAAACCACCGAAGGTCAGAATGCTTCTATGTGCTCCCAAGCCCATACTATCAAAAAAGTCACCCCGTAGCTCAGACTTTGCCCTCTCCTGTATGTGATATCATGGAGCTGGAAGTAAAGCATGGCTAACACACATGGCCCCCACACATATATTGTGCCAAAGAAAACTATTGATTCGAGCACCTCTCCCCAACCTAGCAGGAAATCATGTCCCCTATGGTTGGGAATCATAACTCCTCCTATCAATGCGCATAGAATGTAATTGAATATATTATATGTCTCTACTAGGATCTCCCATTTGATCTCATACCCCTGGATCTTGAGCTCGATATAACCATCACACTCATAGTACTCGTACAATGCCTATAGTCCTCAAGCGGGGTCATAGCGTACCCACTCACTGCGAATTAGAAGCTGTAGGATCCTGTATACATCCTCAAGGGTGACTATCACCTCCCCTAAGTACAAGTGGAAGCTACTCATCTCAAAGTTCCACCACTCCACCAATGTTGTCAACATCGCCCTGTTTTCCCTAATCATTGGCATATATGTTACGTAAAACAAATTGAGCTCCAGTTATGTCTATCTCTCATCCTCGCCTAGCTGGTCCTACAGTCAGAAAAAATATGGTCTTGACTATCATGTATAAAGGGGAGGTAGATGCTCCTAAATCATCAAGCAAACCATTATGTCAATCCTAGACCTTCACTTAACCTATCAGACCTAAGTTGACCAAGTCAAAATTTCCTACTCTAGGGAAAATTTTTAACTATGCAATTTCATCGTAGTTTTGACAAATGCATCACATATAATTTTAACCAGCTCGTAACTAAAATTGCATCGCTCGCCTCTCACATGCATCATTCTGTATGACACATGTGTCACAACCTATCACTTGCATCATTCCTGACCACATATGTAGCTTAGAAAGTCAATTATGTCACACAATTTTGTGCATCACACCACAACTACCACTACCCTAACCCTAATGCAATTTTATCACACCGAGGCGATTGTGGTGAATCGCTTATCACCTACATCGAACCTGCACGTAATTGCATTATAAAATTCTACGATGCAATTTATTGCTAAATTTTTTCCCTATCTAAATACATGAAAAACAAAAAATTAAAAGAGTGAGCTAGTAGTACGTACCAGGGTGGGTGCTCCCTCAAGTTGGCGGTATCTCTAGATGCAGTACACACAGTGGATGATTTATGGAACAATTGAAATCTTCGCTACAAAATCACTATGAGCTCTAGGAATTTCTAAATTGGGAATGCACAAATGAACCATTTTTTCACTCTAATTACTATTTATAGGTTCAAAATTAGGGTTTTGACTTGCCTTGTCTATTGGGTGCACCTTGTGATGAATTCAATCCCTAATTTCACCCCTTTATCGATCTCGAACCTCGATTTCATCTTCACCATTTGATTCTTGGCCATCAACTTGTCTTCTCGGGTTAACTTTCCAATTTTTTTGAAACATTTTGAAAATTTGTAAAATTTTCCCGAGGGGGCATACCTATATCCTGACTTCACTGGGGCATCCTGTGGCATCTTTTGACTGAATTTATTTGACATAATGTGATGAAATACATTATGTCAAAGAGAGGACAAATGTAGACACTAAAAAATGTCTTGAGTTTGCGAGTGTCATTTTCCTTGGTGATCATCCTCCGATAATTGAAGAATTTTAATTATTTGATTATTCTTGATCATATTCCTTTATTAATTAAATAATTTTAATTTTTTAATTAATTCACTTTCTAATCTCTATTCTCATCCTAATCAATTAAAATAAATTAATTGCGTTGCTAACACTCCCTTTCTTCAATAATTAAATAAATCATCATTTATTTAATTATTTATCTTTTATCATTCACCTATAGTTAGATAATAATAATAATTATTTGTCTATGCATTGACCTTTTCATTCTTCTATAGTTAAATAATTGTCAAGATTATTTAATTATGCGTCATTTCTCTCCCCATTAAATAATTAATTCAAATTAATTATTTAGTGTCTAATTTCCATCTCTCCCCATTTAATTAAATTGATTTTATAAATTGATCTAATTAAATGCCCACTTTCCATTTCCCTCAAATAAATAATTCGAATGAATTTTTTATTTTCCACTTGGTCAAATATTTCTTGCCTCATGAATTAATTATTTTCCAATTTTTAATTCATCCTTTTTCCTCTATTTCCTCATTAATCTTTGTGATAGCCATTGTTGTCATAGTCATCTCTATCATAGCCGTCAGCGTCATAGCCCTCCCATGAATATAATTATTCTGGTGCATCAATCCTTCATCATTGATCTTGGTATCTTTCTAGAAGCTTGATCTTGACTATCCATTTCATAACCTCCCTCTCATGAATCCCCATCCATCAATCTTGGAATCTTTTTAGATGATTGATCTCAGCCATTTGTTCAAATGGATGGTTATAAAAGAAGCCTTTCTCCTCCATTTTTTCCTTAACAACCATTTTGTCTCCAAATTTCTACTTAATATTTGTAGGTATTTGCACAAGTAAAACACCTAATTTGAGGGAAAAGTTTGCAAAAGGAGAAATATGAGAGACACGAGAAGGAATCAACCTCAATGGGGAGTGTTCTATTTTATTTGCTTGCATTTTGATTTCTCTCATTGGATTTTTTCTCTTGTTTGGATGAGGTTAATAACTTAGAAGTGTTTGGTTGTCACTTTATCTAGGCTAGGATATTTTCCCCATATTACAAGCACAATAAGCCCAACAACAATTACAAGCACAACAACAGTATGCCCAACAAAAATAATTTCTTGTACAACAAAAGAAAACAAGAAGGCTTGTACTATAATCAACAACAACAATACATAAACCCTCAAAATATCCTCAATCCAAATTCACAAGGAGCATATAATACAACACCCCCTTATCACCATTAAACACACAATATTAAAATAATATGTCATACACACCATACCATACCTTTGACACTAACACACCATCTTACCAAAATCCTACATACGATTCATCTACCATCCCTTAATTCAACATATATGCTCCACCAACCTACAATCCTCAAGAGGATATTTCATCACAAATCAAAACACTCACACAAAATATTCATGACATTCAAGCTGGGAAAACAAAAAAAATTATATGTTGCACAAGACTTGTGTCCATCCCTTTGATCATAATAGTGCAATGATACCATTCCCCCTAGGATTCGAGATCCCTAAATTTGACAAGTACAAGGGATGTGGTAATATGGAAGAACACATTAGTGAATTCTATGTGCAATGTATGGAAGTAACATACAATGAATCTTACTTGATGCATATCTTCCCACATAATTTGGGAGTCCAAGCCATAGAATGGTTCTCACACTTACCTCTTGAAATCCAAACTTTTCAATTAAATCAGTTTGTAGCATATTTTTCCTACAACATGGATGCGGAAGTAAGCCTAGAAGAACTCTATACACTTAAAAAAAGTAGGGGAGAATCATTTGCAAACTTTCTACAATACTAGAGACATGGAGTGAGTAAATGCAAATGACCGATTCCGAAAAAAAAACAAATAGAGATCATTGTTGCAAATGTAGAAGGAGAATTATCCTTCTAATTGAGAATGCAATATGTATCAACATACAAAGATAATCGCCCATCATCTAGTTCCAATGACAAACCTCGTATATGGGCTAAAAAAGAACATTACTAATGATGGATTAGTTGATGCAATAGTTGTGATCAATGCTCCACAACAAGAAAATACAAAAAGAAACACAACAACTGAACATGTAGCCACAAAATAATCAACAAATGATCAATAATGCTAAACTTCAAACAGGACCACCACCTCGAAATAATTATCCTCAATGACACAAGTACACACCCTTGGGGAACCTATTGAAGTAGTCATGCAAAAGTTGGTAGAATCAAATCTCCTCACAATCCCTGATTACAAAAATTATTCAAAGCCTCAAGTAAAACCTCCATGGTACAAAGATGAGGACCATTGCGAATTTCACAAAATCAAAGGACATAAAACATCTAATTTCATAAAGCTAATTTTTTTTATGCAAGATCTCATTGATAATGGAGAGGTAAGTGTAGACCAACAACCTAGAAATCAAGACCTTAAGATATACAAGAATTCGATGTCAAACAATAGAAAGGAAAATGACAATGGCAAAGGGAAATATTATCACAATATAAATCATGTTTATAACAATGTAGTAGGGACTTGTGAACACCAAATACCAGTCATCACCATCAAAGGACCTTGTGTAGAGTGTGGATTCACCACACATAGATGTAAAGTTACCCTCAAAGGAGTGTCATCCCAACCTAGAACCCCATCATAATCAAACCCAACTAATTATTGTCTCTTGGAGCAATTAAAAAAATCCCCACCCAAATCTCTATCTTAGAGTTGCTAAAAATATCTCCTGCATGTTGGAAACAAGCTACACTGAGAGGGGGAAGTGAATCAGTGTTGTGCAGAAATTAACTTTATTAACCTTTATCTTCAAATCATTAATATGAAGCAAATGAACACAACACCATAACACAAGGATTTTTATATGGAAACCCTGTTAGGGGAAAACCACGGTGGATGGCCAATCCACAATATGATCCGAGTATACTCAAATAAAGTTTACAATATGGGGAATGCACTTGCATTTAGGCATACTGCCTAGAGCTCATTGCTCAAAGGGAAGGCTCACTGCCTTACAAAGAAATTCAGATTAAAACCATCTGAGAGTTTGAACTGAGAAAAATAGCATCTACATATGTCTGATTACAGTTCTGGTTAGGCACAATATTCAATCTTCTATCTTATAGACTGATTCTGCACTTCTATTATGCTCTACTCACACTCACACCACAGATTCTTTATGCGCAAGTGAAACTACATATTATCGCTCTTCTACTCTACTCTAATTCACAATTCACATCAACACAACTTCATACATCATCCAAAATGATACAGATGATCTTATATATATCTGTAACTTAGAATTCAATTACACTATGTCAGCTTCAATAGAACAAAGGGATATTTATATCTTTTTGGATCAAATCATGATTAATATGCAAGGTGTATCCACAATGGTCGGCCACATATTTGGCTAGGACCCAAACAAAGATGTACAAACACAAAAATACTTAACTAATTATTTTTCATGCATCCGCAACATGATTCATTCATGAAGTCAGCTTCAGTACTGATAAAACAAAGAATTAGCCAACTGAATCTTCTAACTTGCACAAGGATCAATACGAGCCACAACGCTTCAATAGTATCAAAGATAATATACCAAAAAAAAAAATTCTTGAGATGAGCAACACAAAACAATAACAAAAAATCTTCATACAGATTGATGAACACTGAACTACAGGATGCCCTGTTATTCCTTGTCAATCTTCAATTTTTTTGTCGGTATGATCAAATGATAATGTGTGTATCTGATCATTGATTAGGGTTTCCATTAATGACAACACCAAATGATACTAGCAGTGTCTCTTTCCAACACTATACACAAGGACATTCTAGAAAAAAATTTGCTATCATCATTCATACCTAACGATCTCAATACATAACAATTTCAAGCTATGATTAGACATATCACCTCCCCTCACCTCCTTACATTTTTGAGAAAGATCTCCCAACACAATCATCACATAATCATGCTTTGCATATGGATATCTACATTCATAAGAACAAAGTCAAAAGAGTCTTGGTAGATGGAGGTGATAGCCTTAATATTTTTACCCTTCAGTTGATCAAGAACTTAGGCTATTTAGAGGATGTTATTGAGAAGGAAAAAGGTGTTACCATTAGAGCCTATGATGATAATGAATGATATTCTGGAGGAACAATCAAAATCCCCATCCAAGAAGGACCTACAATTTCAAAAACCACTTGCCAAGTGCTTGACCTTGATCTCCCCTACAATATACTTCTTGGTTGTTCATGGATCCATGCCATGCAAGTAGTAGCTTCAACCTACAATCAATGCATAAAGTTTCCCTATGAAGAGAAATTAAAATCAATGGTGATCCAAAACCCTTCTACTATTGCAAAAACCTAGAGAAGTACTATAGGGTACCACAAGTTATAAAGAATGATGCAATTTCAATACCCTCTTCTTTTGTTGACCCATCAACCTTATCTTCTACCTCTGAATCAAAGACATCTATCTTGCAGAACATCCCTAAGATTAAAGTAGTAATCAAATATAATGGTTGTGGAGAGTACAATCTCAAGAAAGACTCTTTTATAATTGGAGAACTTCATATTTCTCCTAGATCCTATGGGAAGCCTCAACCTATTAACAAGGTAACAAAAACAATCAAGATGGCACCTACCACTTTCACAAAGTGGGGAGATTTGAACAAAGAGTTTATTGATGAGGATATCAGGAGGAAAAACCAATGATGATTCTTCTAATGGATGATGCCAAAAAAATGTATTTAGTTGATGAAAGGCTGAGTATACAACAAAAATGAAAAGATTGGTCAAAATAATAATGGTTTACTATAACCTCTTGCTCCTAAGAAATAACCTATAAATATTGGTCTTGGATTTACCATGAGTAAAGTGACCCTTATTGGCAAGGGTGCTTCTATTAAAGGAGTTGAATCTTCCTCTTATTTACCTACATCGCATACCGATACCATCAATGAATTTCCCCTTGATATCATAGTCCAATTTGAGGACACTTGTATCTTCATCACCACCACATCCTTTACTTCCACGAGCTAGATAACTGAATTAAAACTCATCTATCCCCAACTCATTAACTAGGACCAACAAGGATAACTAATTCTTGATTCATTCAAAAATGATTAGGCCATCTCTGAATTCATGGGGCTCTGAGATAGAATACTATCTAGAGATCACAAAGCAGGTTTTGAAATTGAGTTCGATACACAAGCATACTATGGGGAGACGATTGAATCCATTAGTCATAAAATTTAAAATATGTAAATCTTATCTTGATCTCTAGGTGAAAAACACACTATGGCACTTTTTGATCATAAAACAGTAAAAATAAAAGACATCCAATGGTGGAAACCTCTCTAAGAAACCTAAGGATGAGAGATTCAATCTACCTAAAAGTGTGATACGTCATGGGAAATCAATAGTGCTTGTTGAAAAATGCAATCCAATCAATGTGGGAACATAGGTGGCACCACAAATCACATTCTATGCAGAATCACTACTTGATGAAGAACAAACAAAATTGGTAGCTTTCTTGAAAGAGCATAAGATAAACTTTCCTTGGTCTTATGCAAATATTCTAGGCCTTGATCCATCCATTGTTGTGCACCATCTTGTAGTTCATCCTCAAGCTAAACTAGTGAAGAAAAAGCTAAGAAAAATGCATCCTCAAATAACATTATTGGTCAAAGTTAAGTTACAAAAGCTTCTTGAAATAGGATTCATACGCTCGATAGACTATTCAGAGTGGGTTTCAAACCTTGTACTAGTCTCAAAACCCATTGGGGGAATCAAGATATGCACAGACTTTAGAGATTTGAATAAGGCATGTCCCAAGAATGATTTTCCACTATCTAGTGTTGACATCATTGTAGATTTGATAGCTAGACATGAAATGCTTTCACTCATGGATGGATTCTCCGAATACAATCAGATCATGATAGCTAAAAAAGATCAACATAAGACAAAATTTATATGCCATGGGGAATGTATTGTTGGAACCTAATGCCATTTGGTCTCAAAAAATTTAGAGCAACTAATCAAAGAGCTATGACCTTGATTTTTCATGACATGATTCACAAGACTTTAGAGGATTATGTGGATTATATTTTGGCTAAATCAAGAACAAGAGAAGAGCATATGGATGTGCTAGGATCAATATTTGAAAGACTTGAGAAATATTAGGTAAGGTTAAATCTTAAGAAGTGTGTCTTTGGAGTCACTACATGCAAGCTCTTGGGATACATTGTATCATGGAGGGGAATTGAAGTGGATCCAATAAAATTCAAAGCTATCCTAGACATGAAACCACCATAGACACTTAAACAACTTCGAGGTTTACAAGGGAGATTGCAGTCTATCAAAATATTCATTGCACAACTTGCAGACAAGTGCCATCTCTTTTCTCACCTTCTTCACAAGGGGATAGCTTAAAAATGGGATTCAAACTACAATCAATCATTTTAACAGTTGAAGGATTATTTATTAACACCATCTGCCCTTATGCCACCAATAGTAGAAAAACCATTGATCCTTTACATTTCAACTACTTTAGTAGCTTTAGGTTCTCTTCTTGCTCAACATGATGAAACAAGAAAATAAAGATCTTTTTATTACATTAGTAGGACCTTGGTTGGATACAAGTTGAACTACTCACTTATTGAAAAATATTGCCTAGTAGTAGTGTTCGCATCCCAAAAAATTAGGCACTACATGCTATCTCAGCAAATAAATGTTATCTCTAAGGTGGATCCATTGAAGTATTTGTTATCTAAAGCTACTCTCATAGGATGCATGGAAAAGTGGGTAATGGTCCTCACATATTTTGAAATAGAGTATGTGGATTGAAAGGTTATTAAAGGACATGTCATTGTCAACCAGTTAGCGAATTCACCCATCTATATAAAGAATCCTTTGGTGTCTAAATTTTTTGATGAGTCAATATTTATCCTTAGCACAATAGAGAAAAGCAAGTTGTATTTTTACAATTCACACAAAACATGGGTCTAGAGTAGGTATTCTTTTCATCACCCCATAAGGTGATTGCATCCCTAAATCATATAGGTTAGTTTTCCCATGTACTAAAATATAGCTGAGTATGATGCTCTCATCACAGAGCTAATAATCATAATACAATGGAAAATTCAAGAGCTAAGAATTTTTGGAGACTCCTAGTTGATCGTGAATCAGGTTAACAATGACTATCAGACTAAGGATGATAAGATAATTACCTTATAAAAAGATGGTTGACAATTTCAAGGATTACGCTGAATGTACATAACATTTGAGCAAATACTCAGGTCAACAACCGAGTAGTTGAAGTTATGGCTACTATTGGCTCTTTGCTAGATATTTCTAATAACATTTTGAAATGTGAGTTCCTCGTAGAGTAGCTTCTTGTATGGAATTTTGATACCCTTGAATTTGAATTGATGTGTGAAATTTTTTATCCTAGTTTTCCATGGTATCATGACATATACACTTACCTTCATAGCAATATCCTTCCATTTGACCTTACCCCTATCTTGAGGAGAATTTTTATTAGAAGAGCATCTCGATTTGTCATTCTAGGCAATAACCTTTACCAAAGAAGTTTCAAAGGTACATTATTACAATGTCTTAACCAAGAGGAAGCTTTGAATGCATCAAAAGAAGTGCAAAGAGGCATTTATAGTTTACATTCAAGTGGTATAACTTTGGCTAAGGAGTTGTTGAGGACATGGCTAAGAATCATAGTAAAATGGAAAATTCAAGAGCTAAGAGTTTTTGGAGACTCCTAGTTGATCGTGAATCAAGTTAATGATGACTATTAGACTAAGGATGAGAAGACAATGCCTTATTAAAATATGGTTGACAGTTTCAAGGATTACTTCATCTACATAATATTTGAGAAAATACCTCAGGTCAACAACCAAGCAACATACATTATGGATACTAATGGCTCTTTATTAGATATGCCTAATAACATTTTGAAATGTGAGTTCCTCGTAGAGTAGCTTCTTGTATCAAATTTTGATACCCTTGAAATTTGAATTGATGTGTGAAATTGTTGGTCCTAGTTTTCCATGGTATCATGGCATATACACTTACCTTCATAGCAATATCCTTCTAGGCAATACCCTTTACCGAAGAAGTTTCAAAGGTACATTATTATGATGTCTCAACCAAGAGGAAGCTTTGACTGCATCAAAAGAAGTGCATGGAGGCATTTATGGGTTACATTCAAGTGGTATAACTTTGGCTAAGGAGTTATTGAGGACATGGCTAAGAATCACATTACAATGGAAAATTCAAGAGCTAAGAGTTTTTGGAGACTCTTAGTTGATCGTGAATCAAGTTAACGATGACTATTAGACTAAGGATGATAAGACAATGCCTTATAAAAAGATGGTTGACAATTTCAAGGATTACTTCATCGACATAAAATTTGAGAAAATACCTTAGATCAATAATTGAGTAGCAGATGTTATGGATACTATTGGCTCTTTGTTAGATATTCTTAATAACATTTTAAAATGTGAGTTCCTCATAGAGTAGCTTCTTGTATTGGCTTTCGATTACCCTAAATTTGAACTCATGTATAAAATTGTTGGTCTTAGTTCTCCATGGTATCATGACGTATACACATACCTTCATAGAAATATCCTTCCATTTGACCTTACCCCTAACTTGAAGAAAACTTTTATCAGAAGAGCGTCTTGATTTTTCATTCTAGGCAATACACTTTACCAGAGAAGTTTCAAAGGTGCATAATTGTGATGTCTTAACCAAGAGGAAGCTTTGACTACATTGAAAGAAGCTCACGAAGGCATTTGTGGGTCACATTCAAGTGGTATAACTCTGGCTAAGGAGTTGTTGAGGATACGGCTAAGAATCACAATAAAATGGAAAATTCAAGAGCTAAGATTTTTTAGAGATTCTTAGTTGACAGTGAATCAAGTTAATGATGTATATTAGACTAAGGATGATAAGATGATTCTTTATAAAAATATGGTTGATAGTTTCAAGGATTACTTCATCAACATAAAATTTGAGCAAATACCTCATATCAATAACTGAGCAGTAGATGCTATGGCTACTATTGGCTCTTTGTTAGATATTGCTAATAACATTTTAAAATGTGAGTTCCTCATAGAGAATATTCTCATATTGGCTTTCGATACCCCTGAATTTGAATTCATGTGTGAAATTTTCAGTCCTAGTTCCCCATGGTATCTTGTTGTTTACACTTACCTTCATAGAAATATCCTTCCATTTGACCTTACCCCTAACTTGAAGAAAAAATTTATTAGAAGAGCATCTCAATTTGTCATTCTAGGCAATACCCTTTATTGGAGAAGTTTAGAAGGTACATTATTGTGATGTCTTAACCAAGAGGAAGCTTCAACTACATCAAAAGAAGTGCACAGAGGAATTTATTGGTCACATTCAAGTGGTATAACTTTGGCTAAGGAGTTGTTGAGGACAAGGCTAAGAATCAAAGTACAATGGAAAATTCAAGAGCTAAGAGTTTTGGAGACTCCTAGTTGATTTTGAATCAAGTTAATGATGACTATTAGACCAAGGATGATAAGATTATGCCTTGTAAAAAAATGGTTGATAGTTTCAAGGATTACTTCATCGAAATAACATTTGAGAAAATACCTCAGATCAATAATTGAGCAGTAGATGCTATGGCTACTATTGGATCTTTGTTAGATATTCCTAATAACATTTTGAAATGTGAGTTCCTCATAGAGCATCTTCTTGTATTGGCTTTCGATACCCCTAAATTTGAATTCATAATTGAAATTGTTTGTCCTAGTTTCCCATGGTATCATGATGTATACACTTACCTTCATAGCAATATCCTTCCATTTGACCTTACCCCTAACTTGAAGAAAATTTCTATCAGAAGAGCATCTTGATTCATCATTCTAGGTAATACCCTTTACCGGAGAAGTTTTGAATGTACGTTATTGTGATATCTTAACCATGAGGAAGCTTCGACTATATCGAAAGAAGTGCACAAAGGCATTTGTGGGTCACATTTAAGTGGTATTACTTTGGCTAAGAAGTTGTTGAGAATAGGGTTTTATTGGCCTACTATAGAATAGGAAGCTAATCAATTTATCAAAAAGTGTTTGCAATGTCAACAACATGGGGACCTCATCCATGCACCGACTCAAGAGCACAGACCTATTACTACACCTTGGCCTTTCTCATAGTGGGGACTCGTCCTCATAGGAAAAATCACTCCCACCTCATCTAACAGTCATAAATATACTATTACATCCATTGAGTATTTCACGAAGTGGGTCAAATCCATACCCTTGACCTACATTATGGGAAAGAAAATATCTAAGTTCACCCTAAATTACCTCATTTTTTCTATAATGTTCCTCAAGCCCTTATCACAGATAATGGAACACCCTTTAAAAATTAGGATGTCCATGATTTATTTCAAAAATTTAACATCCAACCCCACTTTTCTACTCTGTATTACCCCTAGGGAAACAATGAGGCAAAATTCTAACAAAACGATCCTCAAAATCCTTAAAAAGGCTATTAATGATGCTAGTTGTCACTGGAAGCTTCATCTAAACCTTTCCTTGTGGACATACAGAACCAATATCTGTACACCCATAGGTGCCACACCCTTTTCCCTTGTATATAGATCTGATGTTCTTTTGTCTATTAAGGTCAAGTTACCATCACTAAGGGTTTCATTGCAACATCTAGTCATTGATGAAGAATATATAATATATATATATATTGAATGAACTATAGTTGTTGGAAGAATGTTTCTTGGAAGCTTTGAATCACCTAAAATCTTATTAGAACTGACTTTAAAAAGTTACCAAAATAAGATGAAAATTAATTGTTTCTAGATAGGAGATCTTGTCTTAAAAGAGAATTGAAAAAATATGTTAGATCATATTAGCAAAGGAAAGCTCAAAAATAATTGGTTAGGACCCTTCATTCTCACATCTAACTATGGTTTTGGAGCATATCAAATATTAACCCTAGAAGGTGAGCCCTTGCATGAGCCTATAAATAGCATGCACTTAAAAAAAAATTATGCCTAACCCATGAGGGGTTTCTGAAAATCTAAAAATCCAAAAAAATAAAAAGGATCAAAATAGTAAAGAGAAAATTTGTCCTTTAGTGAAAACCACTTTGGTGGCGCTTTGGGAAAATACCTTGGAGAAAACCTAGCAAACATGCACCTTTGTAAATAAAGCACCATCTTCCACTACCATGGGCTCTTTGGCTTATCTTTCATCCTTCATAAATTATCCATCTATCACTTATTTATTTTATTTTCCACTTGTTTGCATCTGTATCATAGCTTGGTATTCAATGAGTATTGATATCCACCTTAGTTCTACTTAGCATACTCTTAGGGCCAATTTGTCATGTATCAAGGTAGTGTATCACAACACACTAGGGGCACATTCCTATACCTGCATTGGATCAAATTCTTGTATATTCTCTTAAGGTTATTCCTAAAAACTCAAAATCCAAAAACATCCAAAAAACTTGTAAAGTGAAAATCCAAAACATTCATATATTGTCAAAAATCCAAAACATCTAAATCACATGAAAGCCCCTCAACAAGTCTAAACATCAAAAAATCAGAAACACTTGTCAAACTATGTTGTCTTTGTGCTTACATAGGAAATGCCATCATCAATGAGCCCTCGAGACTTTAGGTCAATTCTTAAGGAGTCCACCATTAATAAACCGATAATTTATCAATGTTCATATCTCATCAATAAACAACATGTTTTTGGGAGTTAGTCAAACTATGTCATCTTTGCATTTATGTAGGCAAGTCCATCATCGATGAGCCCTTGAGGTGTTAGGTCAGTCACCCTTAGGTCTTGGTCTTGGTTTAAAACATTGAAAACACAAAATAGTTAGAAAACATGAAAAATTAAAACATTCTCAAAACTTCCAAAAATCCCTAAACAATGTTCAAATATCTTTCAAACAAATCCTAAAAAGCCTCAAATAACTTGGAAACCAAAACATTCAGATAACTTTAAAAAGTTCAAAAATAGCCCCAAAACATGTTAAAACATCAAAAGCTTTGAAATATTTAGAAAACAAACTATCCATCCCATTTCGTTTGTACCCTTAATAAAAATTCATCCCTAATAAGTCAGATCATCATCTTTACCCTTTGATAAATATGAATTGAAAAAAGTACAATAAATGGATAAAGCACAAATGTTAAATGTAAAATTCTTGAGTCTGGATCATGTTTGAGCATGTTTGTTAAAATTCATATCAATGGCCTATCAAGTAGGTAGACTTAATCAATTAGTCAATTTACAATTTAACATGTCCTAGGATACATCTTTCCTATGATGGACATCATCATTTGAAGTCACTTTAGTTACATCTTTTGGCAAGAGGTATGGATAGCATTGACTATTTGATTTAATCCTTTCTTATGGAATATCTTATGGACCCATTCCAATGACCTCTCGATGATGTCTATCATAAAAAAATTTAGAGAGAAAGGAATGGGGCAATGATTATCATTTTCATTTTCTTTATTTGTTGGATATTCTTGTAACACGACCTAGCATGGTTTCTATATGTTAGGTATGAACAAGGATACCTTATCAGTTAGCATAGTCAAAATCCACCACATTAGATACAACACAATCCTAGTTTTCAATACCTTGATGCATCATATCTATTTGCTATATAAAAAATAAGCAATGATATGAAGAATTTATCCTAATCATAGAAGCAAGCGAATCATCCCTATCATCACATATCTAATAAAGTCTTGAATAATCATGGGCTTGTTAGACCTTTGAATCAATCATTGGTTAATCTTCTTTCATCTTTTCTATCTTCTCTCCATGCTAATATTTCCAACCCGGTATCATGATAGTCATCAACAAAATAAATATGCATACATCCTACATCCACAAATCATCAACATACATACATCCTATATAATCATAATATGTCACATGAAAATACAAAAATAAATGTATCACATAGCATATATACATCTTGCATCATCATTAAATATCAAATGAGAATATATATATAAAAATAAACAAGGGTAAGTGCACCAAGTTGTGACACAAAAATGGCTCTTAAGATGCCATTTTTTTGAAATTGGCAAAATTGGATATGCACAAGAAAATGAAGATAGTTATAGTCAAAATTTAAAGATGCGTAAAGAACAAGAGTTGAAGTGCTCTGAGTTTCTAAGCTACTATTTTTTTTGAAATTAATGAAGATTAAGTGTTTCAAAAATGGGAGGACAAAATAGGTACTATTTTCATAAAAAAAAAATAGCATAGCATCTGAGGGCCCCCCTTTTTTATTAACTTTGTTTTAGAATTTCAAAAATCTGAATAGTGAGAAATTAGCTAACAACATGTAGTTTATCCCCATTCTTTCGGCTAATTTTTTAAATGAATATATAATATTTAATGAATTTTCAAAGTGGTCACATCCTGAAAAGCTGAAATTTGAGCATGCTCCCCCTTAAATTTTTTGAAAATAAAAAATTGAACTTTTTCATCACATGTGGAATGGAGTCTAGTTTAAAATAATGTAATTTGTTTCACAATTCAATGAACAAGTAAAAATCTATCTTAAAATTAGTAGATGTTGGTTTTTGACAAAAAATAGAGGCAATAACAAGAGAAGTTATAGATGGAAACCTTAACTTAATCAAAACATTAAAAAAATGATATATTTGGATAGCTAAGAGAGAGATTAACATCATAAGAATTTTTTATAAATGTGCATTAAAAGATGTGCAAATGTGATGATTAGCATGGCCAAAAATATGTGAAAATTTGGTAAACCTTGAGAAAATCACATCCATAAGCAGCTAAAATGACACATCACATTTCGCGCTTGCCAAATTTAGTGAGAGTCAAATTGGTGAGTGCCAAATTTGATGTACCATTTGGATAGCACCAAATTTGGCGCTCGCTAAATGAGCTACTTTAACAAAAAACAAACTTTTCTTTCTCTTTTCTCCACCACTTTGATAACGCTTAGAGTTCATAGGTTATGATTGTTGATGGATAGTTGAGGTTTTACCTTTCACAACCTCTCTACCCCCTTCCCTCTTAACCAATACGTACCCACTCTCTCAATCTTCTAATGGTCTCTCCTTCACTCTCTATTCTGTCTTCCATCCTTAGGGTTTAAGGTATAGGATTAAAGGTTTAATGTATAGGATAACTCCCCATATTAGGTCTCTTCCTTCCTCTATCTCTCCCACCCCCTCTCTCTCAAGGCTCTCCCTCCATCTATTCCGCTCACCTCCTCTCTCTCAATTCTCTCCCTCGCTCTATACCTTCCACCCTCTATCTCTTGGATCTCTCACACCCCTCTCCCTCTCTCAAGTTTCTGCCTCCCACCCTAACTACTCTCGCACCCCCTCTCCCTCTCTCAAGTCTCTCCCTCCCACCCTGAATAGATAACTCCCTCTCCCTCACTCTATACCTCCCACCCCTATCTCTTGGATCTCTTCCACCCCCTCTCCCTCTCTCAAGTCTCTCCCTCCCATCCTAACTAGACAACTCTCACTCTCCCACTCTATCCCTCCTACCCCAACTGGACAACTCTCTCTCGCTAACTCTATCTCTTGGATCTCTCACACCCCCTCTCCCTCTCTCAAGTGTCTCCCTCCCACCCTAACTAGACAACTCTCTCTCCCTTGAAATTTTCTCTCTCAAGTCTCTCCCACTCCCCCTCTCTCTCTCTCCCTCTCAAGTCTCTCTCTCTTAGGTCTCTCTCTCTCTCAGGTCTCTCTCCCTCTCAAGTCTCTCTCTCAGGTCTCTCTCTCTCAAATCTCTCTCCCTCTCAAGTATCACTATCAGGTCTCTCTCAAGTGTCTCCCACTCCCTCCCTCTCCCTCTCTCAAGTCTTTCCCTAAAAATTTCAGTTGTGTTGTTATCATTCAGTGGTCCATGCAACCATAATATTCAAGGGGCCTACTAGTAAACACGTATGAATTGGATATTAAAAGGTAATTTAACATTTAGGGGTTTAAATAAACAACAAAAAGATAGATCAAGGCTTAGGACAACAAAACATGAACATAGATTTCTTTCAATTCATACATGCAATTCTTAGAATGAGCGTTTTTCCTAATTCACGAAAACTGTAGAACAATACAATTTATGAAACAATCCATACCATTGAATCCATTTATAGTGCAGATTTAGAGCATACAGCCATTCATCATTACTTTTTTTTAGAACTTTTCAATAACAAAATCCCATAAGCTCATTACCAAAATTAACAGATCAACAAATATCAAGAAATATCATCCACAGAAAATGCAATAAAATGGTTTTCAAATTTAGAGTCTTCTATTGAATTTCATCAAGAAACATTTATGCACAAATTTTTTTACTAACATACGAATAACCATTGTTTATCAACATCATCATTAAACTAAAAAACTTTTGAAATAAAGCTGCTTGCATTAAAACTATAAAAGTGTTTGAGTATCTTGCATAAAAGCTATAAAAATTGAAAAGTATCTCTAGTCTCTAGGTAGCCAATCTAACCTCAATTATCTGACCTTTACAATGAGGAGAGAATTCTAAGTTATAGACATAATTCACATCAATCTCTCCTAAAAAAAAATAAAGATCCACAATTATATGGATGCCTAGTTAATTCTGAGTCTTCTCTTTGATGTAATTATAGGAGCTGAAAAAGGTACACCATGTGCCAATTCAATCCAAAATCTGACTGGGGGTTCAATCTTATCTTCTTCTGATTACCATGATCCATCTTTGACTCACCAAAACTGATATGGAGTCATCCATCTACACAAAAACTTCCATGAAAGTGTTGTTGTTAAAAAGGCATATGAAATTGGAACAAAATATTCTCCTTTACTTGTCATCTTCATGAGGAATCCCATGATGCTCATAATAATTCAAGAAGATCTATTTCAAGGCATCATCATCAGGTCCATCAACCTAGATAACTTTAAACTTTAACTCTTCAAACCTCTTTTGTATTGCAGCAACAATTTCCCTTAGCTGGCCAATGTCTGTGATTGCCCATCTCAGGTCACACCTAATGTTCAGTAGCCTATCCATGAGAGTTGACTCAAAAATGTATCCTTCTTTCATTATCTTATCAAGTCACTCCTAAGAATATTTTATTCTCCCAATGATTCGATTCTTAGACTTGGAGGCAAAGATGCAAAGCCTTATCCATGAGTTTCACAACAATATCCTCAGACATGCCAGCATGTTCCCATATCTCATGAATACTTTTGAGCATAGCTATTCTTTATTCTATGAGATTTTGGGTTTTGAAAAGTGACATATTAATAGCCTTTGAAACATAAGACTCTCATTGCCAAAAATATGTGATTGGATCAATTCTTCACTAGAAATTTTATCTATCACCTTCAATTTTCCCAAGTATTTCCCGAGCTTTTCTTCTTCTTCCCACCATTTCCGTATAAATTATTCTATAGTTTTGACCAAGGAGAGGCATGCATGATAGTGTTTAAAACCTTCTTCTAGATGCTTATCTATGTCATACCTAAAAATATTGAACCAAGTGGCCTTTTTTTCATCTCATTGAGCCCATCCACCTCCTTACGGCTTAATAAAAGATGGAATTTTGATGGTGATGGCTGTTCTGGAGTGGATGTAATTAATTCTTTTAAAAATTCCTTCATCTTTCCAACTTGATCCTTAAGCTCATATTTAGCTTGATTATCCTTGATTAAACTTGATTTAGTGGTGGTAGCAACAATATCAATCAGATTTATCTATTGATTTCTTGTATGTTTTCCCAGATTGACAGTGCTTATTTGATAATCTTCAGCTTGCAATTCTCTGTCATCCTTATTAGCAATAGGTGTAGCAATTTTTTCTATCAAATATCCATCATCAGTCAACTTTGTGGAATTCATAGCACAAGGCTTCTTCCTTGGTTTCAAATTTTCTATTTTCATGACCATTTCATCCCATGTCACTAGCTAAGCTTGCACTTGTTGTCTCTTTTCTAGATTTAGCTTGAGCCAAGTGGGAGTAGCTAGCTAAGTAGTTACCTATTGTGTGTTGGGAGGTGTCAATGACAAAGGTGTAGAAGTAATCACCTCTAGAGTCTACTTGGAGGAAGTCATTTGTTTCTCCTCTTATTCCTTCTTCAACCTTTCTTGCTATATTTTCTCATTTTGGGCTCTAATTTCTTCTATCTTTTTCATTTATTCCTCCTTTTATGTAGCCTCCTCTTCATCTTTCAGCCTTTGTTCCAACTCCTTTGCATAGAGTTCTTCCTTTGCAACTTTATCTTGTTCAACTTTCTCTTTTCGTTCTAACTCCTATGCAATGGCTTCTTCTTTGGCCTTCCTTTGTGCCTCAATAACTTGCTTTTCTTGAGCCATCTTTTCAGTTTTCTTTCTTTGCTCTTCTTCTTCTTGAGCTAACTGTTCAACAACTAGTCTTTGAGCACTTTCTATTATCTCTTTCTACTCATCCTCAGTCAAAAAATCATTCATTTCAGACACATCCCACAGGATTTTAGGCTCAAATCCAGCCTCTTCTTCTCTAGGTTCTTCAACCTTCTTCAAATATTCTTCCCATTTTGGGTTTTCTCCTTCCTAAGAGGGAGTTCTCTCAAAGTATGAGGAGATAGGTGAATGTATTACATTAATCACAAGTGGCTCCTTCTCCTCAATAGATGTTTTTCCTGATGTTGATGACATAGTAGTAGTAGTAGTATCCTGAGTTTGTATAGGGATAGCAAAAGGCCCTTCTTCATAATCTTGTTCTCTAGGATACACAGTTGCTAAGGGTGTGGTACCTAGTTCTGAAATGACCCTAGCAGCAACTGCCTCATAAGTAGATTTAGCTCTTTTCAAAGCTTCATTAACCTGCTTTAATGAAATTTCTTCTTTTGTTGGGGCAATCTCTTCTATGGCTGTCTTCATTTATACAACACCTTTCTTCAATCTTTTATATTGCCTTGTCTCAGCAGAGGAAGTAGGTTCACTAATAGAATCCCTCTTCCTTGAGTCCTTAACTATTGGTTACTTTAAGCGAAGCCCAACCCATATCACTTCTATCTACCACTACTCATGACACTTTACAGATATTCATTTCTCCTTTTCCACCCAATTGATGGGCTCTAGATCCTTAGTGGAAACTTTATCCATTTCATATTGGGGATCAAGTGTGATCCCATCATTAGTAGAGCTCTGGTATATCTATTTGAACTTCAAAATCTTTCATCTCAGGAATTTTTAATATTTCATACCCCCTTTTTCTCACTTTAAATTGATTTTGAAGGTTGGCCCAAAAGTCCTCGAGAAGTGGCTGATGATGAGAAAACTGTGAAGCAAAAAACCCATACATTTTCTTCTTTGGATCAAAAAATTTCCTAGAAGTATGTTGCTGGAAATTCTTGGATTGAAATTCTTCTGTTGTTGTTTTAGCCATTATTGAAGAATAACAAGAATAGAACCCCAATTGCATTGGGAAAGAATGAAAAACAGTCTTATGTTGTGTGATGAAAATTTGGCATTTACCTCAGCGGCTTGTCGATAAAACTCCATTAAGACCCATCTATCCTCACAACACCTTGGAAATTTGAAATGATGACCATCATAACCAAACAGTCTGGAATATGTGGACTTGGAGTATTGGATAAACCAATATCCCCACTCTTAGATGAATTCCATAGCATCTCGTGACAATCTAAAACCAATGTCACTTGTGAGCTGATTGATAATAGCATACAAAAATACATCGTTGACTCTTTTAAAGTGTTTCTCTACCTCCTTAAGCTCCAATTGGCTATAATACTCCAAAACCTTCTTCTAATTTGGGTAATCATCCATTGACCCCTCTATATTCAATTTGGGACACTGTCCCATCCTTATAACATAGGAAGACATATAGAAGGTATGAGTTTCTGCTACTTTGAGTAGTAGGTTATGAATGTTATATGAGATAATCTACCCCCAATCAAAAAATTGCTTTCCTTCTAAAATCCGTTGGATGAATGGGGACATCTAGTGTTCAAAGATACAAGAGTTCTCTTTGCCAAACACCCTTTCCATTAATGTGATCATGTCCCTAATGTCTTTAGAGAAGTCAAACCTCTTAGGGTTAGGTGGTAGGTTCTTTAGTGGTTTCTTCTTTGTCTTAAACCATCTTTTGTTAATAAGATTTTTGTTTCCCTCTACATCCTTTGCCCATAGTTTAAGTGCATCCGCTCCGGTCTTAATATTAAGAATGGGATAAGGAAGAGGATCAAAAACTAGTTTGACCATGGCTAGGGTTAAATCAATTATTATGTTTCCCTATGAATCAATGCTTTACCTTTGAGTAGGATTGTATGTTTGTGAAACAGTTAATATGAATTTGAGACATTGCACAACCACTAGATAACTAGCCACATGAGCTAAACCAGACTTTGCAATCCTTTTTTCCCTTAGGGTAGCATCCTCTAAAAAGGTATCTTCATGAAACTAGTCCAAATCAATGTGCCCGACTAGTGTATCAATTATATTCATCACCTCAAACCCGAACTTAGATGGTACCAGTGTCCCTTGGAACTTATACTTGATTTTTTGAGGAACTTGTTTTGTTAGAGGAACTTGTTTTGGTTTTAACCTCTTGGCCTTTGTTTCCTTTGACATTCCTTGAGTGGGAACTTCCTCCTCTGAATCTGACATTGGTTAATTATCCTACAATACTAACAATTATCAAGGAAGGAAAATACATGTGAAGAGAAACTTAAACACAAACATTCATATTATATTTCCATTCATTCAAGATAAACTTCCATGTAACAAGTTAGTTCAACATCTTCAGGTTTCGGGTTTGGGGTGAAACCAAGAACCTAACCATTCTAAGCATAAAAATAAACTATGTCAGAAGTCGGGATTGGGTCTTGACTTAGCACCTAGACCTATAGTGGTAAACAAGTGTAGTATCATTCCATGGTCTAGTCCTACAATGTGTTTGGGAATTAGGTGTATAGGAGTGAATTTGTACCCCTAATGCAAATTCCCCTTTTACCCCTCTCCACTTTAGAAAACCAAATTATGAGGCTTAATTACATATAAGCACATTATTTTTCATCCACTTGGCACCTATTTTGAGTGTCGCTGGAGGTGTTTCTATCGGGGATGCCTACACGACATGCAAACATTCGCACGACGCATTTATGTCCTTGGCAAATTCCTACGGCTGGAGTCTGCAGAGGCATTACACTTCCTATTGGAAGTTGAGTTGTAACACCTCCCTTTGGTTGACCAACCCAAATATGGTTGTTTATTCATTTCCCTTCTTCATATTCTTCATTCCATCATCCATTTTTAGGCTCTAGATCTCTTGACCAAGCTTACACAATCTCTCCAAGCATTCTAGCATTCACCTCAAGCATTGCAGCAGCATTTTACACTCCATAGCAGCAATCTCTTCACTTTATCACTTCAATAGAGCAAGTGTAGAATGACTCCATTGCAGAAAAGGCTTGAGTTCCTGTCATTTTCTCCTCCACTAGCCTTGGGTGCTTTGGGTAGAGGTGGTAAGATCCTCACTTATCTTCTCTATTACTTGGTTGAGTTACAATATTATTGTTTGGTAGTATCTTTGTGCACTTGTATTTCTTACTTTATCACTTTATTTCTATATCATGGCAAACTTGGTTGTATATGGAGGTGGAAACACCAAAATGGGGGTTTAACTGAGGCAAACCCCTAAACAACCCCCCAACATTTTCCCTCTTCTTTGAGTGTAGGTTGAGATATCTTGGAGCGATCTGGAAAACAAGTGTGTGAGATTGTATTCGTCACCCTTACAGTAATACACTTGCTTTATCACATTCATCTTTATGTTTCATACTTCACAGTGTTATTTTGCACTTTTAGAATCTCTTAACCAGGCTGTTAGTTTGTTTTTTAGAGGTTAGACCTTATCTCCCTTATTCTCTAGCCATATGAATGCTAGGGCACCTAAGAGATGCTAGTGCACCACACTATCATCCCAGAACCACGCTTCTATCCTTCAATAGAGAGTTATTTGAGACACAGAGTTGACCCCAAAATCCAACTCGGCTAGTCTCCTTTCAACTCTCAGGTTTGTAGAATGATTGAAGGACCTCATAGTCCTCATCATTCTCATCCAACCTATCCTAACATTTCCTTAAATTGAGGTAAGTTAGGGCAGCTTGCTGCTCTCGGTCTTTCTTGACCTAGGGCCTTGCAGTGGTTGGTGCCCTCTCTTACATTTTTGGTGAACCCGATGTGAACCAATGTCTACTCATTTGTTGATTTTCTGAGTTTTTTTCTTATACCCTCTGATTGTTGTACTCCTATGTGTTATGAAGGTTTATGAGCATTATAACCCAGTCCATGACCTCTGGGTATATTGTCAAGAGAATCTTGCGACACCTTCCGATGGAGAAGATGAAGGTCTCTTCTAGTTTCATTACTGATCTTTTCTCTAGTTATGTGGTTGGCCTATCTACCTAGGAGAAGGTGTCACGGGGCGAGTGCAGATTCTTTGATGAAACCGATCAAATCCCTACCCTTCCTACTTCACCAACCTCATCATCCATAGACAAGCTTGAAGTTGTCCGCATCCCTTCCGAATATGTCACTAGTTCGAGCAAAGGGTTGGGTGCTTTACAAAATCACTTGGAGAAAAACTTGAAGCTAGCTAGGGCCGCTAAAATTATCAGCGAAATAAGATACATGGTAGGAAAAGACCGAACAGGCATAGAACTCTTGGCTAGTCTCACTGATCTGGCTGAAGCGTGTGCCCCTTTGAATCATAGTAACATGATACGAGGTGGCCCCTTCAAAGAACATGAGAGATAGTTTGAAGTATCAATGCCTCCCACATTCATGTACATGGCCGACACAGTCCCTTTAGTTAGTGTGCCTACTAGTTCTGAGAATTTCGAAACCGTCAAAGTAAACAAAAACCCCCTCAGTTTTTAATTCACCCCTTTTGTCACCTTCGATGGTGGAGGATTTAGCAAGATGATTGGTGGAGGCTTTGGTGGTGGAGGTGGTACTGGAAAAATTGGTTCTGGCGAAGGTCATGGTAGTGGCTTTGGAAGTGGTGGTGGCTCTAGCGAAGGTCACACCGGTGGTGGTGGCATCGGTGGAGGCTCCGATGGAGTCATGATAGTGGCTCTGTTGGTGGTTCCAATTGTCCTATGCCTTCTAATGACCCTATTCTGAACACCCTTTTTCAGAATATGGGGAAGATTTAGAACTAGCTGGCGAACCTTTCCCAAGCTTCTACCCAACCTATCTTTTAGCCCTTCTTTCAACATAGCCCGTTGTTTGTAGAAATTCTAAACACCCCTTTCCGCAAGGGATGGAGATTCCTAAATTCAAGAAATATGGTGGTAAAGGGGACCCATAAACACATGTGTCTGCTTTTAATGCCTTGTGTTCTGACTTCTTCTATCATGATGTGTTGATGGTGAAACTATTCCCTTGATCCCTCAAGGATACAATGCTCGAGTGGTACTATTCCTTGCTTGGAAGTTCCATCTTTACATTTGATCAACTTGTGAAACAGTTCCTGCAACAGTTCCAAGCTAACATCGGACCTAAGATGACCTTCTCTAACCTTGTTCGATGTAAACAAGGGGATAATGAGAAGATTACCGACTTTATAATACGATATCAAGTGCTCTTTTCACAAATTTCATACTCGTTACCTGACTCCAATTTGTAGAAGGTTTTCATAGGGAACTTACAAAGGCCTTGGAAAGAAAATTTTTCCCTTATGAAATACCCTTCTATCGCACATTTGTATGCAACCTTACGGGAGTATCAGCAGATGATGGTTTTTTTTTGGGGAATCTTCCCCACACTCCCATCCTAAAGGGAATTCCATTATATCAATCTCTGGAAAAGGAAAAGTCCTTGTGAATGTAGTAGCCATTGTGGATAACAACGACCTTAGACGCAACCGAAAGTTCACAAATTTATCAAAATCTTATTCCTCCATCTTACAAAAGTTGTTGAAGGATAAGATCGTTAACTTGCCAACTCCAAAACCAGTTAGGGAACCATATCCTAACTGGTATGAAGAAAATATCTATTGTTAGTACCATTGAGTTAACGGACATGATACTGAATGTTGCATGCACCTGCATCAGGAGATACAGGATAGCATCAGGGATGGTACTATTCATCTTGATGGAAGAAAACAAAATATAAACAAATAAGTGGTGAAAGCTAATAGAGAATTGTAGATATACATAGAACCATTTATGTCGCATTCTGCTAACATGATTATCGATCCCTCTTATTTTGTTTCTTACCTCGAAGCATATGTTAACATGGTTACTGTTACTCCCTCTCCTCATCTTGTGACTAGTTTTTTGGATATAACATTTACTTTGAAAGATGTACCAACAAATGAAAAACCTTCTCTGCTTTACATTCCCACTCACCTCAATGGTAACATTATGACAGGGGTCTTAGTTGACCTCACAAGTAGAGTGAATGTCATCATGGAGGAGACTCTATTTTTGAACTCCCTACAAAGAGAAGAATATGAAAAAACAAAATCCATCATCCACACGCATGATGGTCTTGCTCTTAAACCATATGGATCAATAACATTGTCTGTCTTGGTTGGACCTAGGAACATGGAAATGGTTTTCAATGTCATTCCCAAGTTGGACCTATTTAGGGTGAAGCTAGGTATACCCTGGCTAGCCTCCATGAATGGGATCACCTCTATAATTCATAAGTGTTTAAATTTTTCCCATGAAGGCGTTGTGCAAGTGGTGCATGATACTGGATATCAGCCTGTGATATCCCATTGGGGATACTCATTGGATCAGTTTTGGCCCACCTCGGTTGGTTTGCTTCCTTCGAGAATGGACCTACTTTACAAGAACTACATTAAGCATAAGATTGGGGGCAAGGGATAGCCAAAGTTGACCCTTCCTATAGCAGAGAAACTAGTTGCCTCCTCCTCTCGAAAGGGAAAGGAGAAGCTTGCTCCTTCTCGAGTTCCCTCGTCTACTCCCCTTTATTGGGAAGTATTGGATAAATAAGATGGGTCTTTACCCTCTGAGTCCATTGATGCCCACTTGGCATAGACCCAAGATCAAGATATTGGATCTCCCTAACGGGTTTCCTGGACCTTGGTACTATTTATATGGTAGAAAGAAAGGCTCGTGAAGAGAATTTTCTCTATGGCCTCCTACTGTTCCCACTCCTAAAGCGGTGAATGGGAAGAGGCCCACTGTTAAGGCACTAGAGTTGATTCCCCCTGCCGTTCCTGAGCCTACTCCTCCTGCTCCCATCTAGGAGTTTATCTCTCCATTGGAAAAAACTATGGAGGAAAATCCCATGGATGAGCGGGAGCCTTTCATTGCTTTGCAACCTCCAGGGTTTTGGTTCAAAGAGTCGCAAAAACCACCTTGTGCATGAGATTCTTGTGAAAGGCTCTTCTAGCTAAGCAAGCCACCTTATAGAAGAAAGAAGAGGAGATGAATACTCCTGCATTAGGATCTCCTATTGCACCCTCCTGTCTCCTCCCTTTTATGTTTGTCCATTGAACCAGCTTTGTATTGCTTTCAGCTTCTGTTGTGAGCGCACATGCACCTAGAAAGCTGTAGGTGTTCATCGATCCTTCTATGGATCTACCTTTGTTGAGATCCATTGTAGATGTCTTACCTTTCCCAAAGCCCGTGGATATGATTAACATTTCTATTGTATCCTCTATGATTCTTTCCTCCTCTCCCTCTACCCTTCTTGCTTCATCCATTAGTAGTTCACCTCCTCTGACAAAGAAAAATGTAGAGAGTCATCTCTCCAACAATGGAGGATGTAAGAAGATCCAACCTTCTCCAAAAGGTGGTCTCACGTTGACTTGTTTTGTCCTAGTGATAGAACCAGTCCCAGCCTCTCCCAAGTTCATCACTGCTCTTGAATCTCTTAGTGAGCTTAGTGATGAACCTCAGGCACAAACTCCTCCATTTGTCAAGGTGAAACATGGCACTCCCATTAAGTGTATGTTTAACTTGGTAGATGAAGTTTCAACCTTTTCAGTGATCTTCACAAAGTTGTTGACCTTAGACACACAAGAGTTGAGTGACATAGACCTCACAGGTCCTTCTTCCTTATCCCTTATTGCAGGAAGATCAAAAGCTCCTCCCCTTAACATTACACCATTACAAGCTCATCATCCTTTCCCCTATGATGATCTAGAGTGGGAAGTTGATGACCTCTTGGTTGACCAGTGTTAGGGGGAGACCCTCTTCTTAATCTTTAGATTAGATATGTGTGTGTGTTGTGATGTGTTTCCCCCATGATCATGCTATATGTTCCTAGATTACCCTCATCACCCTTGTTGGTGCTTGGATATAGGTGTGGTGTTTGTGTTGTAAACCTTCTTCTATTTGTATCATCATTCTTCCATGTTTTTGATTGACTTTTAGTAAATTGTGGATGATGCAAAGCATTGGGAGCATTTAGGCTTCCTTCCATGTGGACCCAATTTTTATTTTTACTTTGTCTTTTGTGCATTCTTCCTGATCTGGTTGGGGATCGATGATCTTTTTCCTTGCACCTTCATAAAAAAAGGTAGATCTGACCGCACAAAACCAAATCCCCCCTATGCCCTTTATTCCCATTCTCTCTCCTTTTGCTTTCTCTTTATCTTTCTCTCTTCTTTGCTTGAGTTGTCCCTCTTATGTGTGACAACTCCACTTCTACATTACTTGGTCTTTAGAAAATGCATTTGTTGCCAATGGATCTCTTCTCAAGACCCTTCACACACTTATTTGTTAGAATTACATTCTCGACTTGAAACTCTAACATACCATGTTTCCTTCATCATGGGTCATAAAGAAAATACTTGGGAACCTTCTTCCAAAGCGGGAACAACTTTGATCTTCCCCTTGCATAGGGGCATATCTTTCCTTTCAAACTCCTTGATGAAGTGAACATCTTTCAGAATGATTCCTTGATGATGAATCAATTTGAGAAAGAAGACATTAGCTTTTGAACAGTACGTCCCTTGAGTGGACCCTTTCCTTTCACATTGGGTTCCCAAGGGACCCTATCAAAAAGCCTTTATATCTTAACATCTAGCCTGGGGGCAGCCTGACTAGACCTACTTTGCATCCTTGTGTCTATCTTGGGGGTAGCCCGACTAGACCTTACTTTTCAAACAACGCATCCCGTGAGTGAACGCCTCTTCCTTTTGAAGGGTTCCCAGGGGAGCCCTTTGAAAGTATTCCAACTTGGTGATGGTCTGCGTGATTATCCATTCACTGGCCTGTATGGCTGCTTCCTTATGTGTTCTATCTACAGGTAAACATGTCAGTATTGTTGACTCTACAAAGTCCCCCTTTTCTCGGTCTCCCTCATGTGAGAGTTCTTAAGGGATACCTTCCTTGTAGTTATGTGAATCTGTAAGGTGCTCTTCCTAGTTTCCTTCATGTGAGAGTTCTTGAAGGATACCTCTCTTGCAAGTCCATAGGCCTATAAGATGCTTTCATTCTTCAGCATCATAGCTCTACAAAGCTATGAAGTCCTTTGCTTGTCCTACACTTTTGGGTTCACCAGATCATGCTCTACTTCCTCGATGGTTCAGGTATACATCTCTAACCTTACTACTTCTACTTTACCGAAGCACTCACTAGTATTCATGCTCGCTAAAGTGGTGGAAAAATGTATAGGATTGAATTTGCACCCCTAATGCAAATTCCCCTTTTACCCCTCTCCACTTTAGAAAACCAAATTCAAAGGCTTAATTCCACATAAGCCTATTGTTCTTCATCCACTTAGTGCCTATTTTGACTGTCGGTGGAGGCATTTCTGTCAAGGATGACCATGCAACGCGTAGACATCCCTAGTAGATTCCTACAACTAGAGTCTTTAGAGGCGTTACACTTCCTATTATAAGTCAAATTGTAATGCCTCCCTTTGGTTGGCTGACCCGAATATGGTCATTTCTTCATCTCCTTTCTTCATATTCTTTATTCCATTATCCATTTTCAGACTCTAGATCTCTTGAGCAAGCTTACATAATCTCTCCAAAAATTTTGGCATTCACCTCAAGCATTGTAGCAGCATTTTGTACTCCATACTAGCAATTTCTTCACTCCATCACTTCAATAGAGAAATTGTATGATGACTCCATTTTAGTAGAGGCTTGAGTTCCTCTCATTTTCTCCCCCACTAGCCTTGAGCACTTTGGGCAGAGGTGGTAAGCTCCTCACTTAACTTCTCTATTACTTGGTTGAGTTAGCACATTATTGTTTGGTAGTATTTTTGTGTACTTTTCTTGTATTTCTAACTTTATTGCTTTATTTCTATATCATGGAAAACTTGGTTGTCTATGGAGGTGGAAACACCAAAATGGGGGTCTGACTGAGGCAAACCCCTAAACAACCCCCCAACATTTTCCCTCTTCTCTATGTGTAGGTGGAGATATCTATGAGTTAGTTGGCGAACAAGTTATTGTGTGAGATCATCTTTTTCACCCTTGCGGTAATACACTTGCTTTATCACATTCATCTTTATTTTTCAAACTTCATAGTGTTATTCTACACTTTTAGAAACTCTTAACTAGGTTGATAATTTGTTTTTCAGAGGTCAGATCTTGTCTCCCTGGTTCTTTGGCCATACGGACACCAGTGCACCTGAGAGACGCCAACACACTGAGCTATTGTCCTAGAACCATGCTTCTATCCTCCAATAGAGAGCTATCTGAGACACAAAATTGACCCTAAAAACCAACTCTCCTAGTCTCCTTTCAACTCTCGGGTTTGTAGAGTGATCGAAGGACCTCATAGTCCTCATCATTCTCATACTGCCTATCCTAACATTTCCTTAAATTGAGGTAGGTTAGGGAAGCCTGTTTCTCTCGGCCTTTCATGACCTAGGGCCTTGCAGTGGTTGGTCCCCCTCTCTTACATTAGGATTAGGTCTTTACCAAGTAGTGTTACTTAACAAACAAAGTCAATAAAGTTTCTCTCTGAGTTCTGATCCTGATGATGCTTGGGAATTTGGAATCAGGTTGTGGTTTAGAACCAAACTCATCGTGATGGACAATTTTAAGTAAATTCTCGAGTTCCAATCTAGATGTAGTGTCAGATGTCAGAATGGAGAAGTGATATGAGATTGAGCCTATTTAAGGTGAACATGTTTTGGTAGCATCCTAAGTTCTGATCCCGATAAGACACCACAGGTCAGGATTGGGACTTCATCATGAACTTGGCCCTAAGTTTGTTCAATGAATAGACGTCAATTCTAAGTTCCAATCTTGATGTAGTGTCAGAAGTCAGGATCATAATGACATAATGTCATGGAACTCAACCATATGTCAAAGGCTTAGTTTCGACCCGATTTTTCATCCCGATACGGAATCAAGGATCAAAAATGAGACATGGAGTAATACTTTGTCGAAAACCTTTGATCATTTTGGGGTGACAATCCGATACCTGATCCCGATGGAACATTAGAAATCAAGATCAGGGCAAGTGAAATATCAAGACTCAAATGGTGGTAAAACCCTAATTACAATTTTGCTTCCTGATTTTGAAATACATGCAAGAATCAGGAACGACACAGTCAACAATAAATGAAGACAAAAATACATGTAAGAATATCGTTAAATTATGCCCTCAGGATTAGATTATGCTTGGGATCAAGATTCTTGATTTGAAAATGGTCAAAATTTAAAATTCATCAATTCAAATGCACACTCGAATCAATGATATGATAAAACCCTAGAAAACTAGGGCGCAATAGGGTAGAGAATCCCGTGAGTAGAAAACCCAAACACACAAAAATGTAAAATGAAACAAGGGAAAACAAAAAGACCAAATAAACAAGAACACAAAAATACAAGAAACACAAAAGAACGAAACAATGAGCAAAAAAAACATAGGCAAAGACAAGAACAACAAAAAAATGCAAGGCAAAAACCCCTGCCTATAAACACAACTGATAATCTATCAACACAATGAGAAATCAAAGTGCCTCCTCAAACCCTAACTCATGACATCACTCTAGTTCCCTTCCAGAAAGTGTACAAGCCAAAATGGACAAAAATTGAAGAGTGACAATAAAAATAATTCGTGTGTGTGAATGATTAGACATTAATGTGGGTTGGTCAAAACTTGGGATTGGAGTGGAAATCATTAATGATTAGTTGGAAGAACAAAGGTAAGAAGGCATCAGGATTGGGGCATGAGATGACACTGAACTTCTAAAAAGTGAAAAGTTCAAGCAAAGGTTCAAGATCTGAAACCCGACAAACAAACAAAACAAGGCAAGAATCGGGATCAGGGCAAGACATGAAACAAGAACTTTGAAAAATTTCTTAGTTTGAGTTTCGTTCTAAAGTCCAACTCTTAAAAAACAAGGAGAATCGAAAGTCAGGATCAAGATGACAAAAGGAAAAATGAATTTGAAAAGTTATTAGTTTCGGTTCCATTCCAATGTTTGACTGTGACACAATAAAAAACACGCAAGAAATGTAGAAAGTCAGGATTGGGCAGAAAATAGAAACTTACACCCTGAAGGGTGCAAGGTAATGGTTCCAACCTGAAACTCGACTTCAACACGCAAAGAAAACACAAGGAAAATTATGAGGATCAAGATCAAGACACAAACAAGCACTTGTACTTTGAAAAGTAACAAGTGTCAGTGCCAGTTCAAAACCCAAACCCCAAAATAAAGGAAAGCAAGACTTAGGAGATAAAGAAACAACTCCTAAGACCCGAACAAGAAAACCAAGGAAAAAAGAAAGAAAAGGGGGACCCATTTTGACCCAAACAAAATGGGGTGGTTATGCAAGTCATAATAATTGGTGACTCGGTTGGGAAAATGGTTTACCCTTTTTCAAGATACCGAAGAATTTAGTCATCCGGAATCTCTGGTTCATGAACATTTAACTAAAATATGATTAGTTACAACAAAAAAAGTTGAGTTGGAATCTCAAATGTAAATCAATAATAACCACCTCAAATCTTAGTGTGTGCATGTACTATGCATCTCTTTCCTTGAATACCCTACCTATCCTTGAACAATTGTATTAAGATTCAAGCTACGTGAGTTGAGCAATTTTAACCTTCGTACAATGATATCCTGGGCATTTCTCCACTGCCAGCTAGGCATCTATAGCCCCGACAGAGATACCTCTAGTTCTTTGAAAGCATTTCTCTACTACCAGCTAGGCGTCCATATCCCTAGTAGAGATACTTGAATTACCCTTATTATATTTTTTCCATCATTTATGCTTCTCTTTTCTTTTGAATGGGCTTTACTTGGAGAATTTTTTTTCTTATCTTTTCTCAATACTCATATGTAATAACCTAAAATTTGAGTTGAGAACTATGGTGGAGCTCATGACAATACCTGAATCATGAATACAATCAACCTAAGACAAATAAGCCCTTATGAAAATAGATGGTTCTATCTATTATGTGACAGATTCAGCCATGGTTTATGAGATCACTTACAATATACCTATTTGTTCCTAACCTTTCAAATTGTTATTAAAATGTAAATAAAACATAAGTCCTAAAACAAAAGTGTTCAATAGGCATTCCTAAAATTGCCTAAATCAATTTGTCTATCACAGTACCCTTAGTATACTTTGAATAACTACCCCTTCACTATGAAATGGAGAAAAAATGAAGGTCCCTAGAAACAAAAGAAAAAAGGGAAAAAAAACAACAAAATCAAAAATAGAAAACAAAGGAAACACAAACAAACAAACAAATAAATGAGAAAATGACTAATTACATATATACAATCAGACGGATTATCATGGGCCAAAATAATGTTTGAGAAACTATCCATTGACTAGCAATGGGACATGTTCTCCTATTAAGGTGCTTAACCGAAAGACATTTTTACCAAGGATTTCAGTGATCTGATATGGACCCAACCAAAGTTGATCATTCTTCTGGTGATCAACCTTCCTCTCTCTGGCTTTATCCCACAAAAATGCAAGGTCTGATATTCTGAAGGCTTTAATTTAGTCTCTTTTGTCAAACTAGTGTTTGACAACAACCTAATGCTTAGAAAAGTGTTGCAAAGCAACATCTCTTTGTTCATCCAAATTGAGTAAACTAGTTAATCAGACCTCTATCCTATCATCATTAGAGTAGAACTCTTGCATGAACCAAAGAATAGGTATCTATAGATGAATAGGGAAGAATGGGTCATGGCCATAAACTAACTTAAATGGTGAGTTTCCTAAGTTAGATTTGATCCTAGTACTATCTTCCCATAAGGAAAATCTCAACCGTGTCTGCTAGTAGACTCTACTACTCCATTCCCCTATGGATAGTAATTAGAAGAGTATTTAAAAACAATTTTATGCTCATACACCCACTAAATAAATTTTGCAGAAGAAAAGGTAGGGCCATTATCACATACCAGGGAAAATGGTACTCCAAACCTGGTAATGACATATTCGTTAAGGAACTTGATAATGAATTCAATGGTACTTTTCTTACAAGGTTGAGCTTTAGTCTAGCATGTACAATAATCTGTTGTAGCCAAAATAAAATTGTGACCTATAGAAGAATTCAAATTAATTACCCTGACAAAATCTAATGCCCATTGGGAAAATGGTCTTACCTCATATACTGGTTGTATTGGCATCGTTGGATTGCATTCTCTAGTTGTTGAAGTCTAACATGTATGACATGTCCTAACATGTTGTTGAGCATATAAAAACATGTGGGGCCAATAATAGCCCGATCTCAAAATTTGGTATTCATTCCATCAAGACATTTGTTGTTCAGCAACAAGAAAATTAGATCTACATACCAAGGATCACCCATGACTGATTGTGCTATATAATGTTCACAAGTAATCTTGGTGTCAACATTAGTCATAGCCTTAGATAAGCCTTGTCCTCAAACCAACTTCATTGGGTGAATTTTAAGGTCAAAATCCTACAAAATTGCCATCCATTTTCCCCTTCTTTCTTGTAGTTCACTCTACATTAGAAGAGACTTCACTACAAGGTCGAGAACTATGGTCATGATTTGACTACAGAGAATGTAGTGTCTGAACTTCTTAATTTCTTGTACTAGTGTGAAGGCATGTTTCTCCAAAGGTGGATATCTGATCTCACCATTCTTGAACATAGAACTCATAAAAGCTATGGTTCATTTGTCTGCTTCACCTTTTTGCTACATCAGAATAGTAGCACATGAGTGATCAAATGTGAAGGAATAAATGTAAAAAGGCATCAAATAATCAGGACTGGTTAGAACTGGTGCCTCTAAAATGTACTATTTAATTTGTGAGAAGGAAGCCTTAGCCTCTTTACTCCATTCAATCTTTGCATCCTTCTTCATCATCTCATTGAGGGGTTTGATGATCTTCGCAAACCCGGTTATGAACTTTCTTACAAAATTAACTTTTTAAAGAAATATCTCATCTATTTTTTGTTGCAAGGCATGGTCAATTTCAAAATGGACTCCACTCTATCAGGGTGAATTGAGATTACTCTTTATGATATTACGTGACCCAATAATTTTCCTTTGGATACCGCAAACACACATTTCTTCAGGTTAAGGGATACACCATAACTTATACATTTTCTAAGGACTTTTGACAAATCTGCACCATGCTCTTCCCTATTCTTGGAAAATATAGTTAGATCATCCATACAAATGATATTACATTTACCTACTAGGTCCTTAAATGCAACATCCATTACGCATTAAAATGTGGCTCCAACGTTAATAAGACCAAATGGTATCTTTCAGTAGGTGAATGTCCCCCACTTGGTAGTTAAGGTGGTCTTCATTCTGTCCTCATAGTTAACCAACACTTGATTGTATCTTGAGTATCCATCTAGGAATGACATCATCTATGAGCCCTTAACTATCTATAGAACCTCTTCAAGAGAAGGAATTAGGTAGTTATCTTTCTCTGAAGCTTTGTTGAGATTTTTGAAGTTGACACATAATCTGATTTCCCCACTCTTTTTACAAATAGGGACTAGATTTGCTACCCAGGTCGATGCCTTACTGGAAAAAATATTCTTATTGATAGTAGCTTATGTACCTCTTTAAGAATCAGAGGTTCAATTAAGGCATTGACTGGGTGCTACTTTTGATGGAAGGTCTTCGCTTTAGGTTTCAAATGGATAGTATGCATTATTACTGACGTATCAAATGTTTTCAGATCTTCATACCCCTAAGCGATTGCTTCAATATTTGTTTTTAGTACTTTCAATATTTTATCTCAAATGTGCTTCAAGCAATTTTTTCCAGTGAATGTATTTTCTCTGGGCCCAAATCTGCCAAATTGTATGATTTGCACTTCCCTCCATCACTATCTGTAGGCAATCTTTCATGGGCTCGAGGATCAGAATTGAAGATTATTTCCAATGCTACCATTCCCTTAGGAATGTTGTTGGTTTTCAGATTGATTATCCCCTCTGTACCACAATTTTGGGGATCCCAATCTCCCTAATCTCTATTAGATTCATCAATGGTTTTCCCTTTGAAGACATCTAAACTTTCCAGGAAGGCAAGTATATGTCGATTATAATAAAAAACCTAAAAGTTTCAGATGTTGTCAGGGATGGATAGAGTCGAGACTAATTCTACAAAGAATATTTTGAACTTGGAATCCTACATGGGTTCCAGGGTACTAGCAGTAACAAAAAGTGCATCTGTAATCTGGTTGTCTTCTCTAGGAATTAATTTGATTTTGAAAGCATCAAAATCCTCTATCAAGTTCCACACCAAGTTCTTGTATGTAGCCAACCTCTTGTTATGGCATTTGTATTAGCTACGAACTTGCTTAACAATTACCTCATAATCTCCCATGACTGTAAGAGCTATAACTTTCTTCTGATGTGTAAACATTAGTCCTCTAGCAAGTGCTTCATACTCTACGACATTATTAGTGAAACCAAATTGTAACCTGTAAGAAGAAAAGTAGGTTTTCCCTTTTGTTTTTGTTAGTTCTATTCCAGCTCCACTCCCTATTTTAGACTTAGAACCATCAAATTTGAGGATCCGGAGTTGATCTTGGGTTGGGATTTCTTTCTTTAGGTCAGCTGTGGGTGATTGTTTATGAGGAATAGGTGGCAACTTGGACTGGTTCAAGATGTCTAGATTAGGAGACTATTGTAAATGATGATCATCAGATATTTCATTAAAAATTTAAAACATGTGTAGAAACTATTTCTTGCATCTCATCTTGATCAGTAGTTTCACAATTGATTTTCTTTTTAAGTAACTCCCTAGGAATCAGAAGGTTAGTAGGGGGAGGTGTGATAGAAAACTTCTAAATTTCTTCAACCTTGTTTCATGAATTAGAATGTATGATTTGTGTTTTACCAGCTAGGGGTAAGACTTCTTCTTGGTATTGTTTTTCCTTGTCAGAACGATCGTGTCCTTAGCTTCAAATGGAAACTGGTTCAAAGATGTTTTAGGATTGGGTCTAGAGGTCTCTCCTAACTAACATACATGGTTCAAAATGTCTAAAAAGGGTTGACACGTCAGCTCACAATGATTCTGGTAATGGACCTTGCACCAATTCGGGAGTAACAGGCTCCACAAATCAACGTCCTCTCCCAAAACTAGCTTATCTTGTTACAATTTCTAGATTAAAACTTGCTAGTTGATGGTGGTCATGGGGTCATTGTGCTCTAAAGATGGTGAGAACTAAGGGTTAAACATTGAAAAGGTCATAATTTCTTCCTTCCTATACACTCCTATCTCAATTTCAAAATAGGCTACTTCATTAGGGTAGTCATACTCCCTGATCATATGTTTCAGACAAGGTTCACTTTTGGTCTTAATCTAAGTTGCTACCCCTTTCCATGGCAGCCACATGTGTGAGAAATCTAGGGAAAGATAACCTCCAATACTCTTCATCAAATCCTAGCTTAGCAACATGCAATATGTTTTAGGGATATCAAAAAATTGAATATCCATGTAGTTCTGGATTTGTGGGTCTGATCCAATCTACACATGTACATTTTTTAGTTCTCTTACAATCTTAACCTCAATTTTGTCTAACAGTATTACTTTCTTATACATTTGAACTAGGCTTAAACCCAACTTCTTGCAAATAGAGAAAGGCATAATGTTACATGAGGCTCTACAATGTTAAAGGCAATTATGTAGATTCTTCTTGAAGATTCTTAGACTCAAAAGGAATGGGGCTATCCCCGTCTTACCTTGGTACATGACCGCATTCATGTGAGTAATAGGAGTCACCTCAATCTTTCCTTTCAACTGATATACCTCTTCCAAGGCCTTCAACACGATGTTGCATTAGGTGGTGCACCATTTTAGAATGTCAAAGAATGATAGAGAGGTCTTTTGTTTTTTCATTTCTAAAATGAAGTCGAATTCTGCGTTATCATTCATCTAATATTTAGGAATGAATGCAAAATTACCTCTGTTTAGAAACTCAGGTGGGCCCTTTCATGGATGAAGATTGTTTTCAGCATTCTAGTTAAGGGGAACCATGGTGTTGGGAGGGGTAGATGTGGTAAATGACCCCTTGTTCTTATTTCTTAGAAAATGGCCTCCCTTGGTTTGGAAAGCCTGAGCATCATAAGTATCCATTTATAGTTCCTTTTTCTCTTGCTTAGGGAAGGGATATCATTTGTCATAGGTCTCAAAAGTCATGGTTGTATCCATAGATCCCCCACTTTTTTTGGGAGTACCCTATAGTGGTTGGGAATCATCTTGTGCAATCTTAAACACTTTTTCCATCTTTGGATTGTTAACTTTAGAATGTGCAACAGTTTCATGCAATCTGCACTAGTTAGTCATGAAGTTTAGATCTACAACGTTTGCAGTGTGTGGTTTATCTTCATTGTCTTGATAGTTGTGGGGAACTCCCCTATTGTTTGGTCCAGTATTCCACTGCCTATTATTATTGGGTCTTTGGTTGTATCCCCTATTATGGTTCTGATAGTTTTGGTTGGGGAATTTTTGATTCTAAAAATTCCTTTGATTTTGATTGGCATTCTGATTGGAGTAGTTATTTTGGTTAGAATACCCTCCCCAATTTTGGTAACCTTGATTCTGATTTTGGTTCTGAGGGGGGTTAAGTTTGAGTTGAGTCATCTTGTTAGTCACTTGAGATAAAGTCTTCTTCAGTGTTTCAAACTTTGTCATCAAATGAGTAGTACATTCACTTTCTATAGTAGTTATAGCTAATGGGTGAGTCATTGGGTCATATCCTCCAGCATGATTATGAGAATTCTGATTTTGCTGGGAGGGATCTAAATTCCCACCATTGATCCATGGTGATGAGGGTGCAGGTTGTAACTCAACCAAAGGTCCATAGGCAGAGTGGGACATGCCTGTGACTGTATTGAATAGGGGATTGAGTTATTCATCAGAGGATACCCTAAGGGAGGGAAGACCCTCCTAGACCACCTGATTGTGAACTTATTTGCTGTTGCAATTTGATGGCCAGGTGATACACCTTAGACAGGGAATCAATATCTGGTGTAAGGTAGATTCTTTGCAGAAATAGGTCAATCAACGGGTCTATGGCCTTTAGGAACACTTGGATGGCAATATTTTCAGCCACCAGATAGGGATCTTGCAATCACTTGTACATCCTTTGAAAACGAGTGTTAAACAATGGAAATGATTCATGTGGTTCCTTCCTAATTGTGGAAAATTGGTGATATAAGATGGTGGGGTCGATATATACCCAAAATTGATTAATAAAAGCATCTTCTAAATTTTTCCAACTCAGGATGGATCTCGTAGGCAGGTTTAGGTACCAATTGTAAGCCATATCCCCCAATGAATAGGGGAATAACATACATGCAATGCCATGATGGCCTATTTGAGCCTAACTGCAAACATCTTTGAATGCTTGTATGTTCAACATCGTGACTCTCCATGGGTGTACCTAGGACAAAATTTCTTTGGATTTTTAGGCATTTCATGTATGCCACTAGGAATAATTCCCAGTGGTGAAGGATTATTTGCGAAGAATTCCATGGGTGGTGATGAGCCTACTTTTTGGTCCTATTCTGGGTATAATCTATATTTTATTTGATAAATTTGACCTAGACATGTTATTAAATGTTGATATTTCTATAATGTTTCTCTCAAACCATAGACATTGGGTTTAATTCCATTTCTGCATGTTTTAATGATATTAGCCTACTATGTGGACTATCTATATTAATTTTTCATGTGGTTAATGAATTTTCTTTAAGGTTGTTATAGATGTGAAATTATTATGTGTACTAACATTGCCATGCAAGCATATTTGTGGATGCTAATTTGAGAAATGCAGCCACTAGTTGCTCATGCAGAGGAATCATTCAAAAGTCAAATGAAGGATGACAACAGGAGATTCCCCATCTCAATCACATGTAACCATCTTGTATTGGTCTCTCATGATGATTGAGTAGTTGTGGGTGTTACCACAACATTGAGTCTATGTCTGGATATGCATGTCTGACTAGATTCCCTACATGTGTAATCGCCCTTCCGCTCCTTTTCTCTATTTTCCCTAAATGGTGTCCTCTCGGTTGTGGGAGTTGACTACCTTGTTTAGTGGTAGTATAAATAAGGTTCAGATTCTCCTTCTTTAGGAGTTTGAGAGTTCGAAGGTTTCCAAGTTATTGATGATACTCTATTAAGCATTTCTAGACATGTTACTCTTTTGTAATTGCATTTCACAATGAATAAGATGAAGTTCTGAGTTGAGAATTTGAGTTTGTATTAGTTTTAGAGGATACTCATTGAAGGAGGCCCACTTGGTGAGTAATACATCCTTTAGTTTAGCTAGATTAGTTATTAGTTTATGTTTAGTACTTAGTTAAGAATCTAGCACTCATTGTTCCTACATCCACTAGAATTTCATTTTGTGACTATTCTTACAACCAAAGCAAACAAAGTAGTTTCTTGTTTGTTGCTCAGATTTTCATTCTTGTCATGCATGTTCAACTTAGTTTAATTATTGAGTGATGTTCAAAATTTACTTTGTTCTTTTCTAAGCAATTTACTTTCAGTATTGAATCTTTCTTAGCTATAGAATGAAGATGACTACTTTGAAGTTTCTAGTGCACATACTGTGTTGACCCATTTCAAGTTCACGTCCCTGGGTTGAGAATGTAAATGCACCTTCACGATGGTTAAAATGGCTATTCAGGTTAGATGTCCAATCTATGAATCATGGCTGTAAAGGCTTAGTTATTGAAATCATTGTAGGAGGCCGACATTTTTGGCACCATTGTCGAGGATGGTGTCAAACTAGGGAGTTCTTTGGATTCATCGATAGTTTTCCCTATTGTAGTATTTCTGGAGCTTTCTTTGAGTATTTATAAGTTATGATCCACTATTCTTTCACCATTTTTTTGTGGGAGTTGGCTAATGCTGAGTTGATATTGCATGCATAGAAGAAGAAGAGATGCTTATGGTATATTCCTTCCTAACAATCCAGAACCATTTCAGCTAGTAGAGCTTTCAAATCTGCCCAAAAATGAAGAAGAAGAAGAGCCACGCCCCTTTGCTGATACATTTCTTGATTTAACCAATTCTAAAGTTTCCCTTGAAGATCAAAATCTAGTTGAAGAACCCTTTACTTTGGAACTTCATCAAGCAGGCATGGCTGATGCAAATGGAAATAGGCCCTAACAGATAGAACCAACCAACTTTTCCTTTTCCCATTGCTCATCAAAATGGAGTAGACAACCTCAAAAATATTCTTGCTTCACTCCTTCCTAAGCTCTATGGAATTGTCATAGAAGATCCTAAGACATTCTTTTTTGAGTTTGATATACTTTGCAGGAGTTATGACTATACCATTGATGCCCACAGACTTAAGCAATTCCCTACCACTTTGAAATAAGCTGCATTAAGATGGCTTATGAGCCTTGGAAGAGATATTGTGGAGACTTGGGAGGACATTAAGACAAAGTTTCTTAATAAATACAAAGAGTGTTGCAGGGGTAGTGATATGAGAGGAGATGAAATTTTTAGAATGCAACAAAAGGAAGATGAGAGCCTAGAGGATTGCATTTCAAGGTTTCTATTTTTTTGCAGAAATCTCCACACCATACACTCAGTGGAGACTCACAAAAGTGTCTTTTCTTGAGAGGAATTAATGAAAATTTCAATGATGCCTTGGACCTCATGGCAGGAGGATATATCACTCAAGTTCTTTGGGAGGATATCAAGAAGATATGCCAGAACTATTCTAGGGCAGCTTCAAAGAAAGGGAGAGATTACCAATCCTCTATGGGTAAGTCATCTGCTAGTGGAGTTTCAAGAATGGAGATTACTCATTTGCTGGAAGATTTCAAGTAGGATATCATAAAAAATCTATCTACTCTACTGGATACACTTCAGGCCAAGAAGAAACATGAGGAGGCAGAGGCAATGCTGATAGAATATTGCCCTCATTGCAAACAAAAGAAGAGGGAGTGCATATGCAAGATGATAGCTAACATTGACAACAAGCAGATTCCACCTGAGTTCAAACCAATTCAAACTGAGGAAGACCAAGTTTACTTTGTTGCATAGAAAATGCCATGGGCTCCAAGACAAGGTATGCCACCAGATCCACTATCTTTTGTTGGGCCATATTTTAATTCCTATTCATCTGGTAACCAGTGGCAGCCCCCATGTCTATCCAACTATGGAGGATATCCCCCACAGTCTTGGGGTAACCCTCGAAATACTTGGCCCAATTATCAAAATTCTTCACCTCAATGGCAGCAACCTCAGGGGAATTGGCAGCAGCTTCAAGGAAATTGGTAGTCACCTCCAGGAAACTAGCAACAAACATCTCAATGGAGAGGTGGACAACAATGGCCAAACTAGTCAACCAATTACATGTAGCCACCTTCTCAACCCCAACAAACTGCTATAATGCCTCCTCCTACTAATCCAAGTTCAAATGTACCCAAACCCACTCAGTTACTAACCCAACTCACACCTAACCCAAATAATAAGCCACCACAACAACCAGGATACTCCGTTGATCCAAATCAATTTCCTGCATGTGCTATGAGTGTGAGTGACATCTGTTTGCATTTAGGAACTAATTTATCAGCTCCTTCCACACCTATTATCACTAAGCTTCCTATGGAAGAGGAGGAGGAGTCTCTGAATGATCCCATTCAGCCTAATGCACCTAAAAATTTTGAACCAATTCCAGCCAAGCAGATGGCACAAGAATCACCATTCCCCTAGAGATTGGAAGTTTTCAAACAAAAGGAAGATAAGGAAGACACCAATTTTGAAATTCTAGACCAACTGAAGCACATATGTGTTCGAATACCCCTATTCCAAGCCATAAAAGATGTTCCTATATATGGAAAAACAATCAAAGAAGCATGCCTCAAAAAGCCGGGTAGGAAAAAGAGTGACCCAACTACAATTCATGTAGTGGGACAGCTGGTTGACATCATTCTTGGAAAAGTAACTATCCCTACGTACAATGATCTAGGTAGTCATGTGGTTGAAGTTATTATAAATGGGATACACATAAAGAATGCTTTGGTTGACTTAGGTGCAACAATAAATGTGATGAGCAAAGAAATCCTGCATCAACTAAACATTGTAAGTATGAGATCCACTCCTACTATCCTGCAGCTTGCTGATAGTTCCACTATTAAGCCTGACGACATAGTAGAGGAACTTGTGGTGATTCTAGACTCTTGGGAGTATCCAGCCAGCTTCATGATTCTTTCTCCTAGAGCTACACTAGGTGGGTATCCTATTATTCTTGGAAGGCCATGGTTAGCAACATCAGACACTTATATTGGATGTCGGTCAAGTGACATGACCATTTGTGATGGAAGGAACACCAAAAAGCTTGTTCTTTATCCTCCTTCTTAGCCATCCCATGATGAGGATAATCTTGTATGGCCACATATTAGTGAAGAGGCCGAGGAAGTTAACTTTGTGGCATAGCTTATGATGTTAGGTAGAAGTCCTTTCCTACAGCTTCAAGATGAAGATGAAGTGTTATCTAGTATAATTTAGAACCACTATGAGATAGAGGAGGTGCCACCCTCTCATTTATCTAGTTCTATTGATCCTGTGAAGACACTTCTGTTTGTTGTGCCTGATCTTCCTATAACCACTATTTTTGCAGACAAACTTCTTGCAACCACTCTTCCTGCAGCCACTCTTCCAGCAAACAAACTTCTTGCAGCAACAAGTATGTTCCAAACAATGCTGCCATATAAAATTAAGGTGCCATGTATTAATAAAATAGCTATAGTAGAGTTAACCACACAAGTACATGTGTCTGAAGGAAAATATTTGAATATTAATAACAAACTGGGAGAAAAACAACATTTGACATGGGAAAATATGTTGAAGGCGCACCAAAATTCCTTTGCATGGGATTATCATGATATGAAGGGATTGGATCCTAAGCTCTATACTCATAGGATATATATCAAATACTATTGTACACCTATAAGATAGCCTGCTACAAAGGAGAATCAACTCTGCATAGAGAGAAATTATCAAAATAGAATTGCAAAAATTGCTTGATGTTGGATTTATCTATCATATCTCAGATAGCCAGTGGGTGTCTCCATTGATGATTGTACCCAAGAAGGGAGAAAAATGGTGAGTTTGTGTTGAATACATGGATCTCAATGTTTCTACTAAGAAAGACCATTTTCCCTTGCCTTTTGCAGATCAAGTACTTGAATCACTTGTAGGAAAGCAATACTTCTGTTTTCTAGATGGATTTAGTGGGTACAATCAAATTCAGATTGCACCTAAGGACTAGGAGAATACAACCTTCACATGTCCATGGGGGACATATGCCTATTCAGTACTTCCCTTTGGTTTATGCAATGCACCTAAAAATTTTTAAAGAGAAGTCATCAACATATTTTCAGACATCTTCCTTGACTGCATGGAAATCTATATGGATGACTCCACCACCTATGGTGCTGATTTTGATGAAGAATTGGAAAATCTCAAGAAAGTTCTACATAGATGTGAAGACCAAAATTTGTCTCTAAACAATGAGAAATGCTTCATGATGATGCAGGAAGGTGTAGTCCTTGGCCACTACATCTCTCACAAGGGCACTCAAGTAGATCCTATAAAAATTGAGGTAATTACTAATTTGCCTACACCTACAAAACAAAAGGATGCTAGGAGTTTCTTGGGACATGCAGGCTATTATAGGCATTTCATCAAGGATTTTAGAAAAACAATAGCACCATTGTATACTCTTCTTACCAAATATGTTGAATTCCAACGGACAAGATTGTGCCAAAGCATTTTATGATTTGAAGGTAGCTTTGACTCATGCTCCTATACTTAAGGGACCTAATTGGGAAATTACTTTTCACATCCATATAGATGCATCAAACTATGCTATAGGAGTGGTCTTAGGATAGAAAGAAGGAGCCACTGAAAATTGCATTTATTTTGTCAACAAAAATCGACAAGGAGCTAAATTCAATTATACAGTAACAAAAAAGAAATGTTGGCAGTAATCTATGCCCTGAAAAAATTCAAGCATTACATAACAAGCTACCAAATCTTTGTGCACATCGATCATGCAACCATTAGATATCTCATGAATAAACCCCTGATCTCAGGAAGGTTAGCTAGATGGTTATTGTTGATGCAAGAGTTTAACATAACCATTGTGGACAAACCAGGGAAAGCCAACATTGTTGCATATTTTCTTTCAAGACTAACCACATCTAAGAAAAATCAAGCCATAAATGACTCCTTTCCTGATAAGGATCTATTTTCCATTAGAGTGCACACACCTTGGTATGCTGACATAGCTAATTACCTTGTGATAGGGAGAGTTCCTCCTCACTTCTCACTAAAAGAGAGAAGAGTGATCATTGAAAAATATTTTCCTTTTACATGGATTGTTGGATACTTGTTTTATACGAGACCAAATCATGTTATGATAATATGTGTGAGGGAAGATGAGACATATTACATTTTACATGCATGTCATGATGAACACTGTGGATGGAATTTTTCAGCCAAAAGGACAACAATGAAGATTTTGAACACAAGATACTATTGGCCTACACTCCACAAGGATGCAAGAAGATATACAAGGAAATGTGATGGGTTCCAAAGAATGGGCTGACCAACCAAATCAGATGAGATGCCACTCTATCCACAAGTAGTAGTCACTCCCTTTGATAGGTGGGGGTTGGAATTTGTAGGACCTATTGATCCCTCATCAAATGGTAAGTCTTATATCTTGGTATGCACTAATTATGTAACTAAGTGGGTAGAAGTTAAGGCCATGAAGCATACAAGAGATAACAAGGTTGCATAATTTCTTTATGAAGAAATGTTCACACGATATGGAGTCCCAAGAGAAATAGTAACTGATCAAGGAGATCAGTTTACCTCAACACTTGTTACAACACTAGCAAATGAATATAACATAATGCACATCAAATCTACTCCTTATCACCCTCAAGCCAATGGAAAAGTTGAGGTGACTAATAGAGAAATTGAAGCCATTCTAACCAAAATAGTAGCTATTCACATAAAAGATTGGGAAAATAGATTATCAAAAGCAGTTTGGGCCTATAGAACCTCTTGGAAAACTACTACAGGCTTCACTCCATTTGAGTTGTTGTATAGAAAGACAACTATGATGCCTATTGAATTCGAGCACAAGACTCTTAGAACCATAGTAGAGTTGGGAATGAATATTCTTGAGGTACAAAGAGAAAGGATCATGCAGCTAAATGCTTTAGATGAGATGAGGAAGACAACCTTGCACCACATTGAGGTTGTGCAGAATCAATGAATCAAATGTAATGACAACTTTATCAAAGAGAAGAAATTTCAGCTAGGTGATTGGGCATTACTTTATGACTCGCGATATCAATACAATGCAAGAAAATTGCAGACAAGGTGGCTAGGACCATATGAAGTTGATGAGGTCTTTTCCAATGGAGTTGTTCAGCTCACCACCATTGATCTTGTTTGATTCAGATTACTATTCAATGGACATCATCTCAGATTGTATCACAAGCCCGCTTCCAAAGAAGAGTTCCTGCAGCAATTCATCCAACCTGTAGCACCCGAGCTTCCTACAGCTGAAGGTAGTGGACCTAGTGTCCCTCCTTCTGGATAATTAAGGTACATACTTGTCATAATAAAGACTTCTACTTTTGTATAAGTCCATTTCTTCACCCATCCGCCCATCCGTACTACCTTTCTCTCTCTTCCATCACTTCATTCCACCTCGCCTCATTCCACTTCATCATCATTAATCGCTCAATTTATTTCCTAAAAAGTCAAATGATACTTTCTCCACGATCTTTGCAACGTATCCTCCACACACTCAGGTATGTGTGCATTAATTTCTTTCTTAATTATCTTTTTAGTGCATTCATTTAATCATTGTATGATTAGTATGGACATTCACACAATTTTCATAACCCCTTGTCAAATCACTACTATCATCTCGCATGTGTGGACACATGTCCAAATTTAGGTTGGGGGGAAAGGAAAGATGCAGGTACATTGCCCATATGTTAGTCCATGACTTGTCTATGTCAGAAAATCTTGCTGAGCTGATTTAAATTTTGAAATGAATGATGGCTCGCATCTATGATGTGACACTAAATTACCACCGCCATTCCTTTTCATCATAACTCCATTTTATTACCCTTCTTTTCCATTATTGACCTCGTCATAGTCTCAAATTGCAAGTGGTAAAATGTAAAAACAAAGAGGAAAATTCAGTCGACATTGGTGCAGGATAATTTAGCTAAAAAGTGCTACAAAAAGAAATTTTTTTCAGACAAGAATTACAACAAGAGAATTTTGTAGTGACAAAAAATAGTAGATAGTGGGAGGAAAACTCATTCAAAATGAGCCCTCAACTCATGATACCTTATTGCAGGATGCACAATGCTTGCTTGAATTTAGAAATTGTGGCTAGTTGGATTACTTCGTAAAGTTGGATGGTTTCGATGAAGGCCATTTTCAGAGGGAAAAGCCAAAGTAAAAGGATTGGAGATTATGGCAATTGAGGAAAGAATAGTAGAAGTTACAGGGTTACATGCTGACAGAGAGCATTATCCTGTTTCTAGAGATGCCAGGTCAGCAAGGGTCATATTCACAATACATGGTGACCCTCCGATCAGTATAGACAAGCAGGATGCCAAAAGAACCTCTTTACCCAAGCCATGGAAGTAAGCAACCATCTACATTATCAGGTACATCACTTGTGAAGGTCGATTATCAAATTTACATTCACTGAATTTCAAACTTTTAAGTCATATGAGGCATGGGAGGAGGATGAATGTGCCCAATGTTTTATACAACCTTCTCTCCATTATGGTTGTTGAAACTCAGAAAGGTAGAGACAACTCTATCTGACACCATTTCCTCATTAAGTTATTGGTTGAAAAATCTCTGCATGATGTAACACCTGAAATGACCTAGGAGGAATTCAAAAATGTTAATCAATTTAGACCTAAGCAGCTACAATCTAGGGCTTTACCTCAAACACGTAGTCCTAGTAGGAGATTAAGCAAGGTTGAAGCTACCCCTAGTGCTTCAACCTCTAGTGTTGGCTCGAATATGAATCCTCTTGCAACAAAAGAGGCCATAGACATTAGTTCCTTTGAAACATAATACTCTCAAAAATAAAGTTCTTCATTGGATTTTGATGATGATGATGTCCCACTTGAAATCCTAATGAGAAGTAGGTCACAAAAGAAGGCAGAGGCATGAAAAATAAAAGACAAAACATAGCCTGTGGAAAGAGAGGTACCAAGTTCTAAGAAGAGAAAGGCTGATACTATTCATCCTGCAACCAAAGGAAAATGTGAGATCCCTCTTAAGAAATCAACACTAGCTATTGATATGCCTTTGTAGGAAAACCCTAAGTGAGGAAGGACATCACATAAGAGAACAACAACCCCAATGGGGTAGGAAAATGATAAAGAAAAGGATATATTTGAGGAGGCAGAAAAAGTGACCCTGGCAGATCTTGTTGCCCTTGTAGAGGAAGTTGAAATTCAAGAACATGAAGAAAACCAAGAGTTCCTACAACAAGACCAAGAGTTAGACTAGGAGTTCCTGTAGCAACTACAAGAACCAGAACAAGAGGCCCTGTAGCAAGAACTGGAAGAATAAATTGTACCTCCGCAGTCTGAGCCTATTGGACAACCTAAATGTATGTAAATAGTACTATATGGGGTGCAACCATCGGCAAAACTCCTGGTAGGAATTCATAACCCTCCTGATTTTTTAGTGCATACAACAATTTTAAATTTATGGAAAGAAATACAAAGGCGAGAGGAAGAATGGAATAAGGAATATAAAATATTGAAAAAGGAAATCGAAGAGGGATGAAATTATTGAAGATAAGAATAAGGAGATTGTCTCTCTAAAGGAGAGGGTGGAAAACATTGCAACCCTGGTGCCACAGATTTTAGAATGTAGAACCCCTCCAAAGGTTTATGCTCTACACCTGAAGGAAAAATATCTCTCTTTTAAGTTGTCAAAACATATCTCAGGTTTGAATCCCTCAATTGAGAATCCCAATGAATTTTTCAATACTTATAGGATTTCCTCCCTTGAAATGAAGAACTTGTTATGTGAATTTTATTTACATAATTTTGCTATAATTCAAGACCTAGATTGGAACCCCCTTCTGTATGTTGGAGATGTCCAATGTAGAGCATTCATGTCTTGGGTGCAAAATGATATTAGCTGGGGAGAACAATATAATTCTTATAGGAAGAAGGAATCCACTATCCCCTTGGAAATTAGAACAGAATCAGGAAACCCCAAGGATATTTATAGAGATTGGAACATGATGCTTTTCAGGCCTAGTTATGGTAACAAAATCATGCCTCGGATTGAGGAATTTTATAGTGAAAATGAGGTAAAAATGATAGAAAAAGAGGATACCATGAAAGGATATCTATCATAGAGATGGAACACTTTAACTGATGAGCTGAAATAGGTTGAACCTCATTCCATCCAGAACTATCATGCAACAATAAAAAGGATTGAAAGGTACATTCAACATGGGAGAGAAAAGGGCCGAGATTAGCTTCCCTTGAATTTTCAGCCACCTATCCTCTTGTGGCCTATTCCAAATTTCAAATTCTACTACTATGACATTGTTGAGGAAAGGAAAAGATGGGAAAGACTTGAAAAAATGGGAGGATTCTACTGGGACTCTGACTCGTCCTTAGCAAACACTTATATTGGACAACTATTAGTTGCAAATTTTAGAGCTTTAACCAGATAGAAGAACAACTCTTCCCCTACTGGAGGACCAAAAAAACAATAGGTTGGGGGGAGTGATGAGCCTAGTTTTTGGTCCTATTTTGGGTAGAATCTATAGTTTATTTGCTAAAGTTGACCTTAACATTGATATTTTTATAATGTTTCTCTCAAACCATAGACATTGGGTTTAATTCCATTTCTACCTATTTTAATGATATTAGCCTATTATGTGGACTATCTATATTAATTTTGCATGTGGTTAATGAATTTTCTTTAATGTGGCTATAAATGTGGAATTATTATGTGTACTAACATTGCCATGCAAGCATATTTGAGGATGCTAATTTGAGAAATGAAACTGCCAGCTGGTCATGCAGAGGAATCATTCAAAATTCAACTGAAGGACGATGACAGGAGATTACCCATTTCAACCACATGTATCTTCCTTGTATTGGCCTCTCATGATGATTGAGCAGTTGCGGGCATTACCGCAACTTTGAGTTTACATCTGGACATGCATGTCTAACTGGATTCCCTACGTGTGTAACCACCCTTCTGCTCCTTTTCTCTTTTTTCCCTAAATGGCATCCTCTCAGTTGTAGGAGTTGACTTCCTTGTTTAGTGGTAGTATAAATAAGGTTTGAATTCTCCTTCTTTGGGAGTTCGAGAGTTTGAAGGTTGCAGAGTTATTGATGACATTCTACTATGCATTTCTAGACATGTTTCTCTTTTGTAATTGCATTTCATAATGAATAAGATGAAGCTCTAAGTTGAGCATTTGAGTTTGTATTAGTTATAGAGGATACTCATCCAAGAGGGGCCACTTGGTGAGTAATCCATCCTTTAGTTTAGCTAGATTAGTTATTAGTTTTTTCTTAGCACTTAGTTAAGAATTTGGCACTGACTGTTCATGCAGCAACTATAATTCCATGTGACTGTTCCTATAGCCAAAGCAGACAAAGTAGTTTCTTGTTTGTTGTTCATATTTTCATGCATGTTCAACTTAGTTTAATTGTTGAGTGATTTTCAACATTTACTTTGTTCCTTTCCATGCAATTTACTTTCAGTATTGAATGTTTCTTAGTTGTAGAATGAAGATGACTAACTTGAAGTTTCTAGTGCACATACTGTGCTGGCCCATTTCAAGTTCACGTCCCTGGGTTGATAATTTAAATGCACCTTCATGATGGTTAAAATGTCTATTTAGGTTAGATGTTCAATCTTTGAATCACAACTGTAAAGGCTTAGTTATTGAAATCATTGTAGGAGGCTGACAGGTGGTGGTAGATTTTGTTGTGCCAGCTGTGGTATTGGTGGAAATCCAGGTGGAGTGGGTGGCGGTGTTAGAGTCATACAAGTTCTGGGTCTAGTAGGAGATTGGAGTTCAAGTAATGGCTCTGGATTTGTAGTAGATATGAAAACTCTTTCAAACCTATCTGGTGAAAAGGACCCAATTCGCTCTAATTTTTTCCTTTAGGCCCTCTTTCTAGCACCAATTCTATTGATGGTCAAAAGTAACACAACAATGTTAAACAAAATATTTCTACCCTATTTCTCCTAAAAAAGAAAAATTATCTAAAACCACTATCTTCAAAGGTCTCTGTAATTGGTTCTCAACTGTGTTGCTATCATTCAGTGGTCCATGCAACCATAATATTTGTAGTGTCCATAAATAGGTTGATAACTAGGAACATATATTCCTCTACAAAGGGATTAGACATCATGACTAGCAGTCATAATCTACTAAGGACATCATTTAATTGTCAACCCAGGGATGTTAGACTTGAAATGGGTCTACACAGTATATGCACTAACAACCTATTTTAGACATGTGTTCTAGCATGATATTGTTCTTTCCTGAAAATATCATGCTAGAATTGAAATTGTTGGAAACAAACTTTAGCTGACTAAATCTTCTCAAAATGAAAACTAAATCTAGTTTTGAAGATAGGAACTACTCTATCCCTAGTGGCTACAGGAACAATTGAAAGCTCTGTAATTCTACCAGCTGCAAGAATAGTCACACTAAAGTTCTATGAAAATGAAATACAGATACTCTAATTGTAGAAATGGAAAAGATAGATAGCATCCCTAAGTGGGCCCCCTTAGGTAGTGTCTCAAGTACACAACAAATTAAACTGTAAACTCCATGAAACACTTTTACTGAACTGAAACTGGTAAGTACATTGCTCACAACTTGCAACTTGCAATTGCATTACTTGAAAACTAAGCTATTACAATAGTAAACTTCTGGCCCTTTCTTTGAAGGAGAATGGGATATTTATTCAAACCTGAAACCTAACAACTAACTAACCTTTCCCTCATAAAATAGGAAATCTTTATTACATCATGACCTTTACATTGAAGAAGTGGACACAAGAGGGAGAACTAAGTCAAATCAGTTTGAAGAATTAAAGCACTACTATCCTAGATTTATGTGTCATCAAGATGCCTCTACTGGATTCCTGGAATGCTTCCCTTGCATGGCAGATGACTTATCAGCTGTCTCCTCATTTCTTGTTGTTGAATCAGTCCACTTTGAATCAATCCTACAACGATCTAATGGAGGCTAAATCTTCTCATTGAGACTTGGTACCTGCAATAACTAACAGCTACTCCTGTGAAAAAGGGTTAGCTCAACACATTCAACTCATTAAACGATCCATTATCTCATTCATACATTCATTAGGTATTAGTTTTGAGCAAACAATATTTCGCACATGGCTACAGGAAGGTTAATAGTAGTGGCTGCAGGAAAGGCATTTCATCACAAAAAGTCACAAGGAACACATCTTCCATCAAACTAATAAAAAATTTAGGCAATAATCATGGAAAGACTTATCATTACAACCATAAAGTCTATGTATTACTTCCATAATTACCACTAAATGTATTACAGCTTCTTCTAGTCAAAGTAAATGCCCATCCCCTTCTTGGATTCATTTCTCACTGTCAGTGGAATGTTAGCTTCGTCATGTTTGTAACTTTCAAACTGTTCTCCCCTGCTTATCTCATTCCTAATCCAAGAGATCAGAACACTGATGTGTATGTCTCCTACATAGAATAGAGGATTCCATTTTGTATCATGAGGCAAAGTCAAATTGTGTAAATAGAACTCACACAAAAGGTGTCTGACATACTACAATGACTCCCTGTATGCATCATAGAATTCCTGGGGAGTGCTCAATAAAGGGTTCTGACCTTGCCAGATCCTTATTAATTGAAAATTCAAATATAACTCCTTTAAGTACATTGCATAAATAGGAGGGAGACCTACACTACACTATATGTGGGACAAATTTGACTACCTGATTGAGGGTGTCTATAAGGTTAGAAATTTCTATATCCTTGTTCTGGATTACCCTTTTTAATTTCTCAATTTCTAATTCATAGGCAGTCTGCTGATTTTGAAGTTTTGTGTAACATGACACTCCTGCAGAAAAACTTGTGAAATGGAGAGGAGGCTTATGGTTAGAATTTTTTGCAAGTGGTTTCTGAATTTTCTTAGGTGCATCAACATTTCCATGCTTTGTTGTTTCAATTATTTCCTTGGCATATGATTGCTCAGGAACTTCCTATTCCATTTCATCATCCTGCTGCCAGTCCTCTTGTTGTTCCTGTGGCATCAGATGTTCCGATGTATTTTCTGGAACAACCAGTGATTCATCTATCCCTTCATTATTTTCACTTTTCTCTTCTAATTGAGCTGCCACTAATTTTCCTTCCTCCCCAATACACAAAACCTCTTCCTGCAGCCATTCTGATAATCCTTCCTACATCTGTTCTACAACAGCTACTAACTCATCAAGGCTAGCCCCTTCTGAACCACGCCCAGAATCACCAATAGAGTGATCCTCTTCCTCAAGTACTAGGCTAGAGGGCTCTAAAGGTGATGGTGTGGATTGTGAGGTACTTTTTGAATGTGGTGTTTTCTAGCTCAGAATCCTAGAGCTTCTCTATATAGGAGTAGGGGTTGCCTTAGGTTTCTTTGGGTGTCTAGCTGCAGGACAAGAAGATTCTCCCATTTTCTTTCTCTTGACTGATTGAGGAGCAGGTTTAGGGGTTTTTGGCTGAGGTGACACAATTGGCGGCTTCTCCTTTTTCTTTTTAGAGGAAGTCCTGGGTTTAACAATAGGGGTTTGTACTGGTTCTTTAGGGATTCTTTCAGAAAGAGGGACTTCGTCTTGCGAGTTAGAGGTTTCAGGCATAGAGGGTGCGGACACAAAGGCCTTAGCCTTTGACTAAGAGGTTCATTGTTTAAAAGTGAGAGGCTGACCCTTGGGTCCAACATTTTCAACCGTAGGTTGAAAATTAACAACAAATTCCTCCCAGGTCATTGGTGACACATCCCTAACAGATTTATCGACAAGAAACTTTATGAGGCAATGATGGGATACAAAATTGATTCTTCCCTTCTTATATTTGGCAACACTATTGGAGAGTAAATTATAAAAAAAATCTAGTATGTTCATTCATAAACAATGACACAAATGAGATAAGAGCTTGAAATGTTGAGAGTGTAGAACAAAGAACCAACCTTCACACGTCACGTATTTGATTACATAGCCTGCCTGTGGAATCCAATCCTATGGAAAACTCATTCGTTGAATTCCTTTCTTATCCACGTGCAAAGGAGGATCTCCAGGCCGAGTAAATTCTGCCCTAGCATTTCATGCATCCTTTGTTCGGGGAAATAGTTTGCCAGCTTGAGGTAATCTTGTTACCTCTACAATTATTTCCACTAAGGCATCAATTTTTACTCCCCTGACCTTGGCCTTCCAATTGTGAAATGTCCTAGTAAATTCCTCAGCAATAGCTTCATCGAACATGACAAGTTTGAGAAAATAGTTGAGCCACCCATACTGTCTGAATGGTGATAAATGTTATGCATCCTGCAACAAGGCATTGTGGTTTGTTGGGTCATGCTTAATGAGTTGGCCTCCTATTTTTATACGTGTCTTGCAACTTATCTTTCAAGTGAGAATTCAACCTGATTATTTCAATTTCTTTCTTTCTCAATTTCAATCTTCCTAGAGCTCAAACTATCTCTCCTTTCTCCCCTCAACCCAAAATTTTGAACTTCTTTCAAAAGATGTAGAAAATAGAAGGAAGAATTTCAAACATCCAAACTTAATTTTTAGACACAAAAAGATTTATAGAGAGGAGCTAAAGACACGTCTGGGTATTATTGCAGGAAGTAATGGAGATTTGCTAATCTATTGCAATTTTCTCAAAATCTCGAGTTTAAGCAAAAAGGACAATACAGTTGATGTGATCAAGTTTCGTAGCGGCAGAAAGTAAAGACATGGCCATTAGTTAGGAATTAGGAAAACAATGCATGAACGTGTAGAAAAGACCAAAGGATATTGTAGCCATATAGGAAATCTTTTGTCTAACTTAATACCTAACTAAACATAATAAATTAAATAATTAATCATGTCATGAGTTAAGTGGAGCTTACCTACAATGATGCGTCGCAACTAATTGATGTGATCCATCTTCTTTATTGCAAAAGGTGATCTTTGGAAACATGGAAATGGTGATGTGTGACAAGTGGATGAGGTGGCTGAAGAAGAAATGGTATGAATAGCGGATGAAATAATGGTATGGAATGGGGATCCACAAGGATGACCAATTTATTATGATCTTTTATGCACTTTCATGCATTATTTTGGGAATCAAGCCTAGACTAAACTCCTTTAGTTGCAGGATCTGTGGTTTCCTGCTCTATTTGAAATTGCTTTAGGAACTCTTCCTTATTAATGGGCTTTATATAAAGCTTTATTCGATGCCCATTGACCAATAATTTAAATCTAATGTCATCAATCATGCTAAGTTGAACTGCACCATTATCAAATACTTTTGCAATTTTGTATGGCCTGAACCATCTGGTCTATAGCTTCCCTTGATTGTCCTTGTATCTTGAATCATAGAGCAGAACCCAATCTCCTACTTTGAATTTATTTTCCTTTATGTACTTGTCATGCCATATGATCCTCTGATTTTGTACTATTTTTGTATGATGTAGGGCACTCTTTCTTAGCGCATCCAAGGCATTGAGTTGCACGATTCTATCTTTCTGTGTAGTTATTAAATCCATATCCAACTCCAAAGCTGTTCTAAGAGTTGTGTTCAAACTCCATAGGCATCATAGCTTTCTTCCTATACACCATTTCAAAAGGTGTAAAACCTGTTGTAGTCTTCCAAGTAGTTCTATAGGCCCATATAGCTTCAGGTAAACTCACAGCCCAATCCTTCCTATGCAGGTCCACTGTTTTTGTTAGAATGGCCTCAATATCCCTGTTAGTGATTTCTACCTGGTCATTAGCTTGCGGAAGATAAGGAGTTGACTTCCTATGCCTTATGTTGTATTCATTTACTAAGGTTGTAATAAGAGTGGAAGTAAATTGTGCTCCTTGGTCTATCACTATTTCTCTAGGAACACCAAATCTAGTAAAGATTTTTTCATAGAGGAATTTTGCTATTTTATTATCTCTAGCATGCTTCATTGGTCTAGCCACTACCCATTTTGTTACATAATCCATGCATACAAGAATGTAGGACTTACCATTTGAAGGTGGATCAATTAGGCCTACAAATTCCATTCCCCGTTCATCAAAGGGTGGATCTGGTATACTTGGCTACATCTTTATGTAGTGTTGGCCAATAATATCCAGTATTTAAGATCTTCATGGCTATCCTCTTAGCAGAAAAATATCCACCACAAGGTTCATCATGGCTTGCATGCAGTATGTCATGAGTGTCTTCCTCTCTCACACATCTCCTCATTATTTGATCTGGCCCTGTGTAAAACATGCAATCTGCAATCCAAGAGAAGTTAATGCTTTTCTCTACTAACAATCTCTTTTCCTTAGGTGAGAGGTGAGGATTTCTTCCTACAGTCAAATAATTTGCTATGTTTGCATACCATGGATGAATGAATTTGATGAAAATAAAATGTTCATAAGGGAAGGAATCTTCTATGAGTGCAGGATCATATTTCCTTTGGATTCTAGATAGGAAATCAACAACCACATTGGCTTTACCTAGTTTCTCCACAATTGTGATATCAAATTCTTGCATCAGCAACAACCACCTAGCCAGTCTCCTTGTAATTGAACTCTTGTTCATGAGATACCTGATTGATGCATGATTAGTATGGACAAATATTTGATAGTCTGTGATATAATTCCTGAACTTGTTGAGGGCATAGATGATTGCTAACATCTCCTTTTATGTAACTGTGTAGTTGAGTTTAGCCCCCTACAAGATGTTACTGATATAATAAAGTGCATGCTCTGTTGATCCACTCTTTTGTCCTAGGACAACACCAATAGCATAATCTGATGCATCTATGTGAATATGTAATGGAAGTGACCAATCCGGTCCTTTCAAAATAGGTGCTTGTGTGAGTGCAGTTTTAAGATCAATGAATTCTTTCTCACATTCTACTGTCCAAGCAAACTCTGTATCCTTCTTTAGCAAACTATATAGAGGTCCTATTGTGCGATTGAAATCTTTAATAAACCTCCTATAGTAGTTGGAATGTCCTAGAAAGCTTCCGAGTTCATTTTTCTTGGTAGGGAAAGGTAGACTGGAAATTACTTCAATTTTAGAAGGGTGTACTTGTATTACCTGTAACAGAAATGTAGTGACCCAACACTATTCCTTCTTGCATCGTCATGAAGCATTTATGACTATTGAGTTATAAATTATGATCTTCACATCTTTGTAGTACTTTCTTCAAATTATCTCGGGCTTCCTAAAATGTTGCACCATAAACAATAAAGTCATCCATATATATTTCCATGCAATCATATGAAATATCTGAGAAAATACTAATCACAACTCTTTGGAAAGTTGTAGGAGCATTAAAAAGACCAAAAGGTAAGACTGAATAGGCAAATGTTCCCCAGGGGCATGTGAAAGTAGTCTTTTCCTAGTCCTCAAGAGCAATCTTTATCTGATTATATCCACTGAAACCATCAAGGAAGGAGAAATACTTTTTCTCTGATAAGTTATCCAGGACTTGATCAATAAAGGGGAGAGGAAAATAATCTTTCTTAGTTGTTGAGGTTAGCTCTCGATTATCCACACACACTCTCCATTTTCCTCCTTTCTTTGGGATGATAACCAGTGGAGAAACCCATTGGCTATCTGAGATTGGGTAGATAAAGCCTGCATTCAACATTTTCTACAATTCCTCCTTAACTATTTCTCTTAGGGCTAGATTAATTCTCCTTTGGGGTTGTCTAATAGATTTGACTCACTGTTGATGAAAATTCGGTGTGTACATAGCTTTGGATCTAGCCCCTTCATATCATTGTAATCCTAGGCAAAATCTATCTTGTGGGTAGTAAGTATTTGGACAATTGACTCTTGTTGCTCAATGGTAAGTTTACTATTGATATTCAAGGTTTTTCTTGCAGATACTTCCACTTGGGAGGTCAATTCAAGCATAGATACTTCAGACAGAAAAGGAATTTCTACTTCATGGGGTAATAAGGTGTGCAAACAATCAGTTGTTGCAGGATAATGAGTTGAAGTAGAAGGGGGAAGAATTGTCTGCAAGGAACATGGAACTTCTTCACAAAGGGGGTACTCAATGCCATAATTATTCTGAAGGATATTAGACAATATTTCTTCATCTTCTTGTTTTCCAATAAAAGGCTCTTTGCTAATCATCATTAGGTTTGCCACATAATTCATTTCTTCTACTTCTTCTCCTAAATCTGGCCAGACTGCCTATCCAAACTAAAGTTGAGGCTGGGTTGGGGCATAAAGGGTGAGCTTCTTGGTGCTATATCCATCAGAGATAGTCATGTTACTAGACCTACATCCTATGTAAGCATCTGTGGTGGCTAACCAAGGCCTTCCTAGAATTACAAGATATCCTCCTAGTGTTTTTTTTGGAGACAAGACCATAAAATCATTAGGATATTCCCATGAATCTAGGGTGACTACCAGGTCTTCAACTACCCCATCAGGCTTGATAGTTGAACTATCAGTGAGTTGCAGGACTATAGGTGTAGCTCTTAGGTTAGAAATACTTAGGTTTACCACAAGGTCTTTAGTAATGACATTAATAGTTGCTCCAAGATCTACTAAAGCATTTTTAATTTGAACCCCATTAATAATGATTTCCACCACAGGACTGCCAGGGTCTGAATATTTTGGGATGGTAAGCTTCCCTAGCATCAAATCAGAGAGTTGACCTAAAACATGAATAGTTTGAGGGTCTTTCTTTTTCCTACTTGGCTTCTTCAAGCATGATTCTTTAATAGCCTTGCTATAGATAGGTACTTCTTTTATTGCTTGGAACAAGGGGATTTTTACACATATGTGCTTTAGTTGTTCAAGAATGTCAAAGGTAGGCTCTTCTTGCTTTTGAGCACCTTCCAACTTTTGTGGAAAAGGAGGTGATGTTTTATAGGACACCTTAGGCAAGGATGAATTCTGCATGGGCTCATTGGATGTGGCTAGGTCATTAGTATCATCTTTCTCATTCTCCTCAGGTGGTAATTCTTCAATTATGGGAGGAGAAGGTGTAGGTAGCACTATCCCTGACTGTAAGTTAATATTACTCAAGTTGAGAGCATAAGCAGGCTACTGATTGGGATCAGTGAAATAAACTTGATGTTGTTGTTGAGGCTGGTTAGTTGGATTAGGTGTTGCTTGAGCAGGTAGTTGGGTTGGCTTAGGATTTTGGCTTTGGTTAGTTGTAAAAGGTGGCATGATTGACTGCTGCTGGGGTTGCTGAAGGAAACCAGCAGGTTTATTTGACCATTGTTGGCCTCCCCTCCACTGGTTGGACTTCTGCCAATTTCCTTGGAGAGGTTGCCACTTATTTTGATATGGTGACTGTCAGTTTCCTTGCAGAGGCTGCCATCGGTTTTGCTGAGAATTTGGCCAAGGATTATTCCAAATAGGTTGGGAATATTGGCCATAATTTGGAGGGTATTGGTTCTGCCATTGACTATTATATGAACCAAAATTTTGAAAAGGGTCTTGAGGCATACCTTGTCTTGGGGCCCAAGGCCTGCATTGAGCAATAGATAACACTTCTTCATCTCCTTCTATTGTTTTGAATTCAATGGGAAGATGTTGCACCTCCAAATTAGCCACCACCTTGCATCTACAATCCTTCTTCCTTTGTCTACAGTGAGGGCAATATTCAGCTAGCATTTCCTCTACTTCATCTTTCTTCCTCCTAGCTTGCATAGTGTCCATTTGTGTAGCAACGTCATTGATGATATCTTGCTTGAAGTCGGGAAAGAGATTAGAAATCTCCCCCTTAGACACTCCTGAGCCATTTCCTTTTGCAATAAAGAGTCTAAACCCTTTGCTCTTCTTCACAGTTGCTCTAGAGTGGTTGAGATAAATCTTCCTGATATCATCCCAATTACTTTGGGTGATATCTCCTCTGACCATGAGGTCTAGTAGCTCAATGCAAGCATCGTTGACTCCTCTTAGAAAGAGAAGTTTTTTAGACTCCTCATTCAGCTGATGCTAAGTGTTTTTCTACACACTGAACAAAAACCTTGACACATAGTCTTCCATGGTTTCATCCTCTTTCTGTGACATATTGAAGATGTCATCTCCTCTCATATCATTCCCCCTACAATATTCTTTATATTTTCCCAAGAATAGCTCCTTCATTTCATCCCAAGTGGTCGCTGCATTTCCACCTAATCCCATGAACCACCTCAAGGCTGACTCATTTAGGGTAGGGGGAAACAACTTCAGCTTGTGTGCATCAGTTCTATAGTCATAACTCCTAAAAAAGATGTCAAACTCAAACAAGAAGGTATGAGGTTCTTCTATAATAAGTCCATAGAACTTTGGAAGTAATGAGGCGGGGATGTTCTTGAAGTTATTATTGTCATGTAGGTCAGGAATTGGGAATGGAAAAGTAGGCCTTGCCATCCTTGGTGGTGTTACTAGGTTAGCTCCTGGTTGATACACTACAAGGGCAAGAGGATTATTATATTGGTCCTGGTTGTTGGAAGTTTGTAGATTATTCAGATGTTGAATGAGTGGATTAAGGTCATATAGCTCATCAAATAGGTTCAAGCTTAACTCTGAGGAAGAAGATGAGGTAACTAAGTCTTGGCCAACATCCAAATATGGTTCTTCTTGGAAAAGCTCTGGTTCAATTTCTTGGGTATCTATTATTCCAGGACAGAATCTTCCAGATTGGTCTCTTCTTCTACGCATACAGCAAAAATGAAGTCTAAACTATGGAAAATACTGGAATGTTGAATTCTAAGCTAAATGCTAGGAATGAAATTCAAACTCCTACTACCATGTCTGCAACAGGTTCTTAGTCTTACACCATCCCCGACAACGGTGCCAAAAATGTAGTGTCCATAAATAGGTTAACTAGGAGCATATATTCCACTACTCAGGGATTAGACATCACGACTAGCAATCATAATCTACTAAGGACATAATTTAATTGTCAAGCTAGGGATGTTAGACTTGAAATGGGTCTGCATAATGCATAATATATGCACTAACAACCTATTTCAGACATGTGTTCTTTCCTGAAAATACCATGCTAGAATTGAAATTGCTAGAAACAAACTTTAGCTGACTAAATCTTCTCAAAATGAAAACTAAATCCAGTTTTGAAGATAGGAACTACTCTATCCCTAGTGGTTGCAGGAATAGTTGACAGCTTTGTAATTCTGCTAGCTGCAGGAACAGTCACACTGAAGTTCTATGAAAATGAAATACAGATACTCTAATTGTAGAAATGGAAAAGATAGACAACGTCCCTAAGTGGGTCCCCTTAGGTAGTGTCTCAAGTACACAATAGATTAAATTGTAAACTCCATGAAATGCTTTTATTGAATTGAAACTGGTAAGTACATTGCTCACAACTTGCAACTTGCAATTGTATTGCTTGAAAACTGAGCTATTACAATAGTAAACTCCTGGCCCTTTCTCTAAAGGAGAATGGGCTATTCATTCAAAACTAAAACCTAACAACTAACTAACATTTCCCTCATAAAATGGGAAATCTTTATTACATCATGACCTTTACATTGAAGAAGTGGACAGAAGAGGGAGAACTGAGTCAAATCAGTTTGAAGAATTAAATCACCACTATCGTGGATTTATGTGTCATGAAGACGCCTATGTTGGATTCCTGGAATACTTTCCTTGCATGGTGGATGACTTATCATCAGTCTCCTCATTTCTTGTTGCTGAATCAGTCCGCTTTGAATCAATCTTGCAATGATCTAATCGAGGCTAAATCTTCTCCTTGAGACTTGATACCTGCAATAACTAACAACTACTCATGCGGTAAAGGGTTAGCTCAACACATTCAACTCATTAAATGATCCATTATCTCATTGATACATTCATTAGGTATTGGTTTCGATAAAACAATATTTCACATATGGCTACAGGAAGGTTAAAAGTAGTGGCTGCAGGAAGGGCATTTCATCACAAAAATTCATAAGGCACACATCTTCCATCAAACCAATAAAATATTTAGGCAATAATCATGGAAAGACTTATCATAATAAAATTTGTTATATCAAGCATAAGGTCTATGTATTACTTCCATAATTACCACTAAATGTCTTTCTTAGCATAATAAAAGATATATAGATGTTTAAAAACATAGTCTAAAATATGCCAAAAACTGGGCTCATCAATATTCAAGGGGCCTGTTGGTAAACGAGAATGAAATAGATAGTACAAGGTAATTTAACATTCGGGGGGTTAAATGAATAGCAAAAATATAGATCAAGGCTTAGGAAAATAAAGCGTGAACATAGATTTATTTCAATTCAGACATGCAATTCTTAGATTGAGCATTTTTCCTAATTCACTAGAACTATAGAACAATACAATTTACGAAACAATCCATACCATTGCATCCATTCATAGTGCATATTTAAAGCATACAACTATTCATCATTACTTTTTTTATAGAAATTTTTAATAATAAAATCCCATAAACTCATTACCAAATTTAACAGATCAACAAATATTAAGAAATATCATCCACAAATAATGCAATAAAATGGTTTTCAAATTCAAAGTTTTCTATTGATTTTCATCAAGTAAGAAACATTTATGTGTAGAAAAATTCACTAGAATAGGAATAACCATTTTTTATGAACATCATCATTAAACTAACAAACTTTTAAAATAAAATTGTGTGTATTAAAATTGTAAAAGTGTTTGAGTATCTTGCATAAAAGCTATAAAAATTGAAAACTATCTCTAGTCTCTAGGTAGCCAATCTGACTTCAATTAGCCAAACTTTACAATGAGGAGATAATTCTAAGTTATAGATAGAATTCACATAAATCTCTCCTATCAAAAAATCAAGATCCACAAATTTGGGCACAAATCCACAATTAGAGGGACGCCCAGTTAAGTTTGAGTCTTCTTTCTGCTGTAACTATAGGAGATAAAAAAGGTACGCCCTATGCCAATTCAATCCAAAATCTGACTGGGGGTTCAAGCTTCATCTTCTACTATACCATGATCCATCTCTGACTCACCAAAACTAATTTGGATTCATCCATCTACACAAAAACTACCATGAAAGTGCTACTATCAAAAAGGTGTTTGAAACAGGAACAAAATATTCTCCTTTACTTGTCATCTTTGTGAGGAATCCTATGATACTCATCATAATTTGAGAAGATTTGTTTCAGGTTATCATCATCAAGTCTATCAACCTAATCAATTTTAAACTTTGACTCTTCAAACCTCTTTTTTACTGCAGAAACAATTTCCCTTAGTTGGCTAATGTATGTGATTTCCCATCTCATGTCACACCTAATGTCCAGTAGCCTATCCATGAGAGTTTACTCAATAGTGTCTCATTTCATTGTCTTATCGAGTTGCACCTCTCGAGAGTCTTTTATTTCTCCCAATAATTCAAGTATTTGACTTGGAGGTAAAGCCTTATCCATGAGTCTTACAACAATATCCTTAAATATGCCAACATGTTCCCATATCTCATGAATGTATTTGAGCATAGCTATTCTTTGTTCGATGAGATTTTGGGTTTTGAAAACTGACACATTAATAGCCTTTGAAAAATAATCAAGACTATCATCACCTAAAATTTGTGATTGGATCAATTCTTCACTGGAACTTTTATCTATCACCTTCAATTTTCCCAAGTATTGCTTGAACTTTTCTTCTTCCCACCATTTATGTATAAATTCTTCTATAGTTTTTACCAAGGCAAGTCCTGCACGATGTTGTTTAAAACATTCTTCTAGATGCTTATCCATGTCAGACCTGAAAACACTGAACCAATTGTCAAACCAAGTGGCATTTCTTTTCATCTCATTAATCCCATCCACCTCCTTGCAACTGAATAAAACAGGGATTTATGATGGTGATAGCTGCTCTAGAGTGGATATAAATAATTATTTCAAAAATTCCTTCATATTTCCAACTTGAGCCTTAAGCTCATCTTTAGCTTGCTTATCCTTGATTAACCTTGATTTGGTGGTGGTAGCAATAATATCAATCAAATTTATCTATTGATTTCTTGTATGTTTTCCCAGATTGATAGTGCTTATCTGATAATCTTTAGCCTACAATTCTATGTCATCCTTGGCAGAAATAGGTGTAGCAATTTCTACTATCAAATCTCCCTCATCAGTAAAATTTATGGAATTCATAGCATGAGGCTTCTTCCTTGGTTTCACCTTTTCTATTTATGTGACCATTTCATCCCATGCCACTAGTCAAGCTTGAGTTGTTGTCACTTTTCTAGATTTAGCTTGAGCCAAGTGGGAGCAGTTGGCTGAGTAGTTACCTATTGTGTGTTGGGAGGTGTCAATGATGGAGGTGTAGAAGAAATTACCTCCACATTTTTCTTAGAGGAAGCTTTTGTTTCTCCTCTTGTTCCTTATGCAACCTTATGCAACCTTTCTTGCTCTATTTTCTCATTTTGGGCTCTAATTTCTTCTATCTTTTTCATTTCTTCCTCCCTTCGTGCAAACTCCTCTTCATCTTTTAGCCTATGTTCCAACTCCTTTCCATGGATTTATTCCTCTATAGATTTATCAATTTCAACTTTATCTTTTTGTTCTAACTCCCATGCAATGGCTTCTTCTTTGACCTTGCTTTTGTGCCTCAACAACTTGCTTTTCCTGAGCCATCTCTTTAGTTTTATTTTTTTGCTCTTCTTCTTCTTGAGCTAACTATTCAGAAGCTAGTCTTTGAGCACTTTCTATTATCTCTTTTTGCTCATCCTCATTCAAAACATCATTCATTTCAGACTCACCCCACAAGATTCTAGGCTCAAATCCAACCTCTTCTTCTCCAGGTTCTTCAACCTTCTTTAGATATTCTTCCCATTTGGGTTTTTCTCCTTCCTGAGACGGAGTTCTCTCAGAGTTTGACAATATAGGTGAATCTATTATATTGATCACAAGTGACTCCTTCTCCTCAACATTTGTTGTTCGTGGCATTGATGGCATAGTAGTAGTATCCAGAGTTTGTATAGGGACAACAAAAGATCCTTTTTCATAAGCATGTTCTCTAGGATACAAAATAGCTAAGGGTGTGGCACCTAGTCCTAAAATGACCCTAGAAAAAAACTAACTCATAAGTAAATTTAAATCTTTTCAAAGCTTCATTATCTTTCTTTAATGTAATTTCTTCTTTTGTTGGGGTAGGCTCTTCCGTGGTTGTCTCCATTGCTAAAAAACATTTCTTCAATCTTTTATATTGCCTTGTCTCAGTAGAGGAAGTAGGTGCACTACTAGAATCCCTCTTCCTTGAGTCCTTAACCCTTGGTTGCTTTAATCAAAGCTCAATCCATCTCACACTTCTATGTACCACTACTCATGACACTTTACGGATATTGGTTTCCTCTTTTTCCACCCAATTGATGGGCTCTAGATCCTTAGTGGCCACTATATCCATTTCATATCAAGGATCAAGTGTGATCCCATCATCACTAGTGCCCTCTGGTATATCCATTTTAGCTTCAAAATCTTTCATACCCACTTTTTCTCACTTCAAATTGATGTTGAAGGTTGGACCAAAAGTCCTTGAGAAGTAGCCGATGACGAGGAAACTGTGAAGCATACAACCCATACATTTTCCACTTTGGATCAAAAAAATTCCTAGAAGTATGTTGTTAGAAATTCATGGATTGAAATTCTTATGTTTATGTTTTAGCCATTATTGAAAAGGAACAAGAATAAAACCCTAATTGCATTGGGAAAGAATGACAAATAGTCTTATGCTATGTAGAAAATTTGGTATTTACCTTGGCGACTTGTCGAGAGAACTCCATTACAACCCATCTATCCCCATAACATCTTGGCAATTTGAAAGGATGACCATCATAACCAAATAGTCTAAAATAGGTGGACTTGAGGTATTGGATAAATAATTATTCCCACTATTGTATGAATTCCATAGCATCTTGTGACAATCTGAAACCAATGTCTCCTATGATTTGATTGATAATAGCATACAAAAATGCATCATTGACTCTTTTAAAGTGTTTCTCTACCTCCTTAAGCTCTAGTTGGCTATAATACTCCCAAACCTTCTTCTAATTGGAGCCATCATCCATTGACCCCTCTGTATTCAATTTAGGAAACCTTCCCATCCTTGCAGCACAATATATAACACAGGAAGACATTTAGAAGATCTTAGTTTCTACTACTTTGAGCAATAGGTTATGAATGTTATCTGAGATAATATGGCCCCAATCAAGAAATTGCTTTCCTTCTAAAATCAGTTGGATGAATGGGAACATGTAGTGTTCAAAGATACAAGATTTCTCTTTGCTAAACACCCTTGCCAACAATGTGATAATATCCCCAATGTCTTTAGAGAAGTCAAAACTCTTAGGGTTAGGTGGCAGCTTCTTCAGTGATTTCTTCTCAGTCTTAAGCCACCTTTTGTTAATAAGATTTGTGTTTCCCTCTATATCCTTTTCCCATAGTTTAATTGCATCTGCTTTGATCATAATCATAAGAATGGGATAATGAGGAGTATCAAAACTAGTTTGATCATGGATGGGGTTAAATCAATTATTACATTCCCTTATGAATCAATGCATTGCCTTTGAGTAGGATTGCATGTTTTTACAACAGTTAATATGAACTCGGGACATTGCACAACCACTAGAAAACTAGCCACATGAGCTAAACTAGACTTTGCAATCCTTTTTTCCATTAGGGTAGCATCCTTTGAAAAGGTATCTTCATGAAACTAGTCCAAATCAATGTGCCCCACCAGTGTATCAGTGATATTCATCACCTCAGACCCAAGCTTAGATGGTATCGAGGTCCCTTGGAACTTATAATTCATTATCAGAGGAACCTGTTTTGGTTTTAACCTATTAGCCTTTTATTCCCTTTGGCTTTCCTTCATTAGGCACTTCCTCCATTGAATCTAACATTGGTTAATTATCCTGCAATATTGACAATTATCAAGTAGGGAAAAGACATGTGAAGAGAAATTTAAACATAAGACTTCATATTCAATTACTATTCATTCAAGATAAACTTCCATTTAACAAGTTAGTTCAACATCTTCAGGTTTTAGGTTTGGAGTGGACCTAAGAACCTAACCATTCTAAGCATAAAACTAAACTTTGTCGGAATTCAGGATCGAGTCTTGACTCGACACCTACACCTATAGAGGTAAACAAGTGTAGTATCATTACGTGGTCCGATCCCATAATGTGTTTGGGAATCAGGATCGGGTCTTTACCAGGTAGTGTTACTTAACAAGTGGAGTCAATAAATTTTCTCTCCAAGTTCTGATCCCGATGATGAATCAGAAGTGTGAATTGGGTTGTGGTTCAAAAATAAACTCATTGTGATGAAATTTTTTAAGTAACTTCCCAAGTTTCAATCCCGATGTACTGTCAGATGTCAGAATTGGGAAGTGATATGAGACTGATCCTATTTAAGGATAACATGTTTTGGTAGCGTCTCGAGTTTTGATCCTAATAAGAAATCAAGAGTCAGGGTCGAGACTTCGTCATGAACCTGGCCCTAAGTTTGTGCAATGAATAGACGTCAATTCCAAGCTCTGATCCTAATGTAGTGTCAGAAGTTAGGATTAAAATGACGCCATGTCATGGAACTCAACCATATGTTAAAGGCTTGGTGTCGACCTAATTTTTGATCTCGATGCTAAATAAGGGATCAAAAATGGGACATGGAGTAATACTTTGTCAAAATCCTTTGACCATTTTGGGTTGATAATTTGATACCCAATCTCAATGGAACATCAGAAATCGAGATCATGGCTATTAAAAGATAAAAGATCAAATGGTCGTAAAACCATAAGTATACTTCTGCTTCTCGATTTTGAAATACATGCGAGAATCAGGAATGACACAGACAATGATAAATGAATTCAGAAATACATGTAACAATATCGTTAAATTATGCCCTCAAGATTGAATTATGGTTGGGATCAAGATTCTTGATTTGAAAATGATCAATATTTAAGTCATCAATTCAAATGCACACTCGACCTGATGGTATGACAAAACCCTAGAAAACTAGGGCACAACGGGATGGAAAATCTTATGAGTAGAAAACCCAAACAAAAAGCGTGAGGGAAAATCCAATCACACAAAAACATAAAATGAAACAAGGGCAACCAAAAAGACCAAACAAATCATAACACAAAAAAAAACAAGAAACACCAAAGAATGAAACAACGAGCAAAGTAAACATAGGCAAAGACAAGAACAATGAAAAACACAAGGAAAAAACCCCTACCTCTAGATGCAACCACAAATTTTTCAGCATGATGAGAAATCAAAGCACCTCCTGAAACCCTAACTCATGGTGTTGCTTTGGTTCCCTTCAACAAACTATACAAGCCAAAATGGAAAAAAATCAAGGAGCGACACAATAAAAACTCATTCGTACATGCAAACATTTATACATTAATGCAGGTTGGTCGGACCTCAAGATTGGGGTGGACATCATTAATGATCAATTGCAAGATTGAAGATAAGCGAGCATTAGGATCGGGACACGAGATGACATCAAAAATTTGAAAATTACAAATTTCAAGCGAAGGTCCAAGGTCCAAAACTCGACAAACAAACAAAACAAGGTGGGAATCAGGATTGGGCGGAGATGTGAAACAAGAACTTAGAAAAAGTTATTAGTTTGAGTTTGGTTCGGAAGTTTGATTCTGAAAAACACAAGGAGAATCAGAAGTCAGTATTAGGATAACAACAGGAACAATAACTTTGAAAATTTCTTTTTTCTAGTTCCATTCCAATGTCTGACTCCAACACAAGCCAAAAAACATGAGAAACATGGAAAGTCAAGATTGGGAAAAAAATAGGAACTTACACCCTGAAGGGTGCAAGGTAATGATTTCGACCCGAAACACAATGAAAACACAAGGAAAAGTGCAAGGATCGAGATCAAAATATAAACAAGAACTTGTACTTTGAAAAGTAACAAGTTCTAGTTCCACTCTGTAACTCAAACCCAAAAAATAAAGGAAAACAAGACTTAGGAGAAAAAGAAACATCTCCTAAGACTTGAACAAGAACACCAAGGACAAAAGAGAGAAAAGGGGGACCCATTTTGACCCAGATAAAATGGGGTGGTTATGCAAGCATAACACCAACCCCTCTCCCTCTCTTAGGTCTCTCCCCCTCACCCTAACTAGATAACTCTCTCCCTCTCAAGTCTCTCTCTCAAGTCTTTCTCCCTCCCACCCTACCGAGAAAAATCTCACTCCAACCCCTATCTCACACTCCCTCTCTTTCCCCCTTTTAGGTCTCACACCCCATCTCTCTCTCCCTCTCAGGTCTTTCTCTCTCTCTCTCACTCCAACTCCCTCTCCCATGTATATATTTCTCTCTCCCTCTCATTTCTCTCTATCTCAACTATCTCTCTCTCAAGTATATCTCTCAAGTGTCTCCCACTCCCTCTCTTTGAGGTCTCTCTCTCAAAAACTCCCTCCCAACCCCTCTCTAAGGTCTCTCCCCCCACCCTTACTAGATAAATCTCTCCCTATCAAGTCTCCCCCTCTCAGGGCTCCCTCCCTCCCTCCCTACCTAGTCTACTCTCTCACTCCAACCCCCTCTCTCACACTCCCTCTCTCTTAGGTCTCACCCTCCAAATATACCTCCCACCCCCTTTCCCTCTCTTAGGTCTCTCCCCCGCACCTTAACTAGATAAATCTCTCTCTCCCTCTCAAGTCTCTCTCTCTCTTAGGTCTCACTCCCTCCCACCCTATCTAGTCTACTCTCTCTCACTCCAACCCCCTCTCTCACACACACTCTCTTAGGTTTCTCCCTCCTATCCTACCTATATAACCCTCTTTCTTCGATCTAGTAGTCTCCCTCTCTTAGGTTTCACTCCCTCCCACCATACCTAGAAAAATATCTCACTCCAACCCCCTCTCTCACACTCCCTCTCTCTCCCTATTAGGTATTTATCTCTCCCCCTCTTAGGTTAAATTGATAGGGTAGAGGGTTGAAGGTTGAGGTATTAGGGTTTAAGGGTTTAGGGTTGGAGGTTGAGGGTTTAAGGGTTGATGGCTGAGGGATTAGAGTTGAAGGTATAAGGTTGAGGGATTATAGTTTAAGGTATAGGATTTAGGGATTAGGGTTGAGGTTTTAATGTATAGGGTAGAGGGTATAGGGTATTGGTTTGAGTTATTATGGTTTAAGGGTTGAGGGTTTGACGTTTGAGGATTAATTGATTAAGGTTGAGAAACTAGGTTTAATGGTTTAATTGATAGGGTAGAGGATTGAGGGTTGAGGTATTATGGTTTAAGGGTTGAGGGTTTAAGTTTTGAGGATTCAAGGATTAAGGTTGAGAAACTAGGGTTCAGGGTTTAATTGATATGGTAGATGGTTGAGGGTTGAGGTATTAGGGTTTAAGGGTTGAGAGTTTAAGTGTTGAGTGTTGGAGATTGAGGGTTTAAGGGTCGAAAATTGAGGGATTAGGGTTGAAGGATTGAGGTTTTAAGGTTTAAGGCATGAGGGATTAGGGTTTAAGGTAGAGGACAGAGGGTTTAATTGATAGGGTAGAGGATAGAAGGTAGAGGTATTATGGTTTAAGGGTTGAGGGTTTAAGGTTTGAGGTTTGAGGGATTAGGATTGAGTAACTAGGGTTGAGGGTTTAATTGATAGGGTAGAGGGTTGAGGGTTGAGGTTTTAAGTGTTGAGGGTTGGAGGTTGAGGGTTTAAGGGTCAATAATTGAGAGATTAGGGTTGAAGGGTTGAGGGTTTAAGGTTTGAGGTACGAGGGATTAGGGTTTAAGGTATAGGGTAGAGGGTTTAATTGATAGGGTAGAGGTTAGAGGGTAGAGGTATTACGTTTTAAGGGTTGAGGGTTTAAGGTTTGAGGATTGATGGATAAAGGTTGAGAAATTAGGGACTAGGGTTTAATTGATAGGGTATAGGGTTGAGGGTTGAGGGTTGAGGTATTAGGGTTTAAAGGCTGATGGTTTAAGGTTTGAGGGATTAGGGTTTAAGGTTTGAAGGCTTAGGGTTTAAGGTATAGGATTGAGGGATTAGGGTTGAGAGTTTAATGTATTATAATTGAGATTAGATGGTTGAGGTATTATGGTAAATAAGGGTAGAGGGTTCTAATGTTTGAGGATTGAGGGATTAAGGTTTAAGGTCTAAGGTTGAGGGACTACAATTAAGGGTTTGATGTATTATGGTAGAGGGTTTGAGGATTGAGGGATTAGGGTTGAGTAACTAAGGCTGAGGATTTAATTGATAGGGTAGTGTGTAGAGAGCTAAGGGTTGAGGTATTATGGTTTAAGGGTTGAGGATTTAAGGTTTGAGGTTTGAGGGATTAGGGTTTAAGGTATAAGGTTGAGGGTTTAGGTTTGAGGGTTTAAATTTTGAGGATTAAGGGATTAAGGTTTGAGGTTTGAGGATTGAGGGATTAAGATTTGATGGATTAAGGTTGAGAAATTAGGGATGAGGGTTTAATTGATAGTGTGTCAATGGGTTATTTTTCAGGTAAAGGTTTTAGCAAATTAGATTAAATAAAAACCCAAAGAAGTTATAAAGTACAAAGAAAGCAAATAACAAGTATGATTATACCAGATATTCATTGAAGCTTCCATTATTCACCTCCATAACACCTTCTAGCTTGCAACGTATGATTGTTGCCCTCAGATTGAGTGTGTGAGCAATTTAACTATGACAATATCCTATGCAAGTTTTGAAGGATTTGAATGACAAAATACTATGCCTATGAAAAGTAATCAAATCAAATAAGCCAAATGCAAAGTAAAATCTAAGCATAAAATGTATATATTAATGAAGTGGTTCCATAATCATGAAGTGGGTATGAAGTTGTGAGAAAAAATGACATTTTATAGAAAATACAATTTTGGATGGACGGACGATATTAAAAGCTGACAAAGCCTAAAATAAGTGGACAAGATTTCATGTGACAATCCCTAATTAGGTTTAGGGAAACATTAGGTCAAATTTGAAATGAATGGACAAGATTGATTTTTAGAAAATCAAATCAAGGGTTGACAATGCATGTGACAAGAGATAAGATTTGCACAGAAAAAGTGGTGGCCGAATAAATTAATTAATAATAAAAATTATTTAATTTAGGTGGCTAATGAATAATTAAATATTAAAGATATTATTTAATTATAGAAGAATGTGACAAAGGGAATCTTTTGAATTAAATATAATGATTTAATTCAAAATTCAAGAGAGTGGACCAAATTAAATAAATAAAATTTATTTAATTTAGGAGAGAAAAGGCTAATGAATAATTAAATTATTAAAAATAATTATTTAATTATAGTGGAAAGTGGACAAAAACTAAATAAATAAGAATTTATTTAATTATAGAAAGAAGAGGACTTAATTAGTGACATAATTAAATAAATAAAATTTATTTAATTAATCAAAGAGGAATAAAGATAAAAGAAAATGGATTAATTAAATAATTAAAATTATTTAATTATCAAAGACAAAAGGGGAAATGATGAAGAATTTAGAAATCGCAAGCCTGATACAATTTTAGTGTCTACATTTTTCCCCTCTTTGTCATAATGCAGCATGTCGCATTGTGACAAAGAAAATAAGTCAAAAATATGCCCCAGTGCAAAATAAGATGAGGAAGAATGACGAGGAGGGTAGTGGTATGCCCCCTCGAGAGGACAGACAGGTTCCAAGAACATGGGCGTGCTCTCGAAATTGATGAGAAGACTAGAATATGAAAAGACAAAGAAATGTTAGTGAAAAAGATATGGATGATGATATATATGCAATGCCTATATGAGATGAGTGAGACAAGATGACAAGACAGAAGGAGATGCATGTTACTTCCTAGACCAAATCCTTCAAAACTTTACCATAGGACTTTAATATTTATTGCTCTTAATCATCATTGGGAAAATTATTGGAATGGCCAACAAACACCATGATATGACATAAATCAAGATGTGCAAGGTCGTACCATCACATAAGACAAGTAGTCATAGACAAAGGTGATCATGACTCATACTAAGAGCGCAATTGCCCCAGTCTTTTTTTCATAACCAACCGCAAGTAAAAAAAAAAAAGACAAGAAGGACAAGCCATGAAATGTCGTTGCTTCTCTAAATCCTATTTCCAGGACATCCTCGAGAAACTAGCAACATGATTGCCGAAAGAACAAAATAAATCCATTATCATGATACGTCGTTCTTTGTCTAAATCTCGTAGTCATTTTATTGCTAAGAAACTAGTAACATGAGTGTCAAAAGATAAGACAAACTCCATGAGACGTCGATGTTTCTCTAAATCCTATTGTCGGGATCTTGCTGAAAAACTAGTAACATGAGTGTCAAAAGACAAAATAAAGCCTTTATCATGATATGTCGTTGTTTCTATAAATCCCGTAGTCAGGACATCGTTGAGAAACTAGTAACATGAGTGTCAAAAGACAAAATAAAGCCATTATCATGATACGTTGCTGTTTTCTAAATCCCGTAGTCAGGATCAATGTGTTTTCTTTAGGTAAAGGTTTTAGCATATTAGATTAAATAAAAACCCAAAGAAGTTATGAAATACAAAGAAAGTAAATAACAAGAATGATTATACCAGATTTTCGTTGAAGCTTCCATGATTCACCTCCATAACACCTTCTAGCTTGCAGCATATGATTGTTGCCCTCAGATCTAGTGTGTGAGAAATTTAACTATGACAATGTCCTATGCAAGTTTTGAAGGATTTGAATGACAAAAGACTATGCATATTAAAAGTAATCAAATCAAATAAGCCAAATGCAAAGTAAAATCTAAGAACAAAATGTCTATATTAATGAAGTGGTTCCATAATCATGAAGTGGGTTTTTGAAGTTGTGAGCAAAATTGACATTTTATAGAAAATGCAATTTTGGATGGACAGACGAAATTAAAAGCTGACAAAGCCTAAAATAAGTGGACAAGATTTCATGTGACAATCCCTAATTAGGTTTAGGGCAACATTAGGTCAAATTTGAAATGAATGGACAAGATTGATTTTTAGAAAATCAAATCAAGGGTTGACAATGCATGTGACAAGAGATAAGATTGGTACAGAAAAAGAGGTGGCCAGCGAAATTAAATAATAATAAAAATTATTTAATTTAGGTGGCTAATGAATAATTAAATAATAAATATATTATTTAATTATAGAAGAATGTGACAAAGGGAATCTTTTGAATTAATTATAATGATTTAATTCAAAATTCAAGAGAGTGGACCAAATTAAATAAATAAAATTTATTTAATTTAGGAGAGAAAAGGCTAATGAATAATTAAATAGTTAAAAATAATTATTTAATTATAGTGGGAAGTGGACAAAAATTAAATAAATAAGGATTTATTTAAATTTAGAAAGAGGACTTAATTAGTGACGTAATTAAATAGATAAAATTTATTTAATTAATTAAAGAGGAATAAAGATAAAAGAAAATGAATTAATTAAATAATTAAAATTATTTAATTAATAGAAGAATTATGACTTTAGAAAATAATAAAATAATTAAAATTATTTAATTATCAAAAAGAAAAGGGGAAATGATGAAGAATTTAGAAATCTCAAGCCTGAGACAATTTTTGGTGTCTAGATTTTGCCCCTCTTTGTTAGAATGCAGCATGTTGCATTGTGACAAAGAAAATAAGTCAAAAATATGTCGCAGTGCAAAATAAAATGAGAAAGAACGAAGAGGAGGGTAGCGGTATGCCCCCTCGAGAGGACAGATGAGTTCCAAAAACACGGGTGTGCTCTCGAAATTGATGAGAAGACTAGAATATGAAGAGACAAAGAAATGTTAGTGAAAAAGATATGGATGATGATATAGATGCAATGCCTATATGAGATGAGTGAGAGAAGATGACAAAACAAAAGGAGATGCATGTTAGTTCCTAGACCAAATCCTTCAAAACCTTACCATAGGACTTTAATATTTATTGCTCTTAATCATCATTGGGTAAATTATTGTAATGGCCAACAAACACCATGATATGACATAAATGAAGGTGTGCAAGGTCATACCATCACACGAGACAAGCAGTCACAGACAAGAATGATCATGAATCATACTAAGAGCGCAATTTCCCTAGTCTTTTTGTCATAACCAACCGTAAGCAGAAAAAGACAAGAAGGACAAACCATGAAACGTCGTTGCTTCTCTAAATCCTGTTTCCAAGACATCCTCGAGAAACTAGCAATATGATTGCCAAAAGAACAAAATAACGCCATTATCATGATATTTCATTGTTTGTCTAAATATCGTAGTCAGGACATCACTGAGAAACTAGTAACATGAGTGTCAAAAGACAAGACAAATGTCATGAGACGTCGTTGTTTCTCTAAATCTTGTTATTGGGATCGTGCTGAAAAACTAGTAACATGAGTGTCAAAAGACAAGACAAACGTCATGAGACGTCGTTGTTTCTCTAAATCCTTTTGTCGGGATCGTGCTGAAAAACTAGTAACATGAGGAAAAGGCCATAGACAAGTGCCAAGTGTTTGCCAAGTGTGTCTGAATTTCAAGTGTTTTAATGTCAAGATGTATGGTGTCGAAGATTGCCAAATTCAGGAAGGACACATCCTAAATAATGTTGATGCCAAGAGGATTGATCCCTAGATGCCAAAAGGAATCCCTTGAAATGCCAGGTGACAGGTATCAATGCCTAGGAAGGACACATCCTAAGGCATAAATGACAGAGGTTGTTCTTCAAAAGGGGACATCTGAAAGAACATTGATGTCGAGAAGAATGATCCTTAGATGTCGAGAGGATCCCTCAAAATGTCAGATGATGGTGATGATGCCTAGGAAGGACACATCCTAAGGCATAAATGATAGAGGCTATTCTTCAGAAGGACACATCTGAAAGATTACCAAGAATTCACAGTTTCACCGATTGTGACAATTTGACTTGTTTTGACTAAGTTTGATGGAAGTTGACTACATGTCGATGTTAACGTGTTGGTGTGATTGTCATGTTGAATAAGTGACTGTCATAATTCATTTTTAGATTTTGTCATGTTTGGAAATGACTTGTCCTTACTTGAATAATTTTGATGTGTGTGCTAGTATAATGCCATGAACCCTAATGGACTAACCTAGTGTGACCTCGGGGGCTCATTGATTGATGGCCTTGCCCACATCGTGCTCTCAGAGACCTCATAGTTTGACATGACCAATGACCTTGTCCAAAAGATAGAAGTTTGAATCATGATATTATTTTGAGAAACCTAGAAAGACTGACCTAAAGTCTCGGGGATTCAAAGATGAATCTTTCCTACATAGCAAATGTGTAGAGATAACGTAGTTCAAACATGGACAAAATATTGATTGACGTTACTAGTTGGATTGACAAGACAGACATTGGCTTGGACTCTGTTTTTGGGATTTTGACATTGATTTGGATGTTTTTGTATTTTCTAAGGACATTTTTCAATTTTTAGGTCTTTTTTCAGGACTTTTTAAGATTTTTATGACTTTTTCAGGACTTTTTCAGATTTTTATGACATTTTTCAAGACTTTTTCAAATTTTTATTTTTTTAAGAGTTTTTCAGTTTTTTATGACTTTTTTCAAGACTTTTTACGAATGCAAGATCATGTGCGACACCCATTGTAGTTACATGATAAAGGTATTAACCCCAGATAGATTAGGAAATACCCGGGCCAAATGAGATGGAAATACGGGGCAAACAGCAAGGATATGCAAGGGGTGATGTTAACCAAATGCTAACCACGGTCGGAATCGATAGGACTTAGGATGAATGTCGTGAATGTGTCAGGCCGTTGTGATTATGCAAAGTGGATAAGGGTTGATTAGAGTAACAGTAGATGGTGAAGCAACGATCAGCTACACATGGCACCTATTTTCTAGGTTTTCACTATGGTACTTATCCAAAGTGCCTGTTTGCCCAGTTTTCACTATTGGACGAATTTATTAATTTTTACTATTTTTGTCATTTTTTTATTTTTTTGGTGTCACCAAGATGCTTGTTCGCTAGGTTTTCATCAAGGGATGATTTTTTCTTTATTTTCAATTTTTTTGTATTTTTTTAGGACTTTTTCCTAGCTCTCTAAAGCTAGGTATAGAATTGATAGATGTGAGATCCATAGACTGCCTTGGCGATGCCTCGATCCTTTGTGGGTGACCATGTTGGATGAAAGTACCTGACCAAGATGAGGAGTATGAGTGGAAAATATGAAGGATGGTAGATGTGGTAGATGAAAGAGACTATGGTAGGATCCCTAATGTGCACACTACGTGGGCCATTAGGCTTCAACCAAAAAGGAGCTTGGGCAACCGATGAGCTAGAATACGTGAAGGGGTTATCGTCAAAGGTACATTGAAAGACATCACCAACGGTGTGGTATGATGGATATGTGAGCATGGATGGATTGAACGAAATATATGGTATGAGTGAGAGTGATGTGGATGGAGACCTTGGATCAACAAGCTCTTTTTTTGACATTTTTCCTTGATAGATGCCCCTAGTGATTTTTGATGGAGAGGCATACTTGGAGAGTGACTTTGGCTCATTTTCACTTTTGACTTTTATGTTTGATTTGTCTGATAGCTTTTTATTTTGGCTAAGGGACTTTTTTTTATCTTTCTTCTTTTGCATGCTTTCTTTTGATTCTGGATCTCCATTTGAAAAGGGCACTTTTACCTTTGATTCTTGAATTGCATCCTTTTTATTTTCTTTGGGTGATACTTGTCAATCCATGTCTACAAGGTGGATGGATGTGGGTGAGATGGTTGAGGTGGATGGAGTGATAGGAATGTTTAGTGGGAAAATGAGAGTGGTGATGCCATCAATGGAGTCTTTGGGACTATCCTTCTTGATACTGCTAACGTCAAAGGAAGCTTGCATGTCCTTAATGACTTGGAAAGACGTCTTAGTAGACGTGACAAGAGGAGATTCATATCCTAGCCCAAGGTAGATGGGATGGAAGGATGATGATTGGGTATCCTTGGTAGGGTCATGATCATAGAGTGGGTTATCGTAGACATCTTGGTTAAACATGGGGTTATCATAAATATGAAAAGATTGAGTGGAAGCAGATATGGTAAATGTAGGTGTATCATCAGGATTCCAAAAGGTTTCAATCCAAGCACGGTCATCTTTTTGTGTTCCTTCTGCAGCTATCTTGATATCAGTGTTGAAATTTTGACCCTCCTCGATGACATTAGCAATTTCTTTTGCTAGTAAATTATCCATACGGTATTCTCCAAATCTCATATCATGGATTTGGACCTTGGGGTTTGATGGTGCAATAAATGAAGTGGATGCATTTAAGGACTTAGAATCAACATATTCTTGAGAAGGAGGTGCTTCACGATTGCTTGGGATTGTGATTTCTATTTTAGGGCTTAAATTATGGAAATACATGAAAGAGTTGGGATCTCCTTGTATTGTGATTTCAACACCATTGTGTGGGAATTTAATACACTGGTGGTATGTAGAAGGAATGGCCTTTAGGGCATGAATCCATCGGTGACCAACTAAGATATTGTAATGTATGTCATGATTCAAGACTTGGCATGTTGTATCTATAATAATTGGTCCCACATTAATTGGAATTGTGATGACGCCTTTAGAAGCACATTCTTCATCATCATACGCCTTGATGACACTACTCTTGGTAGCATCCACACATGCATCAGAGAAGCCAAGAGCTTTAACCAATTTTAAAGAGCAGATGTTCAATCCTGCTCTGCCATCTACTAAGACTCGTCCAACCTTATGTTTGTGGACAAAAACCTCGATATGAAGGGCATCATTATTAGATGGTTTGGGTGAGGAATAGTCACTATCTGAAAAGGTAATGTGGTGAGGTGAAGTCAGATATTCGACCATGGTAACTTTAGGCTGACGTGCAGAGGGACCTAAGATGGTAACCTTGCTTTTACGTGTTGTGACATTGCATTCTAGGGCCTTTTTAATGGCAATAGTATTGACACACTTATCTTCATCAGCAACGCGAAGATTGTTAATGATGGTACGATCAGAATAATTGAAGGCAGGATGGATGTGATTGGCTTGATTATTGTTATGCTTTGTGCCAGATGAGGAGGGTTTATCAAAACCATGATCCTGTAGTGGGTTCTTGTGGATTGTATGATCTACATTAGATGCAAACGATTGACCTCCTAACTCAATGGTATGGTTTTCAATAAGGTCTTGCACAATATTTCACAACTGGTGGTAAGATGAAGTTTTATGCCCTTTGACATTGTGGTAATCACAAAATGTAGTATCATCCCACCATGATGGCTTGAACTGACCAGGGTCATATAGTTTAGGTTCTTCCAAAGTTATGACATCGTTTTGGATAAGTTTCTTTAAGACAATTTTGATAGGCTCACCTAAGGGAGTGATGTGCATTTTTCAAATTGTCGTGGTTAACATAGCTGCCTTTGATTAAATTGAGTAGGATTATTTTGGATAGCATTGGCAGTTGGTGTGGGTGTGGTCATAGGTGCATTTTTATTTTGAACTCCTTTGGTGGTGAGTACATGACCTATTGCATTAACGGTTTTTGCATCGACCACACCGTCATTTGTGATGTGTTTATTCTTGACCCAGTACTTATTTTTGTCAATGGGGGGATTTGCATTTGTGTTTTTAGGACTGTACTTTAGCTCTCCCTTTGCGATAAGGGCTTTCTTAATCTGGACACCTTTTTTGACTAGGTCCATGAAATTTATGTAATAATGCACCTGTATTGCATATTTTAGGGGACCTAGAAGTGTTTGTACGAACATGTCAACCTTTTCCTTTTCAGGTATGTCAATGTGACAACGACTAGATAGACTTCTCCATTTTTGGAAGAATGGGATGAACGTTTCACCAGCGTCCTCTTGTGTGAGATTGCATAAGATAGTAATAGAGGTGTCTGTGTCAATGTTGTATGCATAATTTTTTATGAATTTGCATTTAAGTTCATCCCATGTTTGGATATCATTTTGAGTGGAGAACCATTCAAGGGAAAGACCTGCAATACTTTTACAAAAGAGTCTCATCAAGTATGTTTGTTCATAGGAAATGTCCAACAATTGGTCACGAATTCTCAGACATCTTCGATAGGATTTGTCTTTCCTCCGTATTTGGTAAACTTACGTGACACATATCCCAGAGGAAATGGTCGCATGTATAAGTTAATGTGGAAGGGATATACAGATAAATCATATGACACTTCTGATTTCTTTCTAGATATTTGTATGTTTTCTATGGTCTTCTCTAGGCCCATTAGGTTAGCTCGCAAGGCACTGATTATAGGGTCATTTGTGGCCCCATTGATTGGTACACCCTGGGTTACCATTTGTTGTAAGTGGATGTTGGTGTGTTGTTGAGGGATATGTTGTTGTGACATGTATGATGTGTTTTGGTTTGTGTGTTGACACTGAAAGTTTGGATTGGGGATGCGTTGATGGGTATGAATATGGGATGAATATGTCGGAATGTGTCCCCTAGTCATTTGGGTTGATATTTGGGGAATATGGTGACCAGGAATATTTTGGTGTCTGATAGATGTCATAGGTTGTGTGTTTTGATTGCCTTGTCGGGGTTGTTGGATTTGTCCCAGGGGGATATTCATGTTCTGTCCTTGGGAGGGATTAGTATTAAACTATGTGGACGTGTTAGAATTTAGTTGTGGTCCTTGAATAAAGAGACATCGTTTACCTCTATCCAAAGGATTAAGTGAGGTACCAATGAGAGGATATGATGAGAATGCACTCATGGTACTAGATGTAGTCGTCAATGGAGGATTTGTATGGCTTGATGTTGCCCCCAAGGCATTTACCAAAGTGGTAAATAGAGGATTGGAATAACTTTCCCACATTGTAGAGGACCCAAAGGTGGCTCTAGTCGATTGTGACGATGTTGTGGATAGTGTAGGCAATGTGATGGATTGTGTTCCTCCAATGGATGTAGCGTTGATTGAATTGGAATTGTTTGGAATGTTGGAGGTAGCACTCATGGTCATTGTGACAGTTTGCAAGGTAGCATCAAAAAAGGTATTGTTTGTGTTGTTAAGAGGTTGAACACTATTGGACATGTTATTCGTATTGTTGAAATTATGGTCAAGAGATGACGGTCTCAAAGTATTAATGTCAAACCCACGAGGTAATTTAGCTCCTTGACTTAAAAGTATGGCTAAATTTCTGTCTCTGTCATATAAGACCATTTTTTCTATGAAGTAGGTGGCCTTAGGATCTTGTGCTGCTACCTCTAGGTTTTCCTCAAGTATTTGTCCATATTCATCCTTACGTAAGAATGGTTCAAAAGGGGTGTTTGATGAGGGTGGTATGGTCATAATAGGTTGAGTAGTTTTTTCACTAAATGGGTCGTCAAAAGTCTAATTTGGGTCATAAGTATGATTAATGACATTGGAATTAGAATCTTGTCCAAAGTTTGCCATTTGTCTTTTCTTTCTTTGGAGTCTAGTTTCCACCATAAAAGGGAATTGCTCAAATGAGAGTGATGAAAATGACGACTAAATGCAAGGATGACACTAGCCTATGTTTTTTGTATTTTTGGATAAAGGATGACAATGCAAGACTATGTTTTTGGATTTTCGTTAAAGGATGTTAATATAAGAACATTTTCTAAGGAACTGATTGATGCAAGATGACAAGGTTGTCAAAGCCAAAGTGTCAAATGAGGACTAAGATGATAATGTTGATGAAGGACTAAGATGATCAATGCCAAGTCTAGGTTCAAAATGAGGACTAGAGGTGGACAATGCAAAGTCGAAGTTTAACATGAGGACTAATCCTCCAAAACCTTTCCCTGAAGAAAACCCATTGATACATTGTCTCAAGCTTGTGATTTCTAAATTATCCATCATTTCCCCTTTTGTCTTTGATAATTAAATAATTTTAATTATTCAATTAATTCATATTCTTTTATCTTTATTCCTCTTTGATTAATTAATTAAATTTTATTTATTTAATTTTTGTCCACTTTCCACTATAATTAAATAATTATTTTTAATTATTTAATTATTCATTAGCCTTTTCTCTCCTAAATTAAATAAATTTTATTTATTTAATTTGGTCCATTCTCTTGAATTTTGAATTAAATCATTATATTTAATTCAAAAGATTCCCTTTGTCACATTCTTCTATAATTAAATAATATCTTTATTATTTAATTATTCATTAGCCACCTAAATTAAATAATTTTTATTATTATTTAATTTCTCCGGCCACCTCTTTTTCTAAACCAATCTTATCTCTTGTCACATGCATTGTCAACCCTTGGTTTGATTTTCTAAAAATCAATCTTGTCCATTCATTTCAAATTTGACCTAATGTTGCCCTAAACCTAATTAGGGATTGTCACATGAAATCTTGTCCACTAATTTTATGCTTTGTCAGCTTTTAATCTCGTCTGTCCATCCAAAATTGCATTTTCTATAAAATGTCAATTTTGCTCACAACTTCATACCCACTTCGTGATTATGGAACCACTTAATTAATATAGACATTTTATGCTTAGATTTTACTTTGCATTTGGCTTATTTGATTTGATTACTTTTCATAGGCATAGTCTTTTATCATTCAAATCCTTCAAAACTTGCATAGGACATTGTCATAGTTAAATTGCTCACACACTCGATCTGAGGGCATCAATCATACGTTGCAAGCTAGAAGGTGTTATGGAGGTGAATCATGGAAGCTTCAACGAATATCTGTTTACACAAGAGTTTTTAATTCGGGACCCTCGTTCGAGTGGCCATACATGGGGCACAAGATTAATCTCCATTTAGGAGGCACTCTAGCCTGAAAAGGTTAAGCTCAATAGGGTTTTGGGGAGTACTACGTGGTCTGTATGACACATCCGCACTTGTAATCTTAGGTTTTCTCTTAAGATTCACATTTATATACCGGTCGGGGGTAGCTCGGCTAAAGAGCTCTATTGTCGATTTGAGTCGCGTTGGGGTGAATACTTTTTCCCACCAAGGAAGGCCCAAGTCCTAGAGTCAATAACAGTTTCTCTTATACCCAGGATTGCACAAGTGTGCAAGGGGAGAGGATACTTCTATTATTGAATCAGGGTGACACAAAAAGAGATGGGTCTAGTTTTTTGATCACCTATTTTGCACAAGGTGAGATCATAATCACCTACCACCTTCAAGCACAATCAAGAAAAGTTCTTTAACCCCCTAATTAAATCTAAGTGAGACAAGCAATTATTCTTTTTAAAGCACCAAAGGAAGTGTTTGCTAATCTAAAACAAGCACTAATGGTTTCAAAATAAAATTCTTGGACAATCGAACCTACAAAACCACTTGTTAGTAGTCTTAAAAATATGTCTTGGAACCACAAAAATTTAGAGCTTTTTTTTTTCACTTGATCCAATTTGTCATTTGAAGTGTTTATTTTTCCTGCACATTCACAAAACCAACAACCAAGCCAAAACCCTAACAAGATAATTGATCATTAATATTAGAGGATTAGCTAGTCAAAATAAATCTGATTTTTGAAACTATTTTGCATCAAAAATAAAAACACAAAGAATTGACCCTTACTGAAATTTTGAGAGCTTTCCATAAATGTAAAGAAATCCAAAAAAAAATCATTGTTTTGCATCCAGAATTATTTTTTTATGAAAAATCATTAAAAAAATTATAAAAAATTCAAAATAGGTCAAAAAATCTATTTTTTTTACTGAAGGTGCCTGACATCATTCCAAATCTGCAAAAAAAAATTGTGAACAGATCTACAATTGTTTATGAGATATAAGCAAATCTTTGTGAAACCCTACTTTTGATAGATCCATTTTTTGTCTAATTATTTTGCATCCAAATTGAAAATATAAAAAATAGACCCCTAATTAAATTTAGAGAGATTTCCCAAAATATAAAGATATCCGAATAAATCGCTAATTTTCTCTCAAAATAGATTTTTCATGAAAAATACTAAAAAAACTATAAAAAAATTAAAAACAACTCCAAAAAATCTGTTTTTTGGACTGGAAGCTCTTTATATTGTCCCCAACCAGTAGAAAAAATTGTGTTAGAAAACATGAATCCATTTGAGAGATATGGTTGAATGTTTGAAAACTAGGGTTTTGTCCCAAAATGATACAAAACCTGCAACAAAAAAGCTAACAAAACCTGCAACAAAAAGGATCCAACTCCAAAATTCCTCAAAATTTATCAAAATTTGTCAAAATATGTCAGGTTCACCAATGTTCACGTCAGGTTCACCAATGTATCAATGGGTTTTCTTCAGGTAAAGGTTTTAGCGGATTAGATAAAATAAAAACCCAAAGAAGTTATGAAGTATAAAGAAAGCAAATAACAAGAATGATTATACCAGATATTCGTTGAAGCGTCCATGATTCACCTCCATAACACCTTCTAGTTTGCAGCATATGATTGTTTCCCTCAGATCGAGTGTGTGAGCAATTTAACTATGACAATGTTCTATGCAAGTTTTGAAGGATTTGAATGACAAAAGACTATGCCTATGAAAAGTAATCATGAAATGGTCTCAATAATGAAGTGGGTTTTTGAAGTTGTGAGCAAAATTGACATTTTATAGCAAATGCAATTTTGGATGGACGGATGAGATTTAAAGCTGACAAAGCCTAAAATCAGTGGGCAAGATTTCATGTGACAATCCCTAATTAGGTTTAGGGCAACATTAGGTCAAATTTGAAATGAATGGACAAGATTGATTTTTAGAAAATCAAATCAAGGGTTGACAATGCATGTGACAAGAGATAAGATTGGCATAGAAAAAGAGGTGGCTAGAGAAATTAAATAATAATAAAAATTATTTAATTTAGGTGGCTAATGAATAATTAAATAATAAAGATATTATTTGATTATAGAAGAATGTGACAAAGGGAATCTTTTGAATTAACCATAATGATTTGATTCAAAATTCAAGAGAGTGGACCAAATTAAATAATTAAAATTTATTTAATTTAGGAGAGAAAAGGCTAATGAATAATTAAATAATTAAAAATAATTATTTAATTATAGTGGAAAGTGGACAAAAATTAAATAAATAAGAATTTATTTAATTTTATAAAGAAGAGGACTTAATTAGTGACGTAATTAAATAAATAAAATTTAATTAATTAATCAAAGAGGAATAGAGATAAAAGAAAATGAATTAATTAAATAATTAAAATTATTTAATTAATAGAAGAATTGTGACTTTAGAAAATAATTAAATAATTAAAATTATTTAATTATCAAAGACAAAAGGGGAAATGATGGAGAATTTAGAAATCACATGCCTGAGACAATTTTTAGTGTCTACAGATAGGGTATAGGGTATAGGGTAGAGGGTTGAGGGTTGAGGTATTAGGGTTTAAGGTTTAAGGGTTTAAGGTTTGAGGTTTGAAGGATTAGGGTTTAAGGTATAGGGTTGAGGGATTAGGATAAGGGTTTAATGTATTATAGCTGAGGGATTACGATTGAGTAGGAGCATTCTCACATGTATTAGGAGATAATTGATGACAATTTTCCACTCTTGGTGATGTTTGGGGAAAACTTAGTTAAAAAAAGCTCCTCTCAACCTCTTCATCTTTCTTTGCATCTTCATCCCTCCTGAAATAGTCTTATACTCTTCTCTATCCCCTCCATAGGTCTTTGTTTACGATCAAGGCTTATAGAGAGACAAATTTTCTATAAAGAACATTTGGTGCTTGCCAAATTACAAAGAATTGAAATGCAACATTTGGCGCTCGCCAAATTGGATGTCATTTTTTGCAAATAAGTGAAACACAACATTTGGTGCTTGTAAAACTAGATGTCAATTTTTGCATCACATTTGGTGCTCGCCAAATATTGTGAGCACCAAATTTGTCTTTTCCAAAAATGGTAAAAAGGGAGTTGATCCGTGATTCAGGCCCACAATTCTCTGCAATTATGTAGTTTTGTCCTTTATCTAACTCAAAAATTCCTTTTTATGCAGTTGGCTTGTTGTTGTACCAAATTATGCTAGATCCATCACCTTTTTAGCACTAATTTGCATGCTAGACAATGTAGAAGGAGATAATTTGAAGTTTCTAAATCAATTTTCATTATCTTAGGTAATATATTCATTTTGGTACAATTGAAATGTTTATATTGAGCATTTTTATTTAATTTCAACAATATAAACCATTCCTTTCGTGATTTTATTAATCATAATAGTTTAACATACAATTCAATGTTAAATTACATGGAAGTTGCATAAAAAGTTCAATTTTTAGGATTTTGAAGAAAAAAAATGAAAAACATGACATAATTGAGATGAATTCATGTAAACTTATATAGAGGATATCAACTTAACACAAACTTGATTATGAATTCCATTTGCATTGCTTATAGTAGTCCATTTCCATCCTGCCTAGTGGAATTCACTCTTTTTCATTTTAGCTAGATGTTTATATTGAGTTTTGTTTTCTTTTTTGACAATATAGACCAAATTCATTTGATGATTTTATTAATCTTCATTTTTATAGATAGAATTCAACATTTAATTAGATGGAAGTTTCATATAAAAAGTTTAATTTTTAGGAGTTTGAAGATTAAAAATGAAAAACATGACATAATAGATGAATTAATGTAAACTTATATATAGGATTTGAAAAAATGCCTCAAGGAAATGCCTCAAACTAATGTGGTCTCATGAAATGCAATGCAAAGAAAATGCAATTGGCAGTTGCTCCAAGTTATTAGTTATGCAATGTGAAGTAATTGCATAAGATTTTCACATAGGTTGACTTTCAAAAACATTAGATTGTAATTTAAATTTTGTCATCTATAAACATCTAGTTACATTAGCTATGTATTGTGAAATAATGCTTTGAGTTTTAAAGATGTGCAATTTTTGATGTAATCACTATCCTTTGAAATAGCTTGAAGTCACTATCCTTTATGCCTTCTTATATTTTCAGAACTAAAACCAAAGAATACTATCCTTATAATCATGATTGTTAAACTTTTTAAACTCCAAACTCTACCCTACTATAGCCATAATGACTTTGCATTTTCTCTTAACACTTTGTTGTCAAAGAATGCCCTCTAGAGTTGATTGTTGTTTTATATTTGATTTGATTATATCCTTCCTTTGTATTTGAAAGCACCTATTTTAGGCTTTTAGCAATAGCAGCAAGGAAGCGAACTATTTGATAAGATGCTTTGGTAGACATGTATGGAGAATGTGATAGCATAGAAAAGGAAGTGAGATGTTTGAAAAAATTCCTCAAATAACTGTGGTCTGATGGTGATTTCCATGACCAAACATCACCATAAGACCACATTTCTTTGAGGCATTTTTTCAAACAACTCATTGCCTTCTTTCATAAAATGCTTTTTTAGACATGTATGGAAAAAATGCTTTGGTAGACATGTATGAAAAATGTGGTAGCATAAACATGTTTGATAAGATTCTTTGGTAGACATGTATGAAAAATTTGGTAGCATAGAAAATTCAGTGAGTTTTTACATCACCATGAGACCACATTTCTTTGAGGCATTCTTTCAAACAACTGACTGCCTTCTTTCAAAAGAATTTGTTTTAGGCTTTTAGCCATAGTAGCAAGGAAGTGAACTGTTTGATAAGATGCTTTGGTAGACATGTATGGAAAATTCTTGGGTAGACATGGATGAAAAATGTGGTAGCATAGACATGTATGGAAAATGTGGTAGCATAGAAAAGGCAGTGAACTATTTGAAAGAATGCCTCAAAGAAATGTGGTCTCATGGTGATTCCATCACCATGAGACCACATTTATTTGAGGAATTCTTTCAAACAACTCGCTGCCTTCTTTTGAAAGCACATAGTTTAGGCTTTTAGCCATAGCAACAATGACATGAACTATTTGATAAGATGCTTTGGTAGACATGTATTAAAATCCATATTAGCACAGACATGTTTCATAAAATGCTTTGGTAGACATGTATGGAAAATGTGGTAGCATAGAAAAGGTAGTGAGCTATTTGATAAAATTCCTTAAAGAAATGTGGTCTCATGGTGATGTCCATCACCATGAGACCACATTTCTTTGAGGCATTTTTTCAAATTGATCATTGCCTTCTTTCATGAAATAATTTTTTAGAAATGTATGAAAAATGTGGTAGCATAGACATGTTTGATAAGATGCTTTAGTAGACATGTATGGAAAATGTGGTAGCATAGAAAAGGTAGTGAGCTGTTTGGAAAAATGCCTCAAAGAAATGTGATCTTATGATGATGTCCATCACCATGAGACCACATTTATTTGAGTTATTTTTCCAAACAGCTCATTGCCTTCTTTCATAAAATTCTTTGATAGACATGTATGAAAAATGTGGTACCATAAACATGTTTGATAAGATGCTTTGGTAGACATGTATGGAAAATATGGTAGCATAGAAAAGGTAGTGACCTGTTTGAAATAATGCCTCAAATAAATGTGGTCTCATGGTGATGTCCTTGGTAGACATGTATGGAAAATATGGTAGCATAGAAAAGGCAGTGACCTGTTTGAAATAATGCCTCAAATAAATGTGGTCTCATGGTGATGTCCATCACCAGGAGACCACATTTCTTTGAGGCATTTTTCCAAACAACTCACTGCCTTCTTTCATAAAATGCTTTTTAAGACATGGATGAAAAATGATTTGGTAGAGCTATGTAACATGAATTAATTCTTTAAGTTTGAAAGATATGCAATGCAATGTAATCAATGATATGAATATGTTTCATAAAATGCTTTGTGTGTTTCATAAAATGCATTACTTAATTTTGTTCTATGTGTTTTTGTGAACATGTAGAATTAAACATCATACCAAGGAAATGAGCAAAGCATCTAATTTCATATGAATGTGAAGCTAAAAATGCAAGGAGAAGAGAAACAAAAAGGAAAGATCGTGAATAAAATAAATTATAGCCCACAGAGGAAGAAATTCCCATGCAATCTAGAGGAATGATCGAATGGATGGAGTGTTTATTGGTTCTTTTGTCTTTCGAACATGCTCACTAGTACTCATCTCTTCACTCCTTTAGAGTTGTAACTGATACAATACAAAGTATAGATGTTAATACATAGACATTGAATTGTGGAACATATAACAAAATAATCACTTACTGCAAACAAATAGTCATCATGCTCATTTACAACTTTACCACGTCGACAAGATGGAGTGACAACCACCTGTAGCAACCATCAAGGTAGAAATTAAACTACATATAAGTATCATGAATTTTTTTAATAAGAGATTGGATAAAAGAAAATATAATGTAAAATTGACTAATTTGTTGTGTACCTCTCTCAAAGGATAAAAACTAACTATTGTTGCAGCAACTCCATGGTCCATCATGCCACCAACATCGCTAGGGCTATTTGATGTCAACATTTGAAAATGAAACAACAAATATGAAGGTTTTTATCACTTTCATTAGTTTCTTTGTTTAACTAAAAGCATAGACAAGGTAGTGAATTGTTTGGAAAAATGCCTCAAAGTAAAGTAGTCATGGTGATGGTGTTGCAAGTATGAATGAGAATGGTGGTGTTTTCATTGATGTCAACACTATATAGGTTGTTGTAGTGAAATGAATCAAGTGATTGCAGGTTGTACATGTATAGTTGAGATACTGTAGAGATGTTGTGAGTAAATGGAGCTATCTTTATGATGTTGCAGGTGTACTGATATGATGAGTTACCAAGTGCTTCTAAGAAAATTAATAATTAGTAAATACAAAGTTGTGTGTGTGTTCAAAATGTGCTCTAGTAATGTGCTTTGTATTTATTTTGTGTTGATCCTATGCTTGTGCGGATCTTTAGTGTTGTTTATGGGAATCCTTGGGTGATTATCCTAAGTTATATCTTTTGGGTTGATGAAGAGTGAAAGTTGTGTTCACCGGTTTGTGAACGGGTCTACAGAGTTGTTTGTCTATGGACTGGGAGAAATGTTTCTACTCCATAGTCCTCTACTAGTTTGTTTTAAATCCTATGCATCTGGAAGAAGGCTTGTAATGGTGTTATCTATGTTCTAGCAAAAGTGTTCATAGCTTGGTGCTCTAGAAGGCTAGTTCCAGAGTTACTATGTGTGTCTATACAATTCAGGTGGACCGTTGGAAAGTGTTCTCTATATGAAGATTGTTGGAGTTGCTGAAAATGAATTTGAAGGCATCTAAGAGGCGTTCTAGTGTATGGTGAAGCATGTTATGAGATCCATGTTTTATCTTTTTATTGTGTATGCGCATACTTCAAAGTTCATTGGTGTTTTCATTAGGTTTGGCCTACCTGGTGTCTACACATTACATGAAGGATAAGTATTAATTAAGTAAGTGTGTGATTGATTGAATATGTTATTTTGGGTCCTGGTTAAGCATTTATTTGGTTCACTCTCATCCACCTCAAGAATGTTGAGTCGCCAACCTTATTTGAATTTGTAAAATAAAGAGTGTGTAGCCAACCTTGGAGAAAGTTTCTATGATCAAAGATGGTAAAAATACAAGTCAATATGTTGTGAATTATAAGCAATAAGTGTGAGAAGCAAGAGTGTGCGAAAGTGAATTAAGGCAGTAGTACTTTAATGTGTTTGACTCTTGAAAGAAGTGAGATGATGGTGTCTACAATTCTTTGATCAAGGTTGTGGATGTGTGCAAGTTGTTGTGGTGGATATTCTATTGCATTGAGATAATGTTCTTTGTGTAACATTCTTCTTTCTATGTTTTTGTATCTATAGACAGTGAGCCTCCTTCTAGACAGTGAGTCCTATCTTGGGTAGTGAGCCTTTGTATTCGGTTTTGCAATTACTATTATATTGTGAGTTAATCCTCACCGTGGTTTTTCCCTTATTGGGTTTTCCATGTAAATCTAGTTTTTCTTGTTTTGATATATCTTTATGTTATTTTCACTTTGTGCTTATACTTAATAATAGATTAAAGTGGATGTGGAGTTGATAATTGTTTGAGATTTATGAATGTGATTGGTGACAACTAATTCACCCCCCTCTCAGTTGGCTTGTGCATTTCAACAATTGGTATAAGAGCTTTGGTTCCTCAGAGAAGAGCTTAACTGCTTGAGGTAGATCCGATGGTGCACAAATTGTCAATCCCTTTGTTTGATGGATCTGACTACTGTGACTAGAAAGTGCAAATGAGAGGTTACCTAATCTTTCTTGGCTTCAAGACTTGGAAAGTTTTTGAGACAAAATATGTTGAGCCAAAAAGTGGTCCTTCTTCTGCAGATGAGATTTCTTTCTATGAGGAAAATGAAAAAGCAAGGTATGCAATATATAGTGCTTTATCTAACACTGAGCGGACAAAAGTTATTTTATTAGACACTGCTTATGAAGTGTGGCAAAAGTTGAAATATATCTATGAAGGAAATGATAGAGTCAAATTATCAAAGAAGTTAACAACAAAGCACAAATATGAGAACTTGAAAATGGAAGAAGGTGAAGACATTGCAAGCTACTTTTAGAGGGTTGATATTGTAGTAAATGAAGTCAAAAATCAAGGTGGTACTCTGACTGATGAAGATGTAATAGAGAATATTTTCATGACCCTAACAAAGAGTTATAGTGACAAGGTCTTAGCTATTAAGGAAGTGTATGATCCAAATAAATTCACTAAAGAACAACTATTTGGAACCTTGACCACATTTGAAATGAGGAAATTCAGAAAAGAAAAGGAGAAAACATAAAAAAAACTTCAAAGCCACTAAGATAGAGGATGATCTGGATAGTAAAGGTTCAGAGGAGTTGGAAGAAAACTTTACAAGGATATTGAAGAAAGTTATCGACAAGTACAAAGGTATGCTACCTTTTAAATGTTTCAGTTGTGGAAATATTGGTCACCATGCTTCAAGATGTCCAAATAGAGTCATACACAAAAAGAATAGAGATAATAAAAACAAAAAGGACAAAAAGTTCAAGAAATTGTATTATGTTAGAGAAGATGCTGGAATTTTTGATGATGAATCTGATTTTGAGGATGATAAAGATGAATGCTTCTTTCTAGCCTTGGAGAATAAATTTGTGTCTACTAAACATGGAAAATGTGCAAGGGAATGTGGTCCGAAAAACAAGAAGGATGAGATGGAAGGTACTCTGGTTACTTCCTTTCATGCTAGACAAGACAAAGATTATTGGATAATTGACAGTGGTTGTTCAAATCATATGACTAGAGACAAAAGTAAGTTTACTAAACTTGAAAAGTATGATGGAGGATTATTCATGTTTGGAGATGTTTCTGGTGCAAAGGTTGTTGGAAAAGGAACAATTAGTTTTGATGGAAAACATAGTATTGATGATGTCTATTGTGTTAAGGGATTAAGGCATAATCTTTTGAGCATTGAAAAAATGTTTAGCAAAGGATTTAAAATTTTGTTCCAGGATAATTCATGAGATCAGAAAAGGGTCTAAAATTGTGGTAGCTATAGGAAGAAGAACATATGGAAACATTTATCAACTTAAGAGTGTTGATGGTTAGTGTTTTGTGTCTAATGTTAATGAAATTTGGCTATGGCACCGGAGGATAGGACATGTAAACTTTGACAATCTGATCAGGATTAGTTCAAGAGAATTTGTCAGGGATCTGCCTAAAATCACAAAGCCCACCAATACTGTTTGTAGAAGTTGTCAATTGGGAAAATAAACAAGATGTAGTTTTAAAGGAAAAGAACAATCAACTACTAGAATGCTGGAATTGATTCATATAGACCTCTATGATCCCACAAGAATAGAAAGTCTTAATAGTGACAGGTATTTTATGCTTTTGATTAACGATTATTCTAGAATGACATGGGTTACTTTTCTTAGGGAGAACGCTCAAGCTCTAGATAGATTCAAAGTATTCAAGTCTAGGGTAGAGAATGAAGTGAACCTGAGAATCAAATGTTTAAGGTCTGATAGAGGTGGAGAATTCACTTCCAGTGTGTTTAATACATATTGTGAAGAGCATGGTATAAAGAGAAATTTTTCTGCTCCTAGAACTCCTTAGTAGAATGGAGTTGTAGAGAGGAAGAACCAAACTGTTCAAGAGACTAAAAGGACTATGATGAAAGAGGAAAATGTACCTGATCTATACTGGAGAGAAGCAATCTACACTTCTGTTTATATTCTTAATAGAGTTCAAATCAGAGGTAATAGCACAAAGACTCCTTATGAACTATGGATTGGAAAGATTCCTATCGTTAAGTACTTTAAGGTGTTTGGAAGTAGATGTTATATTAAAAGAGATGACGAGAACCTTGAAAATTTTGATGCAAGATGTGATGAAGGTATTTTCCTTGGATATTCAACTAATAGCAAAGCATATAGATGCTATAATAAAAGATTGAGAAAGATAGTTGAAAGTGCAAATGTGAAAGTTGATGAAGATATGCTCATACCAGTTGAAATAAGTGAAGTTGAACCAGATGAACCTATCTATGGAAAAATACAAGAAGAGAATAAGAAAGAAAAAGATAGATTGAAGAAGGAGAAGAGGAAGCTCCAAAACTTGCTCCTAAGACCCCAAAATATGTACAGAAGAATCATCCGAAAGAATAGATAATTGGAGACAAAGGAAAAGGTGTAACAACAAGAAGCAAAGTGGTAGAAGCTGAAGTAAATTTGTGTCTACTTTCCAAGATAGAACCTAAAATAGTGTTTGAAGCATGCAAAGATGAGAATTGGGTTAGAGTCATGAAAGAAGAATTATAGCAGATAGAGAAAAATCAGACATGGGAATTGGTTCCTAGAATAGAAAACAAGAATGTAATTGTACAAAATGGGTATTTGGGAATAAGTTGAATGAATATGGTGAAGTAGTAAGAAACAAAGCAAGGCTTGTGTGAAAATTTTATTCATAGGTTGAAGGAATAGACTTTGAGGAGACATTTGCTTCGATGGCAAGAATGGAGGCCATTCAGATTTTCTTTGCATTTGTTGCTCACAAAGATTTCAAGGTATACCAGATGGATGTTAAGTATGCATTCCTGAATGGAGAATTGGAAGAAGAGGTGTACATGGAACAACCAGAGGGATTTTAGTTATCAGATAAATTGGCATGATTTGTAAGTTGAAAAAGGCACTATATGGACTTAAACAGGCTCCTTGAGCATGTATGCAAGGTTGGACAAATATTTAACCCAAAAAAGGTTCAACAAAGGCTCCGCAAATAGTAATCTCTATTTCAAAGTTGAGGGAAACAAAATGTTGATAGTGGTTGTGTATGTTTATGATATTATCTTCAGAGGAAATGAGGGCATGTGCAAGAAATTTGCAGAGGATATGCAAAAGGAGTTTGAGATGTCTATGATTGGTGAGTTGAACTTCATTCTTGGACTTCAAGTTAATCAAATTGATAAGGAAATATTCATTTCACAATCAAAGTATGTTAAAGAATTATTGAAGAAGTTTGGAATGGATGATTCCAAACCGGTCTGTACCCCTATGGTGACTGGAGGCAAATTGAGTAAGAATGATGATTCTCCTAAATTTGATCAGAGCATGTATAGATCTATGATTTGTGGACTGTTATATCTTACTACTAGACTAGATATCATGCATGTAGTATGTTTGGTTGTCATATTTCAAGCAGAACCTAAAGAAACACATGTTACAACTTTGAAGAGGATATGCAGATATCTAAAAGGCACTCTGGATTATGTCTTGTGGTATCCTAAGGATATTGATTTTACTTTAAATGTTTACACTGATGCATATTGGGCTGGTTGTGTAGATGACTAGTAGAGTGCATTCCTTCTTGGATGTAGGTTGGTTTCATGGTTAAACAAGAAATAGGATTCAGTTTATTTATCTACTATAGAGGCTGAGTATATTGCAACAACATCTTGTTGTACACAACTACTATGGATGAAGCAAACATTGAAGAATATAGGTGTGATGTGTGATGATCCTATCCCAATCTTCTGTGATAATACAAGTGCAATAAATATTTTAAAGAATCTAGTAATGCATTCAAAGACAAAGAATATATCTATCATATATCATTTCTTAAGGGAGAAGGTGTTGGAGAATGAATTCAGGCTTGAATATGTGTCTACAAAGGATTATATTGTAGATATATTTACTAAGGCTCTTCCTAAGGATATTTTTGAGTATCTCAGGGAGAATTTGGGGGTTACCGCCCCTCCTTATTTGACCTAGGTGCACATAGATGTGCATCACTCTAGTGGATCTACAGATTCATCATCTATTTGGGTTGATGATTAGGGTCTACTCCTCAGGGGAGTAGAGTATATCATTTTTGTTGTATGATATGTGTATTGTCATGGGTGTACTCCTAAGGGGGAGTGATCAGATCTTTATGACTGAAGAATCATGTAAAAACTTTCTTTGCCATTGATGTCAAAGGGGGAGAGAGAATCATATGAAAAAACCTATCTATATCTCAAAAAGCTAAAAGGGAGAGAGAATATTGCAAGGAGAAGAGAGTGCAGGAAAGTTGTGTAGGCTTCTAATCTGAAAAAAGAAGAAGAAGAAGAAGGAGACTATGTATGCTATCTTTGATGATTTTTCACATCATGTGTTGCCATCAATGACAAAGGGGGAGATTGTTGCAAGTATGAATGAGAATGGTGGTGTTGTCATTGATGTCAACATAGTACAGGTTGTTACAGTGAAAGGAATCAATTAATTGTAGGTGGTACATGTATAGTTGAGATACTATAGAGATGTTGTGAGTACATGGATCTATCTTTATGATGTTGCAAGTGTGCTGATATGATGAGTTAGCAAGTACTTCTAAGAAAATTAATAAATAGTGAAGATAGAGTTGTGTGTGTGTTCAAAATTTTCTATGGTAATGTGCTCTACATTTATTATGTGTCGATCCTATGCTTGTGTGGATCTATAGTGTTTTTTATGGGCATCTTTGGGTGATATATCCTGAGTTATAGCTTTTGGGTTGATGAAGATTGAAAGTTGTGTTCACCAATTTGTGAACTGTTCTGGTAGAGTTGTTTGTCTGTGGACCGGGATAAATGTTTCTGCTCCATAGTCCTTTGCTAGTTTGTTTCAGATCTTGAAAATCTGGAAGAAGCCTTGCAATGGTGTTATCTGTGTTTGGGAAAAAGTGTTCATAGCTTGGTGCTCCGGAAGGCTAGTTCTAGAGTTACTATGTGTGTCTGTACAATCCCGGGTGGACTGTTGGAAAGTGATATGTATGAATATTATTGGAGTTGTTGCAAGTGAATTTGAAGGCATATAAGAGGTGGTCTAATGTATGGTGAAGCATGTTATGAAATCCATGTGTTATCTTCTTTTTGTGAATGCACGTACTTAAAAGTTCATTGGTGTTTTCATTAGGTTTGGTCGACCTGGTGTCGAAATGTTACATGAAGGATAAGTATCAATTAAGGAAGCATGTGATTGATCCAAGATGTTTTTTTGGGTCCTAGTTAAGTATTTATTTGGTTCACTCTCATTATCATCCACTGTGGGAATGTTGAGTCTCAGACCTAATTTGAATTTGTAGAATAAAGAGTGTGTAGCTGACCTTGGAGAAAGTTTCTGAGATCAAAGATGGTATAAATACAAGTCAAGATGTGAATTGTAAACGATAAGTGTGAGAAGGAAGAGTGTGTGAAAGTGAATTAAGGCATCATTATTTTAATGTGTTTGACTCCTAAAAGTAGTGAGCCAATGGTGCCTAGAATTCTTTGATCAAGGTTGTGAATGTGTGCAAGTTGTTGTGGTGGATCTTCTATTGCATTGAGATAATGTTCTCTATGTAACATTCTTCTTTCTATGTTTCTATATTCATAGGCAGTGAGCCTCCTTTTGGATAGTGAGTCCTATCTTGGGTCATGAGCCCTTTAGCAGCGAGCCTTTGTATCTGGTTTTTCAATTATTATTATATTGTGAGTTAATCCTCACTGTGGTTTTTCCCTTATTGTGTTTTCCATGTAAATCTGGTGTTTCTTGTGTTGATATTACTTTCTATTATTTTCAATTCATTCTCATAGTTAATAATAGATTAAAGTGGATGTGGAGTTAATAATTGTTTGAGATTTGTGAATGTGATTGGTGACAACTGATTCACCCCCCTCTCAATTGTCTTGTGCATTTCAACAAATGGTAAGAAACTAAAGTTCATAACAATGTTTAGAGGAAAACATGTGACAAAAGATAAGGGTTTCGAAGCTTGTTGAAGCTATATTTATAGACTTCAAGTGAACTCATTATTCTTGATCACAAGAATAGTCCAAATCATGCATCATCATGCATGATCAATAATAGTGGTTGTTGGCATAGTACCTAGGATGGACAGCCATATTCTTCTTGTCTAGAAATACAGAATAGTGGATGCAAGTGTCCTATCTTTTAAGAGAGATGATGTCAACAATTGTAAAGATATAGATGAGTTCATAGGGTGAATATGGGAATAGGATGAATGAGGGGGGGATAATGGGCTGAGAATAGGAGGGTAAAATAGGACAAGACCAAGAGGGGATAATGGAACATAGGATGAATTAGGATGTGTCTAGGGTTTTACTATAGCACATGAAGTTGGTTGTTGAGGTGTGCAATAGTAATGGAGAAGAGAGTTGGTCAATAATGAGTGGATGGAAAGAATCTTTTAATGGTATGTGTATAGGATAAAATTTGGATGGAGGTGGTATATCATAGAAGGGATAAAGAGACAGTACCAAGTGGGGATAATGGAACATATGGTGAAATAATAGAGGGTACAATGGGAATGGAGTCGAAGGGGTTTATGGAACATAGAATGGACTAGTAGAGATTAGTGGGATGGTCCAAGAGGGGATCGTAGAACATAGGGTAAAATATTAGATGTTAAAGGGGTTGAGATTAGGAGGGAACAAAGGAACATAAAGTGAATTAGGGGAAGATAATGGGACAAGACCAAGAGGGGATAATTGAACATACAGTGAAATAAGAGAGTTTAATGGTATCACAATAGAACGAGATAATGGAACATAGGATGGACTAGTAGAGATTAATGGGATGGCCTAGGATGGGATAATAAAATATAGCGTGAACCATTAGAGGTTAATGGGATTGGATTAGTATGGAATAATGGAAAATAGGGTGAATTAGGAGGTGTATAGGGTTTGACTATAGTACATGAAGTGGGAACTTGAGGTGTGTAGTAATAATGGAGAAGAGTTTTGGTCAATAATGAGTGGAAGGAAAGGTTTCAAGTGTAATATTATCTATATAGGATGAAACATTGACAAAGATGGTATAACATAGAATGGATAAAGGGACAACACCAAGAGGGGGTGATGGAACATAGGGTGAAATAATAGAGCATATAATAAGATGGGAGTAGAAGGGGATAATGAAACATAGGATGGAATAATAGATATTAGTGAGATGGGCTAGGAGGGGATCATGGAAAATAGGGTGAACTATTAAATGTTAATGGGATGGGATTAGGAAAGAATAAAGGAACATAAAGTGAATTAGGAGAAGATAATGGGACATGATCAATAGGGGATGATGGAACATAGAATGGACTAGTAGAGATTAATTGGACGAGCTAGGATGGGATAATAAAACATTTAAGGTGAACTATTAGAGGTTAATGGGATGTGATTAGGAGGGAATATTAGAACATAATGTGTATTAGAACATAATGTGAATTAGAACATAATGTGAATTAGAACATAATGTGAATTAGAACATAATGTGAATTAGGTGGTGTCTAAGGTTTGAATATAGGACATGAAGTGGGAACTTGAGGTGTGTAGTAATAATGTATAAGAGATTTGGTCAATAATGAGTAGAAGGAAATGTTTCTTGTAAGGATATGTGTATAATATGAAATGTGGAGGAAGGTGGAATAATATATAAGGTGTTAAGTGATATAAAATGGTTAAAATATGTGTGATGATAGGAATGGAAGAATGAGACGGATTTTTAATGGTAAATATATTTAGGATCTCACAAGACCAACCAAGCATGACACTCTTTAATAGATATGGAAAATAAGACATCATGGTAGATTCCTTACAACATAATTCATTCGTACATTGTAAGTCATGTACTCTTCATGTTTGGTTAAAATGTGTGGTGAGGAGGATGATACAAGTGATAGGTTATGGTATGGTGGAAGGTAAGAGTTAACTTGATTGAAAGGATGAGGTAGCCTAAAAATAAGCATGAAAGAAACTATATGAGAGACGATCTCCCACTATGATCTACCATCATAAAAATTAGCATGTTTCAATAACATCTTGTACAAGGAAAGTGGGTAGAGCTAGTGGTCATAGGGAAACCAAGGGATATGACAAGGGATTATTGGAATCATGGGCACATAGTACTAGTGAATACTAGGAAAGGTGATAAAAATAGCCATTTGAGAATAAATCATGTTCTTTGACGTATTTACCAACTAGCTATAAGTAGTAAGTAATCAATTATAACCTGAACTATTAATATTTTTGTGAGGCTATAATATGAGAATTGACACCAAAGAGAATATGAATTACACATAGAAAATAAGACATAATTTCAAATCCAAGATTTCAATTTCTTAATTGCACAAATTAGTCTCATTTTTTCTCCACTTCACATTCCTTCAATGTTTGTTTTTCTCATCAATTTTTTAGATTTGTATATGAAAAATTACCAAAACTAGCTAACATTGTTTTACAACACCATTAATGAATAAAGGTTGCCTAAGTGAAAGTTGTTTGAGGATGTGAATACTGAGGTGTGGAGCTCAAAGTTCCACCAGGAAACCATTTGAATCTAAAGCATGTTATGAGACAATCATTCAAATAACATTCAAATGTTCACATGCAATAATTATTTCTTTAATAATAGTTGCATACCTATGGACTCAATAACGAGAAAAAATAAGGGTCTACAAGAATGGTGCACATATCATGAACACTTCAATCCTGAATTTTCATCATATTGATTCTACCAATTTAGTTATTATTAAATTTCAAAATAGAATTAAATAAATAGAATTAAATGAACTTGATGAATTTTTCTTGAGTATCAATGTTGAATGTTTTATTTAGTAATGCATCTGTCATAACCATCACTTCTGCAGCTAATGTAGGATGTGTAGCTACATCTCGAGCACTTTCATAATCATACCTGAAAATAACATCATAAGCATGCCAATAGTGGGGTGGAACTTTGGGCCTAGAAGTCTCATCCACATCAGGCTTTACTAGAGGCCTCACGCACTATACAATGCTTTGAGTGAGTAAGCTAATCGACTCCATTGTTTCCACCTTGACACTGTCCTTCACAATGGAAGGAATGATGACATGCTCCACCATGGGTTTGGCCAAGGGTCTTAGTGCCAACTGTGGATTACGTCATGCACCTATTCTATCATGTGTGGAGCCCCCACCTCTACCCTGAAATTCTAAGATGTCAAAATAATTTGGCATCTTATTGAGGAGAAACTCACAATAGAGTTTCCTCAAAAAATTCTATGGTATCTCATGGTCATTGCATGGAGGTTGGTCAAAAATCATCCACCACCACTCCTAAAACTTATTTTTTGTTAATTCATGGTGGCACCAATGGATGTGGAACCTCCTGCATGCATGTGATAAAGGTGCATTGGTTCTTGGGTTTGTAAATAGGGCACACAAATCAACTTTGCTATTTTTTTTTTCACATCTACATATGAAATACCATAATCATAAAATTGCCTTAATTCATCCCTCTTATTCGACCAAAAAACTATTTTCATTCATTTCTCCCACATGTGATATAATTGACTTCAATGTTTCAAAAATCCCTCTCCTATAAGGGTGGGTTTCAGCATGCTCCATTAATCTTCCAATCAATTGTTCAATCTCTCTTTTGTTTTTTTCAATTTGATTTAAGATATTTTCTTGGGTTCCTTGAGGATGCCTATGAACTGATGGAGGGGTTTGATGTTGTTCTTGTTTGGGAGGCTCTTTGTGAGGGGGTGATTGTGAATTGTCAATGTTTGGAGGTGGAGATTGATTCCTTGGAAATTAAAACAAAGTTAGAAAAAACATATTTCAATCTACATTCTAATTCAAATTTGAAATAAAAACAATAGAAATAGATACCTTTTCGATGTCTTTTATGTCTTGGCAGTATCCTCATGAAGAAATATAAGAAAATTTTGATTTCCTTTTGGAAAGCACGACTTTAGAGAGCAGAAAATGATAGAACAAGACATAGGTTTGAGAAAAAATGCGTTCAAAATGTATTTTTTTAAAGGCCTTTTACATTTGGCGAGCACAAAATTTGGTGCTCACCAAATGCAGCACTAGTTTGGCATACAAAAAATGAGCAATTTCAGATTTTTCTTCAAAAGTGGAACCTTTTTTATTTCATGGATTGGTGCATTCACACCATCAATTGCATACATTCATGTTGCATCATATCGTAAAAAATAATGTGCATCACAAGCATCATATCATCACATCATATGCATCATCATCATATAAACATCTCATAAACATGTTCCTCCATACATCATCAGCATAAGCATAAACATGAAATAATAAAAGGCACATCATTAGTATCAATACTACATAGGATCATCTCATATATCAAAATAGTGATTGTCATGATACAAATCAAAGATAATGTGTGATATCATTAAAAATATATACAGGAGTCTATCCAAAACTAGGCAATGAATGAATATACATCACTAATTTGGTTGTACATCAAAAATATGTCTATGTACATAGAGCTATCCTCTACTCTTTTGGTCCTCTTGGTGGGAGGGCGGGTGACATCCTCTATCTAAATATAGTACTAGTGGCCCACCATGTGAGTCGCTCAAAGAAACCCCACTCTTGTGTGAAAAATATAGCTTTTGTCGATGTGGGGAACATCTCTATAGTATAAGGTCCTGTAATATGAGGCCTCTACTATGGCATTCCTATACAATGTAGCAAGTACCAATCCTTGTCCCTACACATGATCCTATATCTAAGTAGTAGCCTCAAGTTGCTATCTCATAGTTGTCTCATATGCAAGCTGTAGAGCCAACTACTAACTTTGTTGGCACTCTTGGTCATGCTCCAGTTGGTACTTATCTCTATCTATCCTAACAGTGTCTCCCTCTTGAATGGTCTAGTTTGTGTCGATTGTGAGCACATGTATACATTGATCCATAGGATCCAGACCCTATTGTTATTTTCATAGAGGTGGTGGAGGGGGTGGAGTCTGACTAATCACAAGAATGCATCCATCATGATGATTTTCCTCAAGAATCTATTTTCCTATCCCTTGGGACCTATTCGTCATGCGGTGGCTATTGAAAGTATATGTCCAATCACCTACCCTCATAATCTACCTCTCATTTTTCTTTGACCTACACCATGCCCCCATGTTGGATCTATGAGCCTGATAGGGGCATACTTTGCAAACCAAGCATCATAAGTAGTTGTGGTATCTCAATCATCAGGTCCTCCTACATAAACCCATGGCAATGGAAGTATATGAGAAAAATATTGGATGGCAACTTACAAATCCATGGTGTCTCCCCAATCTTTCTTGCATGTAGTACATGCATATATGGCTATGTAGGAGGGTGGGAATACATCCTGTTGGTCACCAAACTACCTGATAACCCTATCAAGAAAATATCTCTTGATGATATAATGGTGAAGACCCATGATCCATTGTGTCTATCTAGCATAAAAGAGCTCCTACTGGTCATCAACCCATGTATGGGCTTGAAGTTAGGGTCTCCATTTGAATGAGCTCATGTTGTCAATCACTAATCTCTAATACACTATCCCTATCACTTGATGTGATGGAGTGTAGCCATGGCTCTATATTGGTACACCACTGGCTGATCCTCATCAAAATTTTCCAATGCAATAGTAGGTTTGAGCATGAAAATGTTCTCCCAAGTCCAGATGTGCAGTAAGGTCACTCCAACCGATAAGTTACGTCCTCACATATACACCACCTGGTGCATATCATGGTATAAAGAAGCTAGAATCATGGGTCCTCATGCATATGTAGTCATGTCATCAACCATCTCCTCTAACACTAGACCCTAGCTGATGCTAAACCCTAGGATGCACCTTTCTGGAGCAAGAACCCCCATGATCATTGGTAGGGAGGTGGAATAAAGATGTCTCTAAATGCCATTACTCTACTAGTGCTGACATCATCACAAGGTGTTGTAATGATAGATAAAATATCCCTGCAAGATAGAACTAGGTTAGAACATGCACGCAATAATAATCCTATCAATCAATAGAATTCATAGGAGAATATGAAAGAAAAGGAATGAAACTAGAACAGTCTCACCCATTTCCCTCTTCCATGACTAAGTTCCATTGTACCTCCTAACTTGTTGTGATAAAAGAATGCCCTCAGATTTTTTTGTGCGAGCAAACTATAAATGTCTAGACCTAAACAAGGTTTGAAGGATTTATAAAAATGTTCTCTAATATGCAAATTATTAACTAAGCCTAAGATGATATGACAAATTCATGCTAATGAGATTGTAAAATACTAAGAGATAATAATGATTCATCCATCCCGAAAATGAGATCAAGATTGTCATTTTAAAGAAAATGCAATCTTGAATGGATGGACGAGATGAGAGATTAAGGAATGCCCTAGAATCAAAGGTCAAGATTCAATAAGGCAACTCTCAATTAGGGTTAGGGAAAAATGTCCACATGTGTGAATAAGATTTAATTAAATGAATTAAATCAAGACTGAATGTGACAGTTGAGATGAAATTAGTAAAAATCAGAAGACAAGAGGATGGGATTTTAGAAAAACAGTAATTTTAGAAATTACTTGATTTGTAGAAGAATAATTCCATTTTGAATTAAAATAATTCAAAATATGGATTTTGTGAGATAATAAGTAATTGATTTTTGAAATTAATTACTAAATGAAGAATCAGTTAAGTATGTGAGATATTTTTAAATGATTTGTTTTATTTAAAAATATAGAAGTGTCACATACAATACTTAAATAATTACAAATAATTATTTAATTTAGAAGAATTAGTTAATTAATTAAATAAATTAGCAAATCTATTTAATTAAGAGGATTTAGGAATTAGTGACACATTAAATAAATATATTTTAAATATATTCATTTAATAATCAGGAGGACATTAATGATAGAGATTAAATAAATAAGATTTTATTTAATTGCAAGAAGACTTTGATAATTAGTGACATTATTAAATAAATAAATAAGATTTATTTACTTAATAATTATGAAGAATGAGAGATTATGAATTAATTAAATAATTATGAATTATTTAATTAATAGTTGAATGTGGGTTAGAAACATAATTAAAATGTTATAATCATGTTATGACGAAAGGTGGTAAAATAGTGGTCGCAGGCCTAAGTCATTTTTAGGTGTCTACATTTGCCCCTCTTTGTCATAATTTTCTCACAAATCTGAGGGCATTCATTATACAGCAGAGTTAGGAGGTGCAATGGAAGTCAGCCATGGAGAAGAAAGGATTGGGTGAGAGCTTTCTTATTTGTTCTTTTGTTTTGTTTTCCTAAGCATTCTATTGATTTGTTGGATTATTAATATTGCATGCATGGTTAGACTAACAATTTGTTTTGCATAAATCCATCATTACATTGGTGAACTCGACATTCTAACACAATTTTGTAGGTTTCGTACAGCTTCAGATTTTTTTTTTGCAGGAACAGGTATGGAATGCCGCATTTTCCTTCTCGTGCGATGCAATCGCTCTGTTGCGCCGTATTCACCTTCGTGTGTGATGCAACTGATCTGTTGCACCGCATTCACCATTTAGAGAGCCACAACCGATATTCTACAATGCATTTGACAGGCAGAACCCAAACCGTAGCTACCGAGCCGCATCTGTCGAGCCGCATATGCCATACCGCGTCGCAAATGACTAGTAAATTTCATTTTTTTAAATTGTAATCTAGATCCGACGCATCCGTGGCCAATAATTGATCAATTTTTTTATTTTATTTTTGGATTAAAAAGAGCCAACCCTAGGATAGTCACCATATCTTAATTTTTGGTTAAAAATGAATCCCATGCATGTTGTGAAGCAATATCTTCACTTAGTTTAGATAATCTTCATTTGGGCTTAAAACTGAACATTTTTTTGCTGTGTTTATTGCGTAATAGGTATATGCTCTCCCCTTTACTGGGTGATCAAAAACCAGACTTACCCATCTTATCTTTATGCACTTTATGCTTTATTAAATCCTTTAGAAGGCCTGCTATAGTGGGAAAAAGTACTCACCCTACGAGAATGACCTAAGTGGGAACAACCAAAGCCAGGTTTTCCAACCCACTATAATCAAAAGTGAATTTTGGGAAACCCATATTCAATGGTAGTGTGCAAGATAACCATCCCCAAAACCTTTGTTCTAAAGATTGGGAGGTCTCCCAAGGGATTTTATCATTTTCCATGCTGAACGGAAACCTTGACTAAGAACCATAGTGTAGAAGCCAGTCATGTCAGTATCTAGACATTGTTTCAATCATAGTGCAAGGGGAGGGAAGAATCTCCCCCCAAGACACTCACCATATAATTGCCATGGATTGTTTTCTCAAGGGATTCGGTATCCACTTCCGTCACCTTGAGTACGCACCTAGAAAAGATAAAAACATGGGCGCCCTCTAGGGGGTGACATGGCTGTGTGAGTCGACGCAATTTTAAGATGTGGGTTGTGATTACAATGATGACCTTTTGACTTTTAAGAGTGAGTCTATTTGAAGTAATTTAGTTTCTATGTGTTTGCCAATTGTTTTCAAGCAAACTTTAATAAATTGAAACATCAACAATCTGGATCTAAAACTTGTCAAATCGGCCAAACTGCTTTCTATTTTCCAAAATTTGCTTCATGCAACACAATCGCTCTGTCGAACCGCAACCGCAATATTTTGAGCCGCAATCACTCTGCTAGGTCGGATTTGCAACATATTGAGCTGCAATCGCTCTGTTGGTTCGCATTTGCAACATCCTAAGTTACATTCGATAAATTGAACTGCATCTACCTGATACAATGCCTCATTCGCAACTTTGAACCACAATTTCTTACGGCTGAGCCGCATTTTCTCTCCTAAACTGCAATAGACCTGTCAAACTACATTTGCAATCCCAAATGCCACATTTTCCAATTTGTAGAGCACATGTAAAAATTCTACAACACATCTTCTTTAGTGCAATGCATTTGTTGCTTATAACGACGCATTTGATAGTGCACCGTATCTGAAACATTAAATGACGCATTTGCCAATTTGTAGAGCACATGTAAAAATTCTACAACACATCTTATTTAGTGCAATGCATTTGTTCCTTATAACGACACATTTGATAGTGCACCGTATCTAAAACATTAAACGACGCATTTGCCTATCATTCAAAAAAATAGATTTCCTATCAAAAACTAGAGGCCAAAATTTTACAACCAAATTTTCCTAGCATCTTTTTCTAGCAACTTCTATCCAAAACTAGGAAAGCAACTTGTCCAAGTCATCCGTCTTTGCATTTTGGTTTTCATCTAGCTTGTAATCCATCAACATAGGGAAAGTCTTAAGTCCTCAATTGTACACCTTTGGGATAGGCAAACTTTCCTTACTTTGTCAAACCTTTGTCTCAAAAATACATTGTCATTGGACCAAGTCAAAACAAATCAATCCTAAGTCATTTTCATTTGGTGAGCTATTTCCAACTCATAAGTCTAGTGTGGAAATCTCACCTTATCATTTTATCATCTTGTCCTTCAAATCAGTCCTTTGGCAACCAATATTGATACATTGGCCAAACTTTGAGTGGTTAGAAAACCTTTCCTAAAGGTCATTTGGCATAAGGCACTCAATACAACTTTGCATTTGACATTCCTTTTTGTCCTCATTATCGCTTTGCATAGTCTTAGTCCCATTCCATCCACCATCATGTCTTCAAGTCACTATGACATGCTTGCTAGTCGAATTGAACGCCAATTCATTAGTAATGGTCAAGTACAACTGGCTAAGGACTTCAACACACTATACCTCCAATCCAAGTCCAAATTCACCTCAACCTCTATTCCTCCATCCATCTATCCATCTTACCAACAATCCACAAGTCCTAGTCCTCTATCCATCTACTATCAAGAGTCCCATAACACCATCCATGGCACTAAGTCGCAACAAACTTCCATTAGTCATACCCACCCTAATGTTGACAAGGGAAACCAACCCTCCTTTAGTTCATTCCAAGCCTCCACATCATATCTTAGTCCTCCATCCACATCATATCCTAATCCCCCATCCATGTCATATCCTAGTCTTCCATTCATGTCATATCCTAGTCCACCACCCACGTCATATCCTAATCCTCCATCCACGACAAATCCTTGTCATGGATTCATGTCCTATTCTAGCCCATCATGCCTCAACCAAGTCCAAAACTCCATGTCCTACCGTAGTCCAACATACACCAATCCATTTCAAGACACTCCATTTGGTCATGAAATCACATTTAGTCATAGTCTCCAAAGTCCCATCCCATTTCATAAACTTGAGGATACATGCCAAGAGGCAAGTCCAAAGCACAAATTTATAACATCATCGTCATGTCAAGATCAAAGTAGTCCATCCCATGACCCTATCTTTAAATCCATTCAAGAAGTCCTCCTAGACAATCATGGCATACCAAAGACACCTATCCTTGGTCAAGATCTCATTTCCAATCATGACATTCAAAATGCGCCCATCTTTGATCAAGACACTATCTTTGATCAAGAAGTCCAAAATGATCCACTCTTTGAACTCTATGCCAGTCACAATCAAACACTTGAAGATGACCCTATCCAAACTTCAAGTATTGACACTCCCAAAAATAAGACACTTGACTCCACGGGACACATAGATGATCTACCACTAGAACAAGAGTCTTATAGCATGGACATATTTGTAAATGATCAAGCTATAGCTGAATTCAGTGGGCTCTGTGACAATAACCATGAAGACGGTTTTGACATAGACTTGGAAGCACCAATGAAATCGTAGGAGTCTGACATGTCACCTAATCAGACTGAAGATATTAATCAAAAATCTGTCCAACATGCCAGTAAAGCTACAACATCCTATCAATTAGGATCATCTAAGTTTTTCATAGCAGGTTTTCTTACAGATGAGAATATTTCAAGCATTAATTTCCCTAATAATGATGGGTTAGCATCTTGCTTCCAAAGTAACAAGTATCCCATCACAAACAAAATTTGTTAGAAAATGCATTATCAGGGAAAAGGATTAGGCCTACATGAGCAAGGAATCTTGGAGCCCATACAAAATCAAGCACATTACAGACATCAAGGTCTTGGCTATTCATCAGTCATAAAATCAAATGATGTTAGTGGTCCCTCCTCAATATTGGGGGCATCTTTATCTAAAAAAACATCAAATGGGTGTCATGAGTAGTCCTTGTCATAAGATTGTTACCAATACCCCTTCCCTCCTGACCCCAAACCATCATTCCATCACGAATAAACCTTCCATTTGGAACTGACAAAAAGTATTACAAATCGAAAATCCAAAACCAAATGTCAAAGGCCATGGAATCAGCCAAAAAGTCAAGTGAACTAAAATGTATCCCAAAACAAAATGGATCAAGTCAAGAATTAGGAAAAGAAAAGATGCCAAATACAAAAGTAAATCAAAATGTGGAGCCACAGAATAAGAGGACTCCCACATACAATACATGTCCACCTCCGTCAAAATGGCCATCAAGAAAGACATATAAAAATGTTGGTTCCAAACACTATCCTAACCCAACACCCAAAGTTTGGAGAATAAAAAACAATACATTCAAACATCCAACCAACCCATCCACGTCCACCATCATCCGTCATAATCCTACATCCTCCTTAAAGCCCAAACATCCCATGTCACAAATCCATCGCATTTTGGCAGCAACTCTTTATCACAAGGACTCGCATGGCACTCTATCATGATGTGCATATTTTGATAAGGCCAACTTAAGTATCAACAAGGATCACAATGACATCAATCAGCTATATGCAAGTGCTATCATCTTGACAAGGAAACTACTTCAGAAAGGTCATTATTGGCATGTCATGGCACCAGTCTCTACATCGGCATTATCAAAGGCTTCAACGTAGTCAGTGGTCATCTAAAGCATCAAGGCTATCTGGAAAAATTCAAAAAATACAAAAAAATTGTCCCTTGATAAAAACCTTGCAAACAGGCATCATGGTGACACCAAAAAGAAAATATCAAAAAGAGTAAAGAGAAAAATTTCATCCAATGGTGAAAACCTAGAAAACAGGTGCTTTGGATAAGTATCATGATGAAAACCTGGAAAACAAGCATCATGTGTAGAATAAATAATCTATGTGGACCATTACACTTGGGGGAAAGTTGTCTCATCTCCCATGCATTTCCTATGACATTTCCTTCCATCCATCTGAGCCCTATCATGTCCATCCATTTTCCCACCTACTTTGATCTTGACAAAGACTAAGGCACAAGCACAAATCATGCTTTGGGAAAACTCTTGACATGTCTATCTTTTGGTCATACAATGGTCACAAAATATCATGTCATTATTGGCATAGCCTCAGTATCCCCTATGCGACATCATCCTTGGAGACCATATGGGAATTCTCCTAGTCCAAGCCATCCATGTCTCCTATTCTTTTACCAAATCCATCCATTGTCCTTTTATACCTATCACCCATCTTGGTTTCCCTTGTCAATGGCCTAAGGATCCTCCATTATCCCATTTTAGTCCTCACCAGGACATTCCAAATGCAACAATATGGCACCCTAGCACATTATCCAAAACATTCATTGGCTTTGTCCCTAGACCTGCTACAGACTTTTTTTACTCTTGTCATTATCATTATCATCTTCACGTTGTTTTGGGATGTGTCCTTCCCACGTCAAACAATGTTGTCATCGTCATCATCACCTATCTGTTGGTATTCAGCTTGAATAGCAGAAAAATCATGGTTTTCCTTGGATTCATGTGCATCGGCATCATTCACATACATTTGTCACAATGTTGGTAAAACATAAAAAATTCCTAAAAATCGAAAAAAGTCTAGAAAAAAGTCATAAAAATCGTATAAAGTCTTGAAAAAAGACCTAAAATTTTGAAAATGTCCTAAGAAAATACAAAAACATCCAAATCAATGTCAAAATCCCAAAAACAGAGTCAATGTCTATCTTGTCAATCCAGTCAGTCTCATTAGTCAATCTTTGTCATTTGTCTGAACTATGTTGTCTCTACGCATTGGCTACGTAGGAAAGATTCATCTTTGAATCCCTGAGACATTAGGCTAGTCCTTTAGGTTTGTCAAAATAAAATCCTCTAAGTCAAACATGGTCGCCTCTGTCAAAATAGTCATTTGAAACATCAAGGTCAAAATTGATCAAAATCAAACAACATAGTCCAATCAATCATGTAGTCAAAATCAATTAGCTTGCCAAAGCATTAGTCAAAATGCTAATCTCGGCACTTTTTGGTCCTCTTCAAGATGTGTCCTTGGATGTGGACCTCATTAAAAGTGTCATTTTTCCTTTTCAGGATGTGTCCTTCCTGACTATAGGCATCATCAAACCATCAAACCGTCAAAACTATCAAGCTTTCAAACAATTAATCTTCGGCAAACAAACATTGGCAATACAATTAAATGGCTGTTAATTTTTGGCTATTTTGTCTTATCTTTTTATTGGCTTGTCTTTTGGTCATGTTACTAGCTACCTCGAGGATTTCCCATGAAGGATTTAGAGGTGCGATGACGTCTCATAACCTATTTTGTTTTCTTTGACTATTGTCTGTGGATTGTCTTGACAAAAAGACTGGGGCAAATTGGCCTCTAGTATGAGTTAGGACATTCTTTGTCTACGATTGTCTGTTTTGCAAGTGGATGACCTTGCACACCTTGGTCTACATCATAACATGGTGTTTGTTGTCCATTTGTGTCATTTTTTTTTATTTTTTACCGCCCAATGATCATTCAAGCAACACCTATTAGTACCTTGGCAAATATTGAAGGATTCTAACATGCATTTCATTTTCGCACTAACTTGCATTTCCTTCTATCCTAAACATTCATCTTTTTCTCTCTACCATTTCTTTGACTCGTCATATTCTAGTCTTCTCATCAATTTCGAGAGCACACCCATGTTCTTGGAACCCAATTGTCCTCTCGAGGGGGCATACCGCTACCTCCTCATCATTCTTCCTCAACTATTTTGCACTGGGGCATGTTCTGGACTTGTTTTTCTTTGCCACAATGCGACAAGTTGCATTATGACAAAGAGGGGCAAATGTAGACACCTAAAAATGACTTAGGCCAGCGACCACTATTTTACCACCTTTCGTCATAAACATGATTATAATATTTTAATTATGTTTCTAACCCACATTCAACTATTAATTAAATAATTCATAATTATTTAATTAATTCATGATCTTTTATTCATCATGATTATTAAATAAATAAATCTTATTTATTTAATATGTCACTAATTATCAAAGTCTTCTTGCAATTAAATAAAATCTTATTTAATTAATTAATCCCTATCATTAATGTCCTCTTGATTATTAAATGAATATATTTAAAATATATTTATTTAATGTGTCACTAATTCCTAAATCCTTTTAATTAAATAGATTTGCTAATTTATTTAATTAATTAACCACTTCTTCTAAATTAAATAATTATTTGTAATTATTTAATTATTGTATGTGACACTTCTATATTTTTAAATAGAACAAATCATTTAAAAATATCTCACATACTTAACTGATTCTTCATTTAGTAATTAATTTCAAAAATCAATTACTTATTATCTCACAAAATCCATATTTTGAATTAATTTAATTCAAAATGGAATTATTCTTCTACAAATCAAGTAATTTCTAAAATTACTGATTTTCTAAAATCCCATCCTCTTGTCTTCTGATTTTTACTAATTTCATCTCAACTGTCACATTCAGTCTTGATTTAATTCATTTAATTAAATCTTATTCACATGTGGGCATTTTTCCCTAACCCTAATTGAGAGTTGCCTTATTGAATCTTGACCATTGATTCTAGGGCATTCCTCAATCTCTCATCTCGTCATCCATTCAAGATTGCATTTTCTATAAAATGACAATCTTGATCTCATTTTCGGATGGATCATTTGCTTAATCTATTTTATTATAGGCATTCTCATATCTTAGGATTTTTATTATTATTTGCATACTAGGATTGAATTGCTAGTTGCACATTAGTTTATTTTACAAATCCTTCAAAGGCATTGCTAGGGCTAGACACATATAATTTGCTCACAAATCTGAGGGCATCATTTATCATACCAAAGATTGAGGAGGTATAATGAAAGTGAACCATGGAGGAGAGAAGTTTGGGTGAGACTATTCTAGTTTCATTCATTTTTCCCTTATTTTCTAATGTATTTCATTGTTTGATGTTTTTATTAACATGCAGGTATTACTAATCCATTGTTGATCTTCCAGGGATTTTTATCTATCATTACAGGTGTATGAAAATCTCCAACATATGTGCAATGAACCCGAAATTGATGGCACCTAAGAATAAGTTTTGATCATCCCCAAAATGAGTTGCTAGTGATAGGATTCTAGGTCTCCTCTCACGAGACTATAACAGATGATAGATCTTCTACACACATCACACATACAACATCAAATTTGATAAAAAGAAGAAAAAATCTAATTCTATAATCCTAAACAAACAAGTATGCCACATCTAAATAAGTGTGTGGTGTTGTCAGATTTTCAAGTGCACTGCTAAAAGATATATGCATTGTTATTTAGTAAGTGTACAGCATTGGTGTCTTTTGTAGGCACACCGCTAAAAGCAAGTGCACAACATTATCACAAATGTGTTGCACTAGTTTAATTGACAAGTACATGGCTAAAAAAATGTGCATGACACTTCTACAAGTGCGCTTAGGGTTTGACACATGCATTACAGCAAGTGTGTTGCTCTAGGAGGCAACAACTGCAGGGTATTTGACAAGTGTGTCATTGGCAACACAAGTGCACCGCTAACTATAACAAGTGCACCGTTGAAATCGTAGCATAGTTGTTAACCATTTTTGCCCTAAAAAATAATCCATAAAAAAATGTGCAAGTGAAAAAAATTGAGGTACGTACTGGGGGTCCTACATCAACTAGGCACTAGAACTCACATACTCGATCTACGAGGTATAGCGAGAGCGCACAATCAACTATCATGTTAGGTGCTCTAAAGGGTTTCTCTCACAATCTCTCAAATTTTCAATCTCCAAGTGTGAAAATGAATTAGAAAATACCATTTAGCCCCTATTCATGCTTGAAAATTAGGGTTTTTAACCTCATAACAAGGTGCAAACTTAGGGTTTTGTCCTTTTTTCTCTTTTTTTGTGCTTGATAGCCTATTTTAAGTGTTTTTCAATGTATTGGAGCTTATTTTCGAATCCTCTTTATAGTTGAATTGGTCTTATTTTTTTGTCACAATCCTAACCTAAAAATTGAGATTTTCGATTGATCTCTCAAGGGGGTAGTATACCAACATTATTCCTTCTACTGGGGCATAGTGGGGCATCCAAAAAATCATGAATTTTTAAATTTTTGATCTAAGAAGCAACATTTATTTGAGAAGCATCAGTTCTTTGAACCAATGTAGCAGGTACCTCACTTCAAAGAATAGAAAAATGTAGACACATAAATATGTCCTGATCAATATCACACATTTGATTTGATTTATTAACATCATTCATCCTAATTCAACTATTCTCATCCATTATAATTGTATAATCCTAATTGTTTGGTTAAATGCATCATTTTCATCTATTAATCAAATAATTGACATTAGTAGATTAATTCACCTCGCTCATGCTAATTTTCATCCTGTTTGATTGAATAATGGGAATTATTTGATTAAATCCCTTAATTCATCTCATTTGCTTAAATAATATTAATTCTTTAATTAAATGTCATTAATTCCTCTTTTTAATTAAATGAGCTAATTGTTTAATTAAAGTCCTAAATTCCCTCATTTTGCACAATTAAATATCTTAATTATTTAATTGGCTAATATCTTCTAATTCCTCCAATTTCTCCCACTTGCAAGGGAATATTCTCAAGAATAATACTCTAATTATAATTTGAATATTTCCCTCCAAATGGAATATCTTTCAATAAGCTTCCAACATTCTTCCTAAAATTAAGGAACTTGCACATTCCAATTCAATTACAACCCTTGATTAACTTGATCAATCCACATGATGTTTATATCTCATCCATAGATTGGAATCCTTGATCCATGTCATTCCTTCTCATCTATTTGTATCCTTTAACTAAGCAAATTGATCCTAATTGATCCTAACCATTGATTCACTAAGAAATCCTATAAATAGTTCCCATTTTATGAGTTATGGATCCATGAGCATTGAGAGAAATTACACTATAGTCAATTTGATCTTCATCTCTTAGATAATTTATCCATTTCTCCATTAAAACATCATTTCAAGCTTGCTTTAACAATGGGATTAGGAAGGGGCTAATCATTTCACATGAATTCAGCCCTAATCCCCCAATGGGATCAAGTTTGCAAGTGTAATTATGTTTCCTTTTATCATATTTCTTTCAATTTCATGTTTAATGGCTTCCTAATTAGATTTTCAAAGATTTCATTGGCAATATAACTTAGTTAGGTTCATTGATTGATTTGATTGTTCATTTCAGTTATATTTGGCCTAGTGAATATTCATGTAAACACAAATAACCCTACTCCCTACAACTAGGTTATTTCACATCTTCTCTTTCATGAGATTCAATGGGTGGAACATAAATTTATCAACTAGCTTACTATATTTGATATATACATGTGAAAAATACAAAAACACAGTGCATACCATATCATTTGCATAATCGCATTCATCTCATGTATCATCATAAAAGCATCATCCATAAACGCATAGAATCATACATCATCATCGCATTAATGCATCCATACATAAAACATCATGTGAACACATCATAGATCACCAATCACCGTTGCACATCATATATAACCTCAAAATAATAAGTCAAGTGTACAATGACATCAAGAAATGAGAAATGATACATCATCAAAAATGGCAAGATCATCATCGGATCTCGGAATAAATTAGTGTATTGTTACTCAAGATGGCTCCACTGCAAAATAGTAGCCTAGTGAAACTCTACTTTCTACTTAAAAAAAAAAAATGGTAAATTTTTTATAACCCTTGTAACCTAGGTTGTTGTGAGCCAAACCCTAATGTTGGGTGTGCACAACAGAATCTACACACCCGTATGATGTGCCCTTCTTCTCCCAACCCTCAGGTGGTATATTGACAATGGTATTTCACAAGCTATATCATCGTTGTATATCAAACACCATTGTGTTGGTGCATGGTTGGCATTTTCATAAAGAGATTTCTAAAATAATATATATATATATATATATATATATATATATAGTTGGGTGTTTTCTAGCATAAATTTTTGGGCACGTCACTTGGTATCAGAGCTCAGGTTGCAACATTGGGTACTAGAAATAAGATGGGTCTTAGCTAATATGTATGTGGTCATAAAGTGAATCCTATTGCAACAATTATGTTTTAAAAATGTCTTCAACCTAATAAATTTTGAGGGTCTATCCTATGTGGAAATGTTGGAATCTAATTGCAATTAACCATCTCTATTAAAATTTATAAAGGTGTGTTAGACAAAATTTAAATATTTTATGTAATTAATTAATGATAAGTAACTAGAAATAACTTAATCTTCCAAAGGTGAAACCCTCAAGGATACTATGATTATGCAAGTGATGAGAATGTGTTAGTCCACCTAATAAGATTTATCGAACCTATCATCATTTGACACTTTCTCTTTTGAACTTTAAGAAAGTAGATATTGTTTGTTAAATATGGTTATTAGGGAATTTGATGAGTTAGTGAAATAATATGATTCACTTCAATATCTAAGGAACCTAAATTTTTCTACGAGAAAGGACATTAATAATGTTGGTAGAGAATTTGAATTATTTGAATGATTGTGGATAATAAAGTATAACCTAGAATAATTAAATAAATTATTGTTGATTGCATAGTTCAAGTTTAGAAAAGAAATCATTTCTTTCAAGCTTAGTGAATGTAAGGGAGTGTTTAGAGACTATTTATTGATTCCTCTTAGTGAACCTTAGGCAATGTTTAAATTCAAAATCATAGCTAAGTCTTAAAAAAAAGAGATGAAGATGGGGTTAGTGTCTAAACTGGAGGCAACATAATTAAGAAGTATTAGCTCAAACTGAGGTGTTACTAAGAATTTTCTAAAATTCCCCTCAAATACCCTTAAAATGAAGGATTGATTTACCCATAACTGTGCCTAGCATGTTGCAATCCCTAGTTGTTAGAGTGAGTTATTCATAAGTTTGACTTATGAATAAACTATATGTTCAACAAAGTCTACCACACTAGAAAACTCATAACTCTCATCATGTATGCATTTGAAACACCTCTAATATTAATTAGAGAATGGGTAAAGAGAAAATTGAGGATATAAATTTAGAAGTGCATAACCCTTGGTTCTATGTAATGATATTTATTTGCAACTTAAGGATGTGTTGGAATCAATCTTGTGCTTGTACCTTGAACATCAGTAGCTCATCAGCCTCCTAAAACTTATTTAAATCATGATTCAATATAAGAAAGAGTCCCGCTATTGAATGTTTGAAATTTTAAGGTAAGTCAACTTATGGTTGGTAGATAAGATTGTGTGAATTAAGAACATCAACTAATGATTGAAACCTTACATTGTATAGTAAATCCTATTTAAAGAAAAGGTGAAAACTGGATTTTACCTAAAATTGAAGGTTGAAACTTTAAAGTTATTTAAACACTTTTAAAAACAAATGGTGACCTAGTAAACTTAATAGAGATTTAGAAACAACCACACCCTTATGTTCTATTGTTAAAAGAGTAAATAGAAAACAAAACAATTTGATTACTAAGATTCAAGCCTAAGTTGAATGCATAGAAGGATTAAATTAACATTTATTTGTGGGGTTCAATAAATATGGTATTTAACTTATTTCCTTATAGTAATTATACATAAATTATTTGTGAAGGGATCTTGTCAAAATATGAAATTAGAGTTAAAACATCTCTACTTTCTTGTACCTTGCTATAGACTAAAGAACTTGATAGAAAATAAATATGAAAAGATAAACATTAGATAGGAATTAACCACCTATGTGAGTAGGTGTTGTCCTTAAAGGATGAGGATGATTAATCAATTGTTTTACTTTAAATTTTATAAAAAATTATGTGTGATTTGAGGTAAATTAAGTGGTCGGGAAAATAAAACAAACAAAGATAAGTAAAATCAACTAATGTTGTGTGTTGGATAGTACTTATACACATGAATACAATGGGGAAAACATATAGGTAGTCAAAACTTCTAGGAATTATTTTTTCTCATTATTCATCTTTAGTAGGATAGATGGGACTGTGATCACAAAAATGATGATTATAACATGTGGTTAAATGGTTCAATCTTAATTAGAAAAATGTAAGATTCGTAAAAAGATATTAATAAGTTGTGAGAATTATGATTCCATGATTTATCAATTGTTTTATGCATTGAGTGTGCTTTCTTTTCTCATATTGTAATGTTTCAAATGAAAATGGTTATCTATCTTCCTTAATAAGTAGGAAATCTTCTTTAGCATGTCATAGAATTACCTACATTGATCTATTGTGAATATAACAAGCATAGTTGAATAAAAAAGAAAAATGGTATGAATAAATATAGAAAATCAATCTTGATTTTAAATATGATGCCAAACACTAATTCAATAAGAAGGGTAGTGTGGTGAACCATGTATTGTTAAGTTCTAGGTGGGTGGAGTAATATACCTAAGCCACAGTTGCACATCTTGTAGTCATTTCTTGTACTTATACAAAGTAAGTAAATGCTTCCAAAAATTGAGATGAAAAGTGAATATTTTTTAAAGAAAATAGAATGTGTTTAAGTGCATCATTCCTGTTTTATAATATGGTGAATTTTGTAAAATGCATTGTGTGGTGACATGTAAAGTGAAACTAGTAAATGTGTTGTGACCCAAGTATGAGATACAAGGTATCTGACTTGGGATAAGGGTGAGGGACATCAAGTATGATCCCTTATGTTGTACCCTTTGTGATGGTCCGTTGCGTAAGACAGTTAGTTGTATAATGATGTAAACATGATATGTGTGGATGGGTGCCTACTAGAAGAAATGTGATGTACTCATTTGTGAAAATATTGTTCGTATGTTAATTGTGTACCCCTAGTGTATGGCTCCCCTACGGGATTGAGATGCCTGCTAGTGTAAATAGGGGTTGAGGAGTGAGAGAACTCCAAGTGGGAACTCCATGGTTTCCCTTGGACATGTTACTAACCTACTCCCCCACATATGAGAACCACACTTGTTGGTTCATAGTGCAAACCTGCTCTTTGATGTTTACAACCCATGGGTAAAGGATGGAATTAGTTGGGTCATATTGATCACAGATTTTGGATATTTCAGCATTGTAGGGCATTGATACTATGTGGAAGAGTCTACCATGATATTGCACGCTATCAAATTTATGTGGTCAGGGACCACTAGCTATTGCATGCTATTATACTTATGTGGTTAGAGAACCACCATTCCCCTCCTCCCCTTAGGTGGCTTTATCAAAGTCATGTGGTGCTCGTAATGTGAAAGTTTTATTGTTGAGATATGAATTATTGGTAATTTCTTAATTGATGTTTTGTTTTATTATATGCCAGCAGTGTTAAATTTTATATTTCTTTTACTGGGGCTATTTAGCCATTTGAAGGTTGTCATATTCCATTGCCTCAAGGACTTATTTAATTTTTATTTTTGAGTTAATATTGGAATATTTAAATGCAATTGTAGCTGATCTTTATTTGGTTTTCCTCTTGAATTTATAATTTTATTTATTTATTTAAATGTTGGATTATGATTTTGTGTTTCTCAGTTTGAGGCTTCTTATTTTTTTCTAACTATTGGCAAGTGTGGTGTAATATCTATAAAACTGCCATATCCCAGGGGGTTCCCTGGCAAGTTATAGAGGGTAGTAGATGCGCTAGGGAATTATGAATTATTTGAAAGGGGTTGCAAATGGGACCGGTATGGGACAGTCATCAATCCATTCTTCCCCTAGTTCTATGATTATTCTTTTTGTACCTTCCTCTTGGAGGCTAACCCCCTTACACAAACAAGGGAAGGTTCCTACGAGATGTATGGAAGGGTCCTTAGAGAAGGGCCTTGAAACCATCTTTCCTAATGGCTATGGTATCCAAGAATCTCCATCCTTGTAAACCCCAATGTGTGAGCCTTGTGATGTGAATTATGTGTAATTGTTGTGATGTATGGGAAAATTTGTAAATAAATGATGTGGAAATACTTGTCTGCTATATGTGAGAAAGAAAGTGAATAAAATTGGGACTACTATTCTTGAGACATGAATTTATATGGGAATTAAAATATTTTCTAACATCATGAGTGATTTTTATGATGCAAAAGGGAACCTTGAATGGTGTCCAAGGATGTTAATTTTTTTGATATATATTGGTGTAAATTTTTTTTTAATTGAGAATGTTAACTACATGGATGACTACTAACATTTGTTATATTATGACTATATTGGATAAATGTTCTATGGTGATTTTTTTCTAAGAATTCGAATGATTGATTCATGGAAGGGATGTCTCTAATGTGTATATGCAGTTGAATGATTGATTATTTTATTAAGAAAAGAGTAATTATTATGTTTAATAGATTTATGTGCATTGCAATATAAAGACTATGTTTTAGACCCTAATGATTTCTAGGAGGAAGTCTAAGCTAAGGAGAGGGGGATGTAAGACCCCCACTTGTCTTGTGGTCATTAAAGTCTTAATCCATCTTATGCTTTCCTAAATGGATGGTAAGAAGTATTTTGGATGATAAATATTATGATTATGTGACATATTCTTGCATTTCATTCTGACATTTTTATTGACGTTACCATGAAGAAGTTAGGACTCGTGAATTGTGAATGTAAGTTGAAATTGTAAATGAAATTATTGTACAAATAAATCTTACTTCAACTATTGGATTTATGTGATATACAATTGTTGCTTATGGTTTCACTTGTAATGTGCAAGAAAGGAAGAGTGTCAGTACGAGAAGGCAAGACCATTGAGAACACATTGAAAAGACATCTCCTTGTGATCACGAATTTGACCTTATTTTTGGGGCTTAGAAATAAGTAAAGTTAATATGTTGGTAAATTAAGGTGGTGAGGGTGATATTAAAGGGGTAATTGATTATGTGTTATATGGGTGTAAGTGGGGCTAGGGGTTGGGAACCCTTATCCAAGTGTGAAACTCGGATGAAACCTTAAGTGGGTCTTTAAAAAAGGTTGTTAGTCAATTTCCTTGGTTTGGATGCAAAAATAAACCCCCTAGAGTCTATACCATAGTGGTAGGGGTTAATTGGGTATGCAATAGGGCCCCAAGGACATGATTTAACTCCTAAAAAGTCCTCATAATGAGGAGTGACTAATTTTGAAGAGAGGAGGAGAGTAAAGAGATGGAGGAGTTGTCTAAGTGCATGTTACCCTCTTTAATGAGGAAAGACCCTCACTGATGAAGGAAGGTACACTTCACACCTCCCCATTCAAGGTTGCAAGTGGAAAAACACCTATATATCTGGGAGAGGAAGAAAGAGTGGGGTGTTACCCACTTCTCCACTTGGAGAACTTAGTGGAGATGGTAGAGAGAATGAGACGAGGAGAGGAGTCCACTTCTTTGGAAAGATAGTGATTACGATGCCTTTTGGAGTGGAAAGATGGATGGAGGAGCTCAATCCCTTCACCTAAAGAAAAGAGATAAGTTTTCCCTACTTTCACCCTCCCTTGTTTTATTGTTGAAAGATGTGAGCCTGTTTTATATGATTCATTGTTGAATTTATTGAGTGGAGGGTCCATAGACATGTAATTTGATGTTATGGCATGTTATTCTTTTTATAATTTGTGAGAGGACTTCATTCATCTCATTGGGGTTGACATATTTTCTTGCTTGGGGGTATGGCTAGAGCCCACGAGGCTCCATGACACCATTATGGTAAGGTGGAGAGCAAGTCTTAATCAATTGTGTGTGATTCATTGTACTTCTTTAAATCTGTTTGTAATATGGAAGGCTGGTATTTTAATGTACATGTAAGAGAGTGGAAATGATCAAGGCTGAAATTCATTTGTATGCAATAAAGTCAGTCACTTTCAATGTTATTTGTAGCAATGCATGTTAAAAAATGATTGTTATATTTTTTTTAATGAAGAAATGAAAAAAAGAAGAGAGGAAAGCCCTTATATAATGGTTTTTCATATATCTCATTTCCATCTAATGTTGTAAAAATGAGAGCTTAAGTAAATGGTATTTTATGGTGATGAAGGGAAGAAATTTCCCCTTTATACTTGTTTCAAAAAGGGGGAGTTTGAGACAAAAAGAGACCTCTATTTGGCCTTTGTAAAAATATTATGTAGAGTTGAGTTGTATATTTATTTTAAATTATTTTTAATTTCTCTTTATTTAAAACAACAAAAAAAATATAAAAAATAAATAAATATTTTGAATGCCTATTCTACTAAAAAAAAAAACTCTGTTACATGCTTATTCATCAGTACCTAAAGAAATTTTTCTAGATATTGTCTGATTCAGAGCATGGAGGGCTTCAAAAGGTTTCAAAAAACACATAACAAAGTTCTTGACTAATCAACCAAACATTCACAAACTCTCCTTCATATTTCATCTTGATTACAAGGCCTACAATGCACCAAAATCTCAATGAACCTCCAAAACACATTGGACATCCCAAATATGATAGGATTAAACCAAAAAAATGGTTTCCCAAACCTAATGTCTTCAAACAATGGTGGTTCCACACAAGAGGCAAACCTTCCTACTAGCTTTCAAGAAATAAACAGTCATTTGTAACTTTTAATAAGACCTGATATCCTGATTGTAAAAACATATTTGAGTACCCATTTTCCCATTCTAAAATATATCCAAAATTTAGGTATGGTTGTTTTGTAAAATGTGGCCCAAATTTTGACTATCCCATTTTTGGGAAGTGGCTAACTAGACTTGTAACAATAGGGGTTTAGTGAATCTATTAACTCCAAGGCTTAAAAATCTCAAAAAAAACTTCAAACAATTCATTTAGGACCTATAAATTCTCATCAAATCATTAGCCATTCTTTCCCAAGGGCATTTCTTCAAACCCTAATCTCTAACCACCTCTTCTTCTTGCACAAAAACACCCTGTTTCAGCCTAGGGCATCAAGATACTTGCCCAAAATCTCATCTTCAAGTCCTAAAATTTAAATAGAATAAAATATTATGTCAAAATAGACCTACAAACCAGAAATTAGGAGTTTTCACTGTGCCAAATTCATTTTATGCAAATTTCTTTCTCGGGTTCCTATGATAGGGTTTCTGGATAGTTTTTAGCAAAATGCTCATAACTTTTGCAAAACAAAATGAAATGACCCCAAACCAAAAGAAAAAGTTTTTTATTTAATTTATTTACAATCCCCATTCCTTCCCTTTCATGTTTCAATTTTTAAAATCCGTACAAGAGAGGTTTTCTATGCAGAAAATAGTAAAAATCTGAACATTACAATCACTATTTTAATCATAACTTTTGCAAATCATGATGAAAATCACTAAAAAAAAAGCACCAGAAACTAGATCCATCCCTCTATCATCCCCAATTGGATTCACACCTTTATCAGTCCAAACAATAATTTACCATTCAAGGGAACTGTCAAGAACACATAAAAAATGCAAAAATTTAGGGTTTCATTGCTCCAAACTTCCTCCAAATCATTCCATCTTCTTTACAATGATGGATTCGGGTTTTTTATGTATTTAAAAACTTATTACAACTATTAACAACCCACTAATCAAATTATTAACCACCTTGACTCTTCAACTTCCCATTCTTGCACTTTTGTAATTTTGCACTATGACAATTTGCAAGAATTTACAATATTTAACCAACCATCACCTATAAACCTAATAATGACTCAAAACACCTTAAATAAATTGGAAATGGTCTTTAAGACCTTATTACAATATTAAAACATCAAACTTAAATCAAAACCCCAAAGTTGCCTCATGGAGGCACAAACTTGCCATGGTGCTCCTGCACCATACTCTTGGCCAAAAGAAAATTCAAAGCCCTCTTGAATTAAGAGTAACAACATGTATCCACCTCTGAATTCTCCTCCTTGATGCCTTATATGCTCTACCATGTGTCTTTCTTAAAGCAGCTCCATGGAGTCTTCATCTTGAACTTTGGTTTTTCCTTCTATACAACCTCAACAAGAACTATGTATACTACTTCCTTACTCTTCCTCCTTTTTGGTGTATATATGATCTCTTCACCTTTGGTCCCCACTTTTCCCATCTATTTCTCTACCTCCAACCTTGCTGCCTTGTTAGGATCACAAACCTCTAAAGTGCAAAAAACTTAAAATCCATTATCCTCCTTGAAAATCAATGAAGAAAACATCATACCTTCATACCTTTGAGACCAACTTTGATCCTCCAAAATCAACTCATCCTTGACCTTAACCAAATCAGCTTTTGACACCATTTCGATATCCTCTTTCACTGAAATCAGATCAAGCTTCACACCCGTTGTTTCAAAATCTTCATGGTTTGGCATGGCTGCATCCCTCATGGGTTTTTCTTCCTCTACCACCATCTCATCTTGCTTGACTGGTTCCTTGCCTTCTTCCATCAGCAATGGCTTCTTTTCATCTAGTTTCAATGCTTCCATTTGTCTTCTCTTTTGAACAATCTTTCTAATAGGCCATGTAGTCTTTCTCTTAACTGATAAGTGAAAACTTGACTTTTGGCTTGCTAATTGCTCCAACTGATCCAACTCAACCTTCCATCTTTGTACCATCCTTTCTCTTATCTCTTCTAGTTGTTCCTTAGCCTGCCTCAATTCTCTAATATCTTGATCAATCTCCATTTGCTCTGCCTTTTTTCTTCTTCATCTCTTTTTCCTCTTGTTTCTTCTTCCGTGAACCCTACAAATATCTCTTCAACAAATCCATTCTTCTATCTTTTCCAATCAAGTCTCTTTCAACTTGCTTCTCTTGTATTTGTGACACCTCACCCAGGTTTCCTCTCTTCTCCACTACCTAGTCTCTTGGCATCCAGGTTCTCTCTTAACCCGCAAAAAGACAACACACACACAACACAATCTTCCTTTCCCAGAGTCTTCTATCTCTTATACCAATTGATGTAGAGTATGGAGGGCTTCAAAAGGTTTCCAAAAACATAGAACAAAGTTCTTGACTGATCAACCAAATATTCACAAACTCTCCTTCATATTTCATCTTGATTACAAGGCCTACAATGCAACAAAAGTGGTTTCAAGACACCAAACTCTCAATGAACCTCCAATACACATTGTACATCCCAAATATGATAGGATTAAACCAAAAAAATGGTTTCCCAAACCTAATGTCTTCAAACAATGGTGGTTTCACACAAGAGGCAAACCTTCCTACTAGCTTTCAAGAAATAAACAGTCCTTTGTAACTTTTGAATAAGGCCTGATATCTTGACTGTAAAAACATATTTTAGTACCCATTTGGCTGTTCTAAAACATATCCAAAATTTAGGTATGGTTGTTTTGGAAAGTGTGGCCCAAATTTTGACTGTCTCATTTTGGGAAGGGGCTAACTAGACTTGTAACAATAGGGGTTTAGTGAATCTCTTAACTCCAAGGCTCAAACCTCTCAACAAAAACTTCAAAACTTAATTTAGGACCTATAAATTCTCTTCAAATCATTATCCATTATTTCCCAAGGGTATTTCTTCAAACCCTAACCTCTTAACCACCTCTTCTTGCACAAAAACACCTTGTTTCAGCCTAGGGCATCAAGATACTTGCCCAAAATCTCATCTCCATGTCCTGCAACTTATATAGAATCAATTATTATGTCAAAAAAGACCTAAAAACCAAAAATTAGGAGTTTTCACTATGCCAAATTTATTTTATGCAATTTTCTTTCTCTTGGGTTCTTGTGATAGGGTTTCTAGATAGTTTTTAGAAAAATGCTCATAACTTTTGTAAAAAAAAATTAAATGACCCCAAATCAAAAGAAAAAGTTTTGTATTTTATTTCTTTATAATCCTCATGTCTTCCCTTTCACGTTTCAGTTCTTAAAATTCATACAAGAGAGGTTTTCTATGCAGAAAACAGTAAAAGTCTGAACATTACAATCACTATTTTAACCATAGCTTTTGCAAATCATGATGAAAATCACTCAAAAAAAAGAACCAGAAACTATATTCATCCCACTATCATCTCCAATTGGATTCACACCTTTATCAGTCTGTAAAATAAATTACCATTCAGAGGAATAGTCAAGAACACATAAAAAATGCAAAAAATTAGGGTTTCATTGCTCCAAACTTCCTCCAAATCATTCCATCTGCTTTACAATGATGGATTCAGGATTTTTATGCCTTTAAAAACTTATTCCAACTGTTAACAACCCACTAATCAACTTCTAAACCACCTCGACTCTTCAACTTCCCATTCTTGCACTTTTGCAATTTTATACTATGACACTTTGCAAGAATTTACAATATTTAATCAACCATCACCTATAAACCTAATAATGACTCAAAAAACCTAAAATACATTGGAAATGGTCTTTAAGACCTTATTACAATATTAAAACATCAAACTTAAATCAAAACCCCAAAGTTGCCTCATGGAGGCACAAACTTGTCATGGTGCTCTTGCACCACCGTCCATTCTCTGTCAAGACAATCGAAAGCCGAGAAAATAATGCCTATTACTTTCCTACATGAATGTATTACCAATTATCTACCTTAAAATTTATTTCATATGAAGCTTTCAACAAACAAGTACTACAAGGATGCATAGATAACAAACAAATGGTACTAGACACAAGTAATTTGTAGTAACATTGAAGATTACAACCCCTTGAAAATAACAATGCTTAAATGATTAAAACTCTTCAGTATGTATTCCTCTTAATTCATTTTTTTTAAAGAAAAGGGGGGGGACTTTGCAAAATAAACCTTAGACCGTGCAACCAAGATAAAGTCCTAAAATGAAACCCTCGATAAGGATAATTCAAACTATGAAACCAATGTATACTTCCAAAACATATTGCAAACTCTTCACTTTCATCGATAATATGCGTGAGGTACTTCTCCTGAGCACCCACATAGCTCTCTCTTCTCACCTCCCTCTTTGTGTAAACCCTACTTCAAAATTTATCATGGATACATAAGAAAACAGTGCATTTAAAGAATTATTTGCAGTTTTATAGCCCTAGTTCCAACGAAAATATAATACTCTGAATCTAAATGAAGATTTGAAAACCATAAGTAGCTTTGAAAATTGTATTCGTGTGCATCCCTCGCCACTTGGTTTCTCTTGGAATAGAGAATGACCTTGAAAGTGGACAACAAATGAATAAAATAAATTAGTAATGAAAGAGAGAAGAAGGAAATGGATTACAGGTGATCATAGTTACCCTTGAAAACTTCCCTCCATTACAACATTTCACCCTGAACCTACTATGAAGAGTTAAAGAAAATATTGTAGCAATCAGTTCAAGGCAAACTGAAACTTATCCCAGAATGGTAATGAAGAAACTTCTAGTGGTTAGCCATTAGTATATTGAATAGTGTAAAATCCTAGTTTCGGAATAAACTTAGCGTGCATGGATAAACTACTTGTGTTTAGAAATAAATTTCCTAGTGCTAGGGTAGGACTGGCATCAATAGATGCAATGAAATCTGCATAGTAGTTGAAAGAAAGATTTAGCAATAATGTGGATAGCCGTTATCTTTGTGGTCACAACCATCAATGCAAAATGAATGAGCACTCATTCCCTATAGGTGTATTTGCAATATTCTAGCATTGATCATCTAGTGAGCTGATGGAAGACCACTTTTTCCCTCTATCAATCACCACCTACCACTTCGCTTACCCTAGCCGCACCATCTTTCAAGAGTATCTTCATGGGTCATCCATGGCTTCTTCCTCTAACTCGCCAGATCTTTTAGCCATATCAGAGGGAATTAAGTTGGGAATTGTGATACCTACAGACTTTTCAATCTATGTTTTAAGTACTCTCCTTTTATCGTGCCACTTTATCTCATCAACCTTGTGATGGTTCTGCCTAATCCTGTGAGTGTCAATCATGTCTCCTCATCATTCTGCCAATAACTAGTCCACTCAACATTATCGTAGGTAGCTTGTTTTTCTTTAATCATGGTCTAGATTTCAAGTCTTCCCTATTTGACATTCCGTTAATGTTGCACTGACCAGTAGTGTAGCTTAAATGGTGATGGGAAGAGTGGTAGGTGTAAATAAATTTAATGACTTGGATTGGTGGAGAGAGGTTTCTCTATGGTTGTTAGTAATTTTAATTTGAAACGAAAATCAGCTCAGCACACCGTTAGGTTGTCCAATATTCCATTTAATAATTCTTCAATCTTCATGGCTGGAGGTATAGAAGGCGTGATAATCACCATTTATGTTAGGAAAATTATTTTGTTGCCATGTGAAGTGGTGCAATAACTTCTCATATGTATTCCTTGGTGGTCACTGCATTCTAGTATCGTTGTGTATGTGAGTCTCCTAAATAATTTTGTATGTTTGCAATGTAATCTCCAACTGCTAAATGCATTTATCATCGCCATCTATTTTTTTAAACGCATCATAGGTAGCCTTAAGTTAATACAACATTTCATGAAATAAATACATAAACTGGTTACACCTTTTTGAGTGATGCGTGGGAGTATGAGGAGTAAACTATTCTAAACCCCCACGTATTCCTCTTAGCAAGACAAGACTTTAATTATGAGAGAAAAGGAAAAACAAAAGAGAATCTATTCTTAAGAATAAAATGATTTAAAATAAGAAGAAAAATATTAGATATATTTAGTGTACCTTTTTAAGGGGAGACTTTTCTTTAGTTTGATTTTTTTTATTCTCCCACCAAAATAAGGATGGAGTATATATGTTTTATTATTTTTATAATTAACTTTTCTCAAATTAGTAATAATGAGATAAATAATATAATAAAATAGATATTAATTAAATACGAGTAAATAAATGTACATATTTAATTATAATGGTGAATTTATATACATATATATTGGAGAGGAAAATTTAATTAAATTCCTTCCAAGTCAGGTTATAAGAAATAAGGGATAAATTTTAAATGGTCAATTTTAATTATAAGATAGGGTGATATACTTATAAATGATTATTAGTAATGTTAAGGTAGAAACCATTAGAAAACCAAGAAGTTGCAAGTAGTTAACTTGTTAACTTAATAAGTTTGGAAAAAAAATAGTATTATTGTCTTGTTATGTTTTTCTAGCTAAGATTGTGGACATGGTAATTAGTCTTTGATAATAACATTGATATTGAATTATGGGTTAAATAATAATAATATCATTCTTAATATTTAATGAGGATAACTATTCATACCACTATTATAACTAACCAATAATATCATTGTTGATGGTTGAATTTTGTTAGTTAACAAGGTCACCTTTCTTAAGGTTTGGCTAATCAGATAACATATTATTTATACTAATATATGCATGGGATTATTGCAACCATTGATTGGTTGTTGTTGGTGTCCTCATCTCTACATTATACATTACTCATCATGATAACTTTAGAAATGATATCCTAGGGATGTCCTAAACCCCATAATAGCTAATATGTAAATAGATCATGGTTGTTCAGGGTGGTTTTTGTGTAAGGTGGTGTTACTCTAGATGGTTCCACTACAAGAAGTAGCCTAGTGAAACTCTATTTTCTACTTTTTAAAAAAAATTGGTAAATATGTTATAACCCTTGCAACCTAGGTTGTTGTGAGCCAAACCCTAATGTTGGGTGTGCACGAAAAAATCTACACACCCATCTGATGTGCCCTTCTTCTCCCAACCCTCGGGTGGTATATTAGCAATGGTATTTCACAAGATATATCATTGTATATCAAACACTGTTGTGTTGGTGCATGGTTGGCATTTTCATAAAGAGATTTCTAAAATAAAAATATATATATATATATATAGTTTGGTTTTTCCTAGCATAAATTTTTGGGCACGACAATAAGAGATCTCACACAAATCTTCATCTACTTTTATATTTGTACTTTTAATCATCTTCCCTAATCTCTTGTAGCATTGGTATGTCTTTCTTTTGGTAGATTAACCAAGAAAGATCCCTTCATCACATATGGAATCAAACTTTACAAGGTCACCTTCATCTATTTTGATGTAGCATTTTCTTCCAAAGATTATTAAATATCTGATAGTAGGAGGTCTTCCATACCATAGTTTATAGGGGGTCTTATTGTTGTTGACCCTTAGCTGCACTCTATTAAGCAGATAGACAATAGTGTGAACTGCTTCCTTCCAATACATATTTGGCATGTCAACATCTTTCATCATTGTTCTATTTTTTCTTTCAACTACCCCATTCTACTGAGGGGTCCTAGGATTCGACAAATGTCTCCTAATGCCATGATCTTCACAAAACTTTTCAAATTCATATGGAGTAAATTCACCTCCTCTATCTGACCTTAAAAATTTCATTCTAGAATCATTTCATTCTCTGCTTTTGCTTTAAAATTCTTAAATTTATCAAAGGCTTTTGATTTCTCTTTTAAGAATATAACCCAAGTTATTCTAGTGTAATCATCTATAAGCAATATAAAATACCTTTCACCTTGTCGGATCCTCATCCTTGTAGGTCCACATAGATCATTCTAAATCAACTCAAATGGCATTGAAATAGAGCACTCCTTTCTTTTGAAACTATCTTTTGTTTGCTTTCCCATCTGATATTCTTTGCACAATATGTTTGTAGGCTTGGTTATCCTAGGCATATCTCTCACTACATGAGACGAACTAATATTTACCAAGTTATAAAAGTTGTTATGCCCCATAATTTTATGCCATAACCAACATTTTCTAGACTGGCCCAATAGGAAGATTCTTCCATTAGCTGCTTTTAGATGATATACATTACCATTTGTCCTTGTTCCTTCAACAAGTCTTCCAAATCCTTCTTTTCTGATTTCACATCCATTAGCATGAAAAGTAATATTGTAACCTTTGTTGCATATTTGGCTAGCACTCAGGAGATTATATTTCAAACCTTTGATATACATGACATCTTCAGTTTTATTCTTTCTATCAATTGTTATATCCCTTTTCTATATATTTGTGTTGAATTTTCATCACAAAAATTAACAGTTCAACCATTAACCTTTTTGAGATTGATGAACTTACTCCTATCACCAGTCATGTGGTGAGAACAACCACTCTCAGTTACCCAATAATTTCCTTCTTCCTTTGCATGAAAAGAAGTCCAAAATACCATTGATATTTCACTAGTCTTTTTGTTCTGCAAGGTACCAGACCTTCTACATTCTCCAATATTTTTTTCCTTCCAAAGCCATGAATATATTTTCATCAATTGAATCATTATCTTCATCTTTAGAGGAAAAAATTATCTCCTTAGAATAAAATCCTCTTTTAATTTTCTCTCTTTTGTCATCATCAACTGATTCTTTCTAGGGACATTTAGAAGCAAAATGACCTATTCTTCCACAATTAAAACATTTGAATGGTAAATTTCCTTTGTATTTTCTAGTGTCTTTCTTCAATCTTCACATGAAGTTTGCTTCAACTTCATCAAGTTCATCAATTTGATCAACAACTTCATCTTCAATACTTTTGTTAACTTTGAATGCATCTTCTTTCTTTGGAACATCTTGACCAAACTCTCTCATCTCAAAGGTAGTAAGCATACCAAATATTTCATCAACTGAATACTAAAACAAATCTTTAGATTCTTCTATGGAAGATAATTTGTGACTATAAGATATTGGGAGAGATCTCAAAACCTTCTTCATAATTTCGCTTTCCTTTACATCTCCACCAAGACTAGAGATTCTAGAGACAACTTCTTGTACCTGAAGCATATAACTTGCAATGTCTTCATCTTTAGTCATCCTTAGAGTCTCAAATTTTCTCTTAAAGATGTCCATCCTGGCTTGCTTCACTTTGAAATATTCTTCATAGATGCTACTAAGCTTCTCCCAAGAATCTTTGGAAGAACTACAATTCATCACCTTCAACAATTATAAATCAACTAATCCACACAAAATAGCATTCTTGGCTTTAGCATTACATTCATATAATCCGATTTCAGCTAGATCTATAATAGGAGTGGTAGGGGCAATATAATCACTTTTAACTAATTACTAAACACCAAAACATAGAGAGTCTAGGTTTCCTTCCATTCTCAATCTCTAATAGGAGTGATTAGTCATTTCAAGCCTAGGACCCTTGTATGAACCATCATGTACCATCTTGGATCATTGCCTCAAGCTAAGCTTCTACTGAGGAACCTGGCTCTGATACCAATTTTTGTACACTTTTGCAAACTGGAGGGAGGTGAATCAGTTTACACAAAAAATTAACCCTTTTCAGAACTTGAAACTTTTAGCACAACTCAAACTCCCTTAGCAAATGAAGATGGAACTTCAAGCAAAGCAGTAATAGAGAATAATATAGCAATTCAAATCTTTAACAACCTCAACAAACTTTACCAATGCAAGATATAGCAATAATCAAAACTGAAAAAGAAAAGAAAATAGAGAGCATACAAATGCACAAAGAGACACCAAATTTATGCAGAAAATCTAATGAGGGAAAAACCACCGTGAGAGTTAACTAACAATATATGCTCACTACAAAAAGACTTGCAGGAAGGCTCATTTCCTTAAAGCAAGATGAAGAGGAGTTGTTGAACTAAAGACAACACAACTTTAGGAGCAAGATATAGGGACCTGATGAGACTCATTGTCTCAAAGTAGGATATGTTATGATTTAGAGAGAAATAAAATTATTTTCCAACACAACACTCTGTTGATTGAGGTGTTTACAACACAACTGATCTTTCCTTTCACAAAATTTAGCACTATCTATATTAGATATTCAATACAATTCCCACACACACTTCTCCATCTTGTGGCATCCAAAATGATCTTGCATTTATATTCACCACAACACTTCAATTCTTCAATTCACTTAGCTAGGAAGAGAATAAATAATGAATTCAACTGGTCGGCCACCAAAAATATAATATGGTCCTATATCGAAGATAGAGAGGGCCAAAAAAAATCTTATCACTTCTTCTAATGTGATCCAAAACAATTTACATGTAGGTGCACATCAACCTAAGTCGACATCAAGGAAACATGTGGATGAAATATTGAAGCGCATAACTAGTCAGCCCAAAAACATACTTCTAATTGAATATACTTGATACAATCCCAAATAGGATTGTTCAAGACCCAAATCATTCATAATACATCTCCCATTGTTGATGTATGCCCCTAAGCACATGGTCCAAGAAAAGGAACAAGCCATGTTGGCCAGATATCAACAAAAGACCAAGAAAGCCAACTCAAGATGTAATGGGGCACCAAAGTGGCTAACCAAAAATGTGAAAATCACATGGGGATGTTCCTTGAACATCCAAAAACACCTTCATACATTTCTTTCATATTGTCATGCCATCAAAAACCACTATAGATCAAATAGATACAAGATACTTCATTCAGGAAGCACAAACTGCTTAATCATTAGATGTAACATTAACATATCAACTTGCAAACCATTTTAGCACATGATATTAGAACTAAGACACTACACTAACATTGAGAGTACATACACCAAGCCGCATGAGTAGAGAAATCAATGCAGAGAAATGTGGAGCATTTCCTAGACAAGTCTACACAACCAACAACACTGCCAACCCTCTATAACTCACAAAAATCTCCTCAGCAACACTAATGACCTAAAAAGATAGGAGTACAATGTCCACATAACACTGGCATTGAATATACCAAACCGCAAGACCAAAATTACATTAGTGGAGGAATATAGAGCATTCTCCCAGAAAAACTTCAATGTTGCTTCCTAAACCAAAAGTACTTAAGCAACTTGCAGAGGCCAAAACCTTTTTGCAGTAACACATACTTCATCAGGAACAATGGGAGAGATCATATCTCTAGAAGTTTTTCTAGTAACATATTGTAGACCTTCAACAACATCTCTCCACTATTAGTCATGCTTCTAATCCTCATCTTAATATATCATTATGAAATCAACTTTGCTAACAGTAATAATGAATTATATGAACTTCAACAAAACTTCTTTGATAAGGCATGACATCCAACTATGAACTTCAACAGTTACATCCAACCATGAGCTTCATCACTTCTTCTTTGATAAGGCATGACTCCAACCATGAAATCCATTACGAATGTTAGCACAAGTTGAATATAACAATGATAACCAATGCCAAGGACTTATTTGATAAGGCATGACATCTAACCATGAAACTCATCACCAATGTTAGCCCAAGCTGAATATAGCAATGATAATCAATGCCAAGGACTAACCTCCTTCAAATAATAAATGTTGACACAAATTATAATCACATATAGAAATATTTGATATGAGAGATAGTATTGACAACAAAGATAACAACTGGAAATAATCTCCTTAGTGTTGACATCAATGACAATAACTTCCAACAAGAAGTACACCTCAAATAAAAAATATTATCTTGGGGAAATATGTAACTTCAAAATGACCTTTGGCATAATAGATATTAATTATCCAGATTTAATTTATAATTGGCTTATCCTATGGTCCCTTCATGTTAATCATAGCCCTATGGAGCTGGCATCATTGGGAATGACTGCTAATGTGTGTAAATGGAAATTTTATTTCATTATGCCTTACTATCCCAGATGACAGAGAAATGATAGTTTTAAGAAGGGAAAACTCATCGATGGGCAATCATTTTTTTGGCTAACTTTGTTTCTTTCGACCTATTTCGGAGTGTTGTGGATCATGATGGGAGGTGATAGAGTGAGGATCGAGCCTAATAATTGTGAAGAGTTTCATAGGGACCCCATCGCTTGGAACATTTGTAAAGAGGGTGGTATGGTGCCACTTTTAGATAATCTTGTGGACCATGATGAGAGGTTGTCGACCCAATTTTTCTAGTTCATGGAAGGATAGGCAGCTCACCATGGTTGACATCTCATTTGAGTTGAATGAGGAGGTAATTAGCACAGTGACAGACCTCTCCTATGATGGAAATAAATACAAAAAAAACACCAGAATGCAAGACTTGGAGAGTCTCAACGCCTTCTTCAAGGATGACAAGGAGTCAGTCCGAAAGAAATCTAGTTTCAACCATGAGGCACCACCAAAACCTTGGGACAAGGTGTGTCTCACAATTATGAAATATGTTACTTTAAAAGGTCATTTCAAGGTGTTTTACTTTTACCATTTGTCATTGTTAAACCACTTTCGGCACAAGATGACCCTCAGCTTTCCATTTTTTTGCTCACTTCTCTAGAAAACTTGATTAAAGACTCCCTTGAGACTACCACCCTCAACCCGAAAGATCCACCCCCCTTATCGTTGCATTAGGGCCTAATCTTTAGAATCTATCAATTTTATCTAGCCTTGTGCCCACCCAAACCCATCTATATCATGCATGTTGAGGAACTGGAACCCCCTGATGTTGCCCCTATTAATCCCTCCCCCGTTGCTTTTGAGGGTTCTAAGAGGAAAACCCCCACACCTAAAATTGAACCCAATATGAAACCTAAGCCTAAACCCCCATCTGAAAATAAGAAAGGTGCATTCGGGCCGGCCTATTCTATAGTAGTGGTTGGTTTATGTGAGCTAAATAATAAACCCTTTAAGAAGAATAACAAACCCACTGTTAAGAAGAAGGGGAAAAAAGTGTCATTGGGCTAGGAAGACTTATCAACCACTAACAACAAAGGGAGGGGCGCTGAGGAAAAATAATCTAAGGGTGACACCATGGTGGCTGTGAGATTTGAGGTGGGGATGGAACAAACTAGTGTCAGAAGGTCCCACAGACTAGCGAAGAACAAAAAAGGTGCCTCAATGGATGATATTTCTAGTGATTTAGAGTAGACGAGCGACATAACTGAAGGCAAAAATGATACTGTTGTGGAGATGGAAGAATGGTTTGTGGAGGGCCCTAGTAATTTCTTTGACATAAACTAGATGCTTAAGGACGATTCCACTCACTCCTCTGATTCTAGAGCCAGCGAGGAAGAGGAGACCTAGAGCAGGAAGGGAAAGAATGTGGGTAAGAATGAGGACCATGGTGTGCTGTAAGAATGGGTAACTAAACTGGAGCAAAAGTTCAATTGTCTAGCTCGGTTCACTATCAAAATGATTCACAGATATGTAGTCACTTTGTTTGATGTCATCAAGGAGGAAGTGAATAAGAACATTGTAGGGGAAGGTCCCAACTGGATAGGGAACGATGTTTTAAACCTCCTAGTTCATAAATGAGAAAGTGTAGACAGTTAGTGTTTAGGTTTGGGTGGTGTTGGAGTTCTGTTGTTAATATGTTGTATTTGTGTCTTGTTTCGAGTGTTTTTTAGTATAGACATTTTGATAATGTTTTGAACTAGCTTCATTTTTTTCCTTGAGGGCTCTTCATGTAAAGGGTACAACACCCTATAAATGTTGCTTATATAATCAAAAACATCATAAGCCTCCAATACAATCTTTAACTCTTCTAGAGATTTATTTTATTTCAAACTAATGCTTGGTTGGAATCGAGTAGATCATCATTAACTTCCTCAATCCATCCCTCTTGCTCAAATTTTTGGTATGGTAGAAAAATGACCCGAGTTATGACAAATGAAGTAGAAAAAAAAGAGTGCTTTTAGACTCACTAGGTTAATTCCAAGATCCAAACTTTGAAGAGATGTTGATCTTCAAAGGAATATTTGAACCCATGCAAACATTTATATAGATCCTTGTGGGAATTAATCATCTCCTTGACCATGTAACAAGGCCAATATCAACCAATTGATCAAAAAATTGGTAATACCTTTTAGCACTTTGTCCTCCCATTACACCATGGGAAGGCTAAGAATTTTGATTTGAATAGGGGAAACATTTAATATTCTCTTGGATCAAAAATTGGGGACTATTGTTTAAGAAATAAACTTTGTGGAGAAACCATGAACCTACTAGAATGGTTCTACACACATTCCTAACAAGAAGAATATATTAAGAAGAATCCCTTCATCATGAATTATTTCCAATTGACCTTTGAAGCTATTTCCTTATTTCTCACTTCTTCAAAGCATCTATATTAGGACTTGGTGTTAAAATATTTCTAATTATAGAGTTTTTCATTTTTTGCAATTGCACAATCGACCCCTACATCAAGAATCTTAAGGGAAAGGTTAATCTTAACATTGCAAGGAATAATTAGGATGGGATGATTAGAAGGGGAACCCTTTCCTTTCTATGTTACAAAACTTGAGACATATGGAGGTATACTATTGATCAAGTCTACCTTAGAGCTACCACCCACCAAAGTATAACCATTAACATATTTTTCCCCTCGAGGGGACGAAGCTCCTTTTTTCTCATTAGCCCCACCCAAGTCATAGGGAAAAGAGTCTCCAAGAGTTGACATGGGGGAGGTACCCCCATGTGGGTCCATAACCTCCACCCATATTTCCAACCTCTAAGGTGATTCCTAATCAACTTTGGTGCCAAGTTTTACTTGCTAATAGCTCATTTAAAAAATTTAATCAGTCTAAACTATTAATAATTTTAAGATGATATAAACTAGTAGGAAAGTTTCCAATTGAATATTTAGATTTTAAAAAAAAATTAAGTTACAATTAAAATTTATAAATATAGGATTTGTTAAATTAGATATCTATGAACTCTAACTAAAATATAAAATCTTAAAGTGTGAGTGTAAAAATATAATAAAAAATAGATCTTGTTAAATTCTAGGTTAGGGTTTAATGATTACTAAATGAGAGTAAACTAGTTTTTATTAGGACCTTGATACCCAATCAGACTATAATGCTCTATAAATCAATGGTTGATAAACAAGGATTTGTGAGATTCCCATAAAAACTATTCAAATTTTAAATATAAGCATATCTTTGCAAGTTTTTATTAGTGTAAGTTATTTTATAAAAGATATATATTATTACAACGATGAAAAATGCACACTTAGCACTTTTCACCTTCATTTAGACTCAATTTGAATTTCTTGTCCCAAATGTAATAACTAGTTTACAAGTGGCATGATTCTAATAAAACATGGCAATTGATCCACACCTTGACCAAATTTCAGTGTACTCATCCCAAAGGGCATACCAAAACCTATAGGTTTCCATCCCTTTTTCTTGGGTTGAACCTACAAGTGTGGGTTTCAACTAAGTTAAGATGTAACATAGATCTAACCCGCAAACTAAAATTCAAATTTTATCATGGATGCAAGAAAATCTTCTTTTTACAAGCCATTATTTTCCAAGTTAAGCTTGAAATGTTTAAAATTGCACACTAGGGTATTGTATAATAGAACAAACACTACTTCATTTTAGGTGATCATGAATGAATGAGAAGGAACAAAATAATATTATCAAATTATTTAGCATTTTATCATCATTATGTTAGCACTTGTATTTTTAAAAATGAACCAAGTATCTGCATGGTTGCTTGAAGTGTCTTCAAACTAGTGCATTGGTTCCAAGGGTTTGACTAAGACGTTAGGAGGGGAGAAAGACAAATCTCACACCTAGCGCAAAAAATTCAATTAGTGTCTATTGATACCATTTGATCATATTCATATTGAGAAGCAAAAGGAAACTTCACATATAAGCAATGTTAAAGAGATTTGCCAATGGAGATGAATGCATCTCCAATGGTAATATTGAGATGTAGAAATTTTTTATAATTCCATGGATAACGTGAATACACGATAAAGATGTGAAGAATATTTCCATTTATTCATCAAATATGTATGATACATGTTTTACAAAGAATAGTGTAACGAATGTGATTTCCTATGACCAAGAAAGAAAGGTATCTACTTGATTTGATGTGGAGTCCATGGAGTACATTTGAAATGAGCCTATTTTGACTAGATTGACTAGTAGCAAGACTAGAATGCATAATTTTTTGTATTTATAAAATTGGTTGTTCACTAAGCCTTCCATAATATGTTGAAAATAGTGATGTTTGTATGGATTTGAATTGATTGTGTATATGCACACACGTTTATTGTCACACACAATGTATAAAGGTGTGTGGAGTTGGAATTTTTTTTGAAACTTAGTGTGACAGACTTGAGAGGTGGAACATGGCCATTGTGAAAAAAATTGTATGAAACAATATTAAATTAGGAAAAAACTAGGCCCTTTTGACCTATAAATAAAAATATATTTGTATCAATATACTAACCCACCTCTTATTTTTTGTTAATTTGAGAGGCATTGACAAAGGTTCCTACGATCTTTTCTTTGATTCTACATATCTACCTAATCCATTTCATAGTGAGTCTCTAAGAATCTCAACTATTGAGATCATGTGTCTAACCTTGAATTTTTATGAGAATTTCCATCAATCTTAGAGGTAGAAGGTTCCAAAACCATAGCTATAAATTCAACATCCTTTCCTTAAGAGAAATATTATGAGCATAATTATCGAGTGGAACATATAGGGCAATCAAATGATGATGATATTTAGCACCTACCCACCCAGTGGGTTTTATAGGATCAGCTAAATTTAATCTACCTTGGACAAAAACAACCACCTTGAAAGTATTTTTGGCACATTTGAAATCTATACTCATAATAAAAACATCATCTACACCTAAAAATATTTTTTCTCATAGTATGTTGGTTGCCACCTTATTTAATCTCCAAGCAACAAAGAAATTTTAGTAAACAAACCATTGGTAATATCTATCTCTACATAGATGCAAGCATAAGTAGAGTCAAAGTGGACAATGAAATAAATCACATTGATAAAAAAATATGACGTAGAATAATCATCTTGAACTAGAATAATCAATTATTAAAAATAAATTAAATTACAATAGTTACCTAGATTTTGAATATGGAAAAATGATGTTGAAGACGTTAGAAATCAATTTTCCATATTACTAAATATTTAAGACTTTCTTAATTAAATGCATTAAACATATACTAAGTGACTAAACTCTACTTTGGTTCACCTATACGAGTGTGAGTGTAATTCCACAAGCAAAAACCTAAACCAAATGTTCATATTTGAACTATAACTTATAAGATTGATTTGGTAGAAGGTGGACTACTATAGTTTTTTCACCTTAATTTTTTAAAAGGATTTATGAAAAGGATTGAGGATAGAAATAAATTATGTAATGGACCTAGAATTATTTATTCTAATTTAATGCTTTGATAATGTTACTATTCTTCTCCCATAAATTCTCTATGATGATTCTTTGATAACCATTGACAACTCCTCGATGATTCCCTTAAATCATTTAAAATGAATGAATGATTGTCATTAAATAGAACAACTAAGCACATAACCCAACACAAACATGTGCTAGGTTTTCTCATAGTAGCTATATGATGAGTATATGTGGTTGGATCATGCTACTTATGTATCATTTTGATTATGAATTTGAGTAGAGTATCAATATTACAATGTATTTATTATGTTATGAAATTTTATGATATATATATTTTACATGAGTATATTTGTGCCCATTGTCTTTATATTATGTTGTGGTTATTTGTGCTAGATATGCTTGATGTGTTCTTGAGTGGATATGATTACATGTGAAAACTAATGGTGAATGATAATGGAGAGTTAAAATGATTTTTTTTAGTACATCCATCTTACTCCATGATGGGGTAATGAAGCATGAAATGATGAATACTATGAAACCAATCTATCCTAATTTTGTCTAATTCAATGCCCTTCCATGATGAAATCGATAAAGTGTGTGTTCTATATAGTTGATTTCTTAGTATGCATGAAGGGTTTAATTAAGTTCTTTTAGAAACATTATAATCCACTTGAAAAATAAATAGGTCAAATGAATTTGGAATAGTAAATTTGTAAGTGTCGAAAGAGGTCATTTTCTATACTATTACAAAATATTTTAGGGTTTTCATATATACATACATATATATATATTAGAAAGGTGAAATTGTGAATTGAAAGCAAGTAGAGAATTCTTATATTTTAATTAAAAAAAATAGATATTATCTTAATACCTTGTTAAGGTGAACAAAGAGATTATTTTTGGAAATAGGGTTTTGCAAGTTGGAAAAAGGGAATTCATTTCATTATGCATATCTTGATTGGGATAACTTAAAGGGATTTTTTCTAGAAACTCTTGGGTCTTTATTAAGATTTAGAAGATATTTTTTTGGGGAAACCTCTCTTAGTTGTGTAATCTTAGGAGCTTGAGGAGTGCTTGCTTGGAGTATTGTGTATTCTTTGTAACCATTGGATTCAAACTTGAAAATATTTATTTGACTACTTTAATGGAAATTTATGATTCTAGTATGATGTAAGGAGTAAACTATCATTTTATTACTTTGAATATTGGAGATTTCATGTGTTTTCATTATGTTATTGAAAACATTGAAAGGACTCCAAAAATGGATTTTTGGATATTCTATGCACTTCTATGAGTTTTAGAAAATGATTGAATTTGAATTTGAAATTATTGCTCAAAGGAAATTAGTTTATGAGGGTAATATGATTAGTTTTACAAAAGTCTTGTGTGTACTCCCTAAACTCTCTCAATAGCCAATGTGAGAATTTTTCTCCTTAGATTATGTAAGATTGATAATAATTTGAAGGCTCGAGTGTTTTCTACTTGCTCACCTTGAATGTCAAAGGTAAACATGTGGTGTATCTTATTGCTCACTTTAAATATTTTGAATACTAGAGGTCAAAGTATACTGAATATTCTTCCTCACCTTATATACTAGAGATCTTCTTGCTCATTTTGGATACTACTCCATACAAGTCTTAAAATACTATTTTCTTTTATTTTATCTTTCAATAATATGTGGTTCCTCAATTATTAATAAATTTATGACCAAGTGTGTTGCTACTTGAGTGAGTTTATGCTATCTATATTTCCTACCTCCTAAGAAAAGTGAGCATGGACATTTGGAATCCACATAGTTAGGTGGTCAACTTTCCCACCATTGGTTTATGAATTGAAAGTTTGAGGATCTCGTCAGAGATATGGATATCTCACTTAGAACTTGGAAGATTTATTAGCTTTTACTTATATTGATTAAGCAAATTGTAAAATGGTAATTACTATTTTTATGGATTTAAATTATTATATTGAGAATTGACACTATAAGTAAGAAATCACCATTGTAATACTTATTTATTAAATAATATTAAATTGGAAATGGATTTATGGATTTTTATTAAAAGAGGGAAAACATTATTTAAACTTGAAATTTGTTATTTTTTAATTCTAAGGTATGTGCCTCAATGTTATTACATTTGTGATTCAATATGCTTTAGGTAGGTCCATATGAATTCCCTATGATTTTAAAACCTTAATTGTAGGTTTTAAGCCATTCTTAAGTGGATTAGACCCTTGGGAAACATCACATTGTTAGTTAGTCCTATAACTTTATTGGTGTTTTTTATTGTAGAGAACTCATTATTGCTATGTGGTAGTTTAGGAAGCTAGGGGAACAAACATCCCTCTGTAAAATGTCATCTTTAGAAATTATGATTTTATGAGTTTTACTAGAGCTACAAAATCATCTAGGTAGTTTTCAAAGTATTTGGGGGATTTTAGAAGTGTCCATCATGTTGTAGAAGTATCCTAGGAATATTAGTTTATGATGGTTTTTTTGGGTTTGTCTCCTTTAAAATTAGCTTCCTATATTTGTGATCAAATTCCAAAAAGATTTGTAGTATTCCTATTAGACAAATTTTTTTGCAAAATTGATATAATATTACTACCTTGATATGTATTGTGATGATGTAACACAATGTAATCTCATCCCTTGATCAAGGATTAGTATTAGGGTAAAAATAATTATTTAGAGGGTTATATGGTTATATTAATTATGATTAATAACTTAATAGTTTGACCCAATATCATATGGTTTGGATGATAATTACTTTAGCTATATCTAATATATTTAATTATCTATAAAAATTATTCTGATTAATAATTGCATGCTAATGTTTAGGATCACAATCCTTTTCACATGTATCTTTCTTGATGAAGACTAGTAATGGAATACTTTCTGAACGCTAAATTATTGCATGAATCAAGAATTAAGGATTATAGGTTTGATTCTATATTGAAGTCATGTTTCTATGTAATAGCCTTGAATAACATGATCTAACTTGGTAACAATTATTGCCAATAATTTTTTTTGGATTAGATCGTGTCCTTGTTTTTTGCATCAACATTTCAGATCACACTCCATGATCCATCATCATCAATTTTACTTATTATGCTCTCTTGTTCATCCTAACGATGGATCACAGAGTGTGATCCGAAATATTGATGCAAAAAATAAGGACACAATTTAATCCATAAACATTTATTGGCAATAATTTTCATGGATTGTAGAAATCTCTTCTCATTAATTGGTAACAATTATTGAATCAAAGAATACTCATAAATAAGATGCGTTAGAAACAAGTAGGTGTTCAAAATGTGATGAATTAGATAAATGAGTTTTCAAATTATAGATAAGGTATAATGTAGTGCGGATCAATAAAATGATAGTGATTAAAGAACAACAAAAGCAATAAACCAATCACATTCAAATGAAATACCTCAATGAAGGATACAAAATTACATGTTTAAACAAAGAAAAATTATAATAAAAACCATCACATAATGCCCTTGTTTAGCTCTATCTTTCTTCAATCGCACTTGAAGAATGGTGTTATAGTTGATCTCAGATTTTTAGTAGAAAATCACTTAATGATATATGCATATATTTCTTGCAAACAAAGAGAGAGAGGAGAGAGAGATAGTAGATAGATGAAGCAGCTACTATATTTATAGATTTCATGTGATACCGATCAATGGTTGAGATTGGATAAAAGATTGAATGGATCAATGGATGTGAATGCTTGAGAGGAATTGATTGAGAGAGATGATGAGTTAACTTATTGCATGATTTGAGCTAACTAATTGTATGAAGTAGTTAAGAGAATTGATTGATAAGTAAGAGTGACTATAAGTGAGACTAAATATATTGAAGAGAAGACTAAATAGATTAGAGAGTGGAGAGTGGACTACAAGTGAGTGTGAGTTAACTATTGAGGTGGAAAATGCATGTATAATTAATAAAATAAGTAAATAAGTAAATAATTTAATTCATGTACAAAGTAGGAGAAATAAATAAAATATATTTTTTTAAAAAATTTAGAAGAAGATAATGTTTGAAAGAATAATTAGTTTAATTAAATCATTATAAATAATTATTCAATTATTGAGATTTAGAAAAGATTAATTGGAAATGAACTAATTAAATAATTTAAAATTATTTAACTAATATAAAAATGAGGGGAAATTTTGATTTTATATAATTAAATAATTAAGATTATTTAATTATCTAGGACGAGGGGGAAATGATGTTAATTCAATTAAATAATGAAATTATTTAATTAAAAAAAAAAGATGAACTGATGAGACATGATGAAAAAAACTGATGATGTTTGGGAAGAAATGAGTTAGTCAATTTTAGGTGTCTACATTTTACCCCTCTTTGAGACAATATTTTTTTACAACATTATTTGAAATAAAGTGTGAAGGATTTTGTAGTGACATGCCTAAGTTTACCAAGTGAATGAAGAAATGGATGTAGGATGCCCCCTCGAGAGGTTGGTAAAACAATAATTTTTTAGGTCAAACTTGTAGACACTAAAAAATGTCTTGGTCTACGAGCGCCATTTTTCCATTGTCTTGGTATTCTTCCTTGCATAATTAAATAATTTTAATTATTTAATTATTTTATTTTATCACATTCCTCTATTAATTAAATAATTTTAATTATTTAAGTAATTTGAATTTCTTGATCTTCATTCTTCTCTAATCAATTAAATAAATTAAGTATTTATTTAATTGCATTGCTAACACTCTTTCCTTCTATAATTGAATTATTTGCTCTTCATTATTCATCTATAGTTAAATAATTATTCCTAATTATTTATCTATTCATTGATCATTTTCGTCCTATAGTTAAATAATTATTAAAATTATTTAACTCCCTCTTACCACTTTTCCTCTATTAAATAATTAATTTGACTTAATTATTTAATTCCCCTTTCTTCACTTGCCTCTATATTTAATTTAAATAGTTGCATAATAAATTTTAAATTAAATATTGATTTTTCCGTTCTCCATAAATAAATAATCTAAAATGATTATGTATTCCTCCATATCTTTTACCAAATTTAAAATGTGGTCAAAGATGTCTTCCATGAATTAAATAATTTATTTTATTCCTCCACTTCCTCTCCTAAATTAAATAATAATATGATTTAATTGTCAAGATTCCCTTCTTCAATCAAAAATTATTATTTAATGGCCCACATGCTCTCCCAAATTAAATAATTATTTAATTTTCTCCACTACTTCCCTTCCACTTTCTCATTTCAAATCTTGACTGTTGATTCTCTTTGGTCTTCTTTCAATGTGTGGCTTTCATCAAGGAGATCTAACTTGTGATTTTGCAAGATATTTGGCTTGTTTTTGGATAAGAAATATTTTCTGTGTTTTTCAACACACTTCTTGAAGAGCTAAAATTTAATTTCACTCATTGGTCTTAAAATTTACAACAAAATGCATTTACACTCATGAGGATAAAATGAACCACAATTTGCATATATCACTCATTTGGTCTTTAAATTTACAAAAATTGCATCTTCCACATTCATGGTGCTTAAAATGAACAACAAATTTGCATGAGTCACTCGTTGGGCCTAAAATTTACAACTACAAGTTTGCATCACATTCATAAGGTTAAAATGAACATGCATTTCATTCATGAAGTTTAAAATGAACAACAAAATGCATATCTTGATTCATGGGTTTAAAATTAGCATGCATCACATGTTATTGGATTAAAAATTACCCAAGTGTTTATTTCATCATAAGCAGAGGTTAAAATTAGCAAGTGTTTGTCATGTCTCATGGCTTGCATTGTGCCATTGAATGCATATTCTCTTCTCTCGTGCCACTTGGCAATCTTGAGAATCAAAAGCATTCCTTTGGTATTTTGTACAATCACCCACATATTTTGATTTGGAATTAAAATGAACCCTATGTGAGTGTGAGGAAAAGGAATTATGTATACTCTCTCCTTGCGCTTCGTGTGGTCTAGGAGATCAAAAACAACATACTTCATTGCTTTTGTTTACCCTTAGAGGGCATGCCTCGATAGAGGGAATGACCCAAGCAACACTATTTTGTTCCACTATATAAATTGTCATGACCATTACAAAAGTCTTGGTTCACTTAGTGAGGATGTACTATGCAGACAAGTGCCACCTCTAGTGTCCACATGACACGTCAAAATCCTTGCTTAGCAAGGGACTAGGAGGCCTCTTAATTGATCTAATATTTCCTTGTGCATAGGCACTAGTATTTCCCCAAAAAATAGGCTAAGAACCCTTGTTTAGTGGCCTAAAACCCATTCACTTGCTAGTGTAGGAACGGTCATTCTAAACCCGCCCAACATCTTCTCTATTCAAGTGTAGAGGCATAAATTCCTCTTTGGGGAATGAGACTTGGTGTGTCTATGCCATGTAAGGGGGAGCCAATGTCACCAAGTCTCTAGTTGTCCGCCTTGTTTAAGTGGTTGGAGAAATCCAAGTAGGGACTCAAAGGTGGTATCTTTTCCTAGCCTAGGTTGTGGATTGTCTATGAGTGTCTTTATATACATTGGAATCAAACATTTTCACACTCAAAATGAGACCAAAACAAGTGTTTTTTGACTATTTTTTGTGTTTTCCAAACTCCATCTCACAAAATATCATCAAAACTAGTGAAAAGTCAATTCAAAAATCAGTCCAAAACCTCAAAATTGCAAAACAAACACTCTGTGAACTGCAACTACTTGATACATATCCACAACTGCTATAGTGAACCATAATTTCTCATAAAAAACTTGCAACTAAAACAATGGATTTATTTCCTGATCATCATAAATTCACAAAACACTTATCCAAAACTAAATCAATTCATCTTGATAGTGGTCCTGACTTTCAAACCTTAGAATTGCAGAGCTTCACTGGTGCAGGGGCACCTAGTCAAATGTTGTAAATAGGGGTCTAATGTTAAGTTTTATGTTTTCAGTCATGTTTTTGATGTAATAAGGTCTATTTAGACCATGATAATGTTTTCATGTCATATGGGGTCGGTTGGCAAAAAGTTGTCATGTTTCTGTAATTGTTGCAAAAATTGCAATGCAACTTTGCAATTTTTGGCTTATAGTTGGAAGGTGAATGGTCAAGTGATTCAAAAGGCAATTGAAACCATTGGAATATGTTGGTACATGTTTAAATATTCCTTGAAAACTTTGAGGCAAGGTTTTGGTGGAAGATTTGGTGATCAAGCAATAGAAGTGACTTCATTTTCTGTAATTTCTTATGCATTTTTGTTGCTACAACACTCTATACGGTTTCGTACTGTGTGCTAATGATCTGAAGTGCATTGAATTTTATGGTGGAATGAGCTAACTATGTTTTGTATTTGATTTGATCTGATTTCATAAATTTTAAGAAGAGTTAGAACCAATTTGGTGGAAACCATCCGAAAACCCTAAGTTAAGAGGGTTTGACAGAAAAAATGGAATTTTGAACCATTCTACCAATGGAAGCCTCTGCAAATCAGTGGAATGGATTTAGGTAGGTTGTTTTTAATGTTATTTAGTTTTATGGATGCAGGGGATGGAGGTAGGGAAATGTTTGATCAAGCCCTAGCCTAATATCTCAATGTATTAGGCTTAGGAGTGTAGGTAGAAGTAGGGTTTTGAAGATAGGTGAATTTTTTGATGTTCTAGTTCGTAAAATTTGGTGATTCAGACCCCATGTGACCTGGTTGGTAAAGTGTTTAGATGGAATTTGCTTTCGAAAATAGGCCTAATTGGGCTTAAGGGCAGTGTAGTAGTCAAATTAAGAAGGTGATGTTCCAAAACAACCACATATGAAAATTTGGTATGTTGTAGAAGGGCATAAAGGGTACTTGAAATGGTGTTTGGTTTTTGGTTTTGCAACCTTCTCTAAAAGATATGAATAAAATTCACTCTTTGGAGGGCTATAAGGGAAGATGAAGGGTTCATGAGAAAACCATCAAGTTAAGGGCTCAAGAATGAAAATTTTGTTAATTTTTGTTTAAATTGGTAACCTCCACCCTTGCTCTACATAAATTGGTATCAAAGCATAAGTTTTGGTCATTTGAGGAAAAGTTGCAATTTGAAGGGAACAAGATGCCTCCAAAGGGAAGTGCAGTCATTGCTAGGGAAATAAGATTGATGAAGAGGATTTAGGAAGCTCTTTCAACGAGACTTGCAACATTGGAAACAAATCAAAGAAGAGGTAAGGCCACTGCAGATGAAAGTGACTGAGAGGAAGAGGAAGAGGGTGAGAATGAAAACCCTCAAGGAGGATCCCATGAGCAAGATTTGGATGTTGAAGAGACGAGGATGATCAAGATGTTGAAGGCTGTCAACAGAAATACTACTGAGGTGAAGATGGAAATTCCCATGTATGCCGGGAAGATGGAAATTCCCATGTATGCCGGGAAGATGGATAGTGAATAAGTGTTAGATTGGGTTGATGCACTAGACAATTATTTTGAATACAAAGAGGTAGCAGATGAATAAAAGGTGAAATTTTCTAAAATAAAGTTGAAAGGCCCTACCCTAACTTGGTGGAATTATGTGCAGGAAGAGAGAGTGAAGAAGGGAAAACAAAAAATCAATTCATGGGATAGGATGGTGTCTAAAGTTAAGGGACAATTTCTACCCAGTGACTATGCAATTCAGACCTTTAGAAAGCTTCAAAATCTCAAACAAAAAGAGATGAATTGAATGGGTTAAGGTTCAATATCCAAGATGAATTGAGTCTTTCCACCCCTAGAATGGTGGAAGAGTACTTTCAATTGGCTGTTAGGGTAGAAGAGAAGTTGAAAAGAAGGTAGGAAAACCAAAGTAGAGGTAGAGGAAAGAACTTCAGGGGTAAAGGAACATTTGGAGGAAGAGGACAATAAAAAAAAGCACAAGGTGAGACAAGTGGCAATCAAGATCAAGGATCAAAATCAAGAGGTGGTTTTAGAGGTAAGAGACCTAATGGTACAAGCAGATTTGGGGGACAAGGTAGAGGTTCAAGCACATTTTCAGGAAGATGCTATCAATGTAATCAATTTGGCCATCAAGCATGGAAGTTCGTGGACAATCAACCTTCTACATCACATGGTGGTGAAAGGAGAACAAATTTGGTGCAAGAGGAATATTGTGAGAGTATCAACTCTCCTTCTTAGCATGCTTCTCTAGAGGTTTGAGAAAATATAATGATGAGAAGAACACTACTCAAGGTTCCTATGGTGAAAGAGCCTCCACAAAGAAAGTCATTGTTTAGAACCACTTGCAAATCTCAAGACAAGGTATGTAAGGTTGTTGTTGATTCCGGTTGAACTAATAATTTAGTTTCTTTGGAGATGGTTGAAAAGTTAAAGATGAAAAGGATCGCACACCCCACACCTTACAAGTTTTCTTGGTTGAGTAAGGGTCAACAAGTCCTAGTGAATGAGCAAACATGGGTTGAATTCAATATTGGGGGTATAAAGACAAGATATTGTGTGACATCATCCCAATGGATGTTTGTCATTTTTTGTTAGGAAGACCCTGGTAGTATGACAGAAAAGCAAAACATGATGGATGGAAAAATACATATGTGATTGAAAAAGATGGGGTTCCATTTACCCTCACCCCTTTGCAAGATGAAAATGTAGACAAAAAAGTTGGGTCAAATGTCATGTTGGTTGGGGAAAAGGAATTCTTGAAAAAATGAAAGAAGAATGTGGAAAAGGGTATGCAATCATAATCAGACCCAAATTTGTTATGACATCAACAAATCTTGAAGATGTGCCTAAATAAGTACAAACCGTGTTGAACAAGTACCAAGACATTGTTGTAGATGAGCTCCCTAGTTCTTTTCCACCTATAAGGGATGTGAGCCACCACATAGAATTTATATTAGGAGAAGACCTACCCAATAAGGTTGCATACAAAATGACTCCTCAACAAAATGAAGAGATAAGGAAACAAATACAAGAATTGCTTGATAAGGGTCTCATAAGGGAAAGTTTAAGTCCATGTGTTGTCCCTACGATGCTAGCGCCTAAAAAAGGTGGAGATTGGAGAATGTGCATCGATTCAAGGCAAATTAACAAAATAATTATAAGTTATAGGTTTCCCATACCAAGAATGAAGGATTTGATGGACTGTTTAGGAGGAGCTTGTTACTTTTCAAAGATTGGCCTCAAAAGTGGCTATCATCAAATTAGAATAAGAGAAGGGAATGAGTGGAAAACTACCTTTAAAACTAATGAGGGGTTGTATGAATGGATGGTAATGTAATTTGGTCTTTCAAATGCACCAAGCACTTTTATGAGACTAAAGAATGAAGTTTTGAAGCCTTTCATAAGTAAGTTTGTAGTTGTATAATTGGATGATATTCTTGTGTTTAGCAAGACTAAAGAATAATACTTGCAACATTTGTACATGGTGTTGAAAAGGCTGAATGAAGAAAAGTTGATGATTAACTTGAAGAAGTGTGAATTCATGAAAGAGGAGTTGATTTATCTTGGTTTTGTGATTTCAAAAGGCACTTTGAAGATGGACCTCAGCAAGCTGGAAGCAATTCTCAATTGGCCCACTCCAAACTCAGTCAGTGAGGTAAGAAGTTTCCATGGTCTCGCTAGTTTCTATAGAATTTTTTTATGAAATTTTAGTCATGTTTGCTCTCCTATTATTGATACAATTAAAGGGGATAAGAGGAAAAAAATTATATGGTATGATGAGGTAGAAAAAATCTTTCGAATTTTGAAACAAAAGATAGCACAACAACCCATCTTAGCATTGCTTGATTTCAATAAGGTGTTCACAATTGAATGTGATGCAAGTAGGTATGCAATTGGAGTAGTCTTGAGTCAAGAGGGAAGACCTATAGCATTTTTCAGTGAAAAGCTTAATGAGGCCAAGAAAAATTCTTCTTCTTATGACTTGGCATTTTATGCCATGGTCCAAACATTAAAAAAGTGGAGACACTATCTCCTTCCAAAGAAATTTATTATTTTTAATAAAAATCATGCTTTGAGTTTCTTGAACAACCAAGACAAACTTAGCCATGAACATGTGAAGTGGGTGGAGTACCTCCAAAGCTATACTTTTAGCATAAAACACGAAAAGGGGCAATCAAACAAGGTGGCAGATGCTTTGAGCAGAAGACAAATGTTGGTGCAAAAAATTAAACTCCAAAGTGTAGATATTGATAGTTTGAAAGGTATGTATGAAGGAGATGATGATTTCAAGGATGTTTATGCTATTTGTAATCAGTTCAATGGAACTTTCCATGAAGAATATTCTAATTTCTTGATACAAGATGGATTATTGTTTAAGGGTGCTCAGTTGTGTATTCGTAAATGCTCTGTGGGGACTAATTTGATTAAAGGGAAGCATTTTGGCAGCTTAGGGGGTCACTTTGGTGTGGATAAAGCTTTGGAGTAGGTAAGAATATATTGTCATTGGCCAAAGATTCAAAGTGATATCAGAAAGTTTGTTGAAAGTTATGTTGTTTGTCAAAAAGAAAAGGGTTCAAGTACAAATGTAGGTCTTTACCAACCTTTTCCAATTTCAAATAGGCCATGGGAATCCATCAACATGGATTTTGTGTTGGGTTTACCCAAAACTCAAAGAGGGTTTGATATTGTATTTGTTGTTGTTGATAGATTTAGCAAAATGGAACATTTCATACCATGTAAATGCACAAGTGATGCCTCTTACATTGCAGGGTTATTTTCAAGGAGGTGGTCAAAATTCATGGCCTACCATTGACAATTGTTTCTGACAAAGATAGCAAGTTTGTAGGTCACTTTTAGAGAAATCTTTAGAAGAAGTTGGGAACAAACTTGACCTTTAGCTCTTCCTATCATCCACAGGAGTCTTGGGAATCTTCTCAAATGTTTGACAAAAGAGCATTCACATCAATGGGATCTAATTCTTCCACAAGCTGAGTTTGCCTATAATGATTATGTCAATAGAAGTGTTGGAAAGAGCCCATTTGAAATTGTCTATGGATTGAATCCTAGGGAGTCTTTGAACTCATAGATTTGAGTGGTATAGAGAGGAATGTTGAAGAAGAGGAATTTGCAATTTCCATGAAGGATATACATCAGCAAGTGAAAGAAAATCTTCAAAAGAGTGTAGAAAAATACAAGCAACATGTAGATTTGAAGAAGAGAGATGTTTAATTCAAAGTGGGAGACTTGGTCCTAGCACATCTGAGGAAAGAAATGCTACCAAAGGAGAAATATACAAAGCTATAGATGAAGAAGATTGGGTCATGCAAGGTGGTCCATAAATTTGGAGCAAATGCCTATGAGATAGAACTCCCTTCTGGAGTTGCTATCTCTCCAATTTTCAATGTTTTTGACCTTTATCATTTTAAAGTATTTGTGATTGCAGGTGAGGAAGAAGGTAAATTAGGAGTTAAAGATGAAGATTGGGTCAAGGACTTACCACCAAGTCAAATATTGAAGATTGAAAGCATTTTGGACACAAAGGAAGCAAAAAGAACCAGGCATAAGGTGTATAATGAATACCTAGTGAAATGGAAAGGTCTCATGGATGAAATGCAACATGGATGATAGAGGAAGACATTAAGAAGCATGGCACAATAGTTCAAGAGCTGATCTTAAGTGGAGCTTGACATTCTATTCTCCTTGGATGTATGGTGCAGGGGCACCTAGTCAAATGTTGTAAATAGGGGTCTAATGTTGGGTTTTGTGTTTTCAATCATTTTTTTGATGTAATGAGGTCTATTTATACCATGGATAATTTTTTCATTTCATATGGGGTCGGTTGGCAAAAATTTGTCATGTTTTTGTAATTGTTGCAGAAGTTGCAATGCAACTTTGCAATTTTGGCTTGTAGTTGGAAGGTGAACGGTCAAGTGATTCAAAAGGCAGTTGAAACCATTGGAATATGTTCGTACATGCTTAAATATGCATTGAAAACTTTGAGGCAAGGTTCTAGTGGAATATTTGGTGATCAAGTAATGAAAGTGACTTTATTTTCTATAATTTCTTATCAATTTTTGTTGCTACAACACTCTGTACGGCTTCATACTATGTGCTAATGATCTGAAGTGCATTGAATTTGATGGTGGCATGAACTAACTATGTTTTGGATTTGATTTTATATTATTTCATAAAGTTTAAGAGGAGTTAGAGCCAATTTGGTGGAAATTGTCTAAAAACCTTAAGTTAAGAGGGTTTGAGAGAAAAAATGGAATTTTGAACCATTCCATGAGTGGAAACCTCTGTAAATTGGTGAAATGGCTTTAGGTAGGTTGGTTTTCATGTTTTTTAGGTTTTTATATGCAAGGTATGGAGGTAGGGAAATGTTTGATCGAGCCCTAGCCTAATATCTCAATGTATTAGGCTTAGGAGTGTAGGTAGAAGTAGGGTTTTGAAGATAGGTGAATTTTTTGATGTTCCAGTTGGTAAAAGTTGATGATTCAGACCCCATGTGACTTGGTTGAAGTTTAGGAATGATATTTTGTGGTTGGGAAATTGTTTAGATGGAAGTTTCTTTGGAAAACAGGCCTAATTGGGCTTAAGGGCAGTGTAGCAGTCAAATTAAGAAGGTGATGTTCCAAAACAACCACATATGAAAATTTGATATGATGTAGAAGGGCATAAAGGGTACTTGAAATGGTTTTTGGTTTCTGGGCTTTTAGCCTTCTCTAAAAGATATGAAGAAAATTCACTCTTTGGAGGGCTACAAGGGGAGATGAAGGGTTGGTGAGAAAACCATCAAGTTAAGGGCTCACAAATGAAAAGTTTTTTGATTTGTGTTTGAATTGGTAACCTCCACCCCTGATATGTATCATTCACCTATCCATCCCATCACTTCCATTTAGGATTAAATTGCATTCTAGGTTGCTTTCCTTATCCTTTTACCTTGCATAAATTAATCCTAGACCTTAGGTTGCACTTATCCTTCAAGATTTCAGACATAAGATAACTACTAATCATTTAAACAGTCCATGTTTTGTTATCCAATTTGTCATATGACCTTCATCTTTCATTTTATCAACCTTTTTCATTGTCATCTTGGTCAACACTTGAGTCTCAAACTTGTGTCCTAGTTTAGACTTACCTTGTCAAAACCATTACCTTGGTCATCACAAAGGTCAATGACATTTGGGTTAACTATCTTAGACCTACAATATATTGGTTATCATCCTTTTTTAAATCTTAAGGTTCATATCCTTAGCATCATCTTGTTAGTCTTATTTAGATTCACACCATACCCTTTGACCATAGTACCACTATCATCTTATCACTCCTTAATCTTATATTTTGCACTTTGCATCCTTATATCCCAAAAAACACAAAAAAATAGCTTAATTTCATCTTAGCCTTTGTTGAACCACTAATTTTGATCATTAACTTAACATCATCTAGTTTCCATATCATTATCCTTGATCATTAATTAGTCTACCTTTGGTATCCTTTGCATCCATTAGTTTAATTTAGCTTCATTTAGCTTCATCCTTTAGTCATCATCCTTGCATGATCACCTTGCATCCTCATATTAAAAAAAATCCCAAAAACATAGTTTAGCTTCATTATCACCTTGCATTATCTTCCAAATTGTAAGTCTTACATGGTTAAAACAATGTCATGAACTAAAAGAAAGGACATGCATTCCTTAAATGACCCCTTTTCTAGTCCACATCATGACACCAACTTTGGATCAAACTCAAACACTCCACAAAGAGAAACACCACAAAGAGACCCAACCAACACATTGGACAATCTAAGTCTAGATGAATTCAACACGAAAATGACTTCTGAAGAGATTGAAAGAGCTTACTAAGATCCAAGGATTTTATGCATGGTTGATGAGCTCGTTAGTGCAAATCCTAATAGATTCTTCTATGCACTAGCCAAAAAGGGTTCTAATTCCCTCAAGGCTTTGATGTCTCCACAATTGTGGAAGGAGATACTCAAAATCCATTTGCATTAGCGATGACATCTACACAACAAATGTCAACTATACCACTTGGGATGACAACACACATGGCCAAGACTACCACACAGTATCTCCACATTTGGAAACAAGGTGACTCATCTGACAACATAAGGACAAAATTTCAAATTTGGAAGCTCATTAAATTCCATGGATAAGACTTTCACAAATCCTCTTTTTCAAAACACAAACCAAGGTCTTACATCACAAGGTACCACACCTTTACTTCAAAATACATCACAAGGTCCCACACCTACACTTCAAAACATAAATCAAGATCCATCATTCCCCAAAGAACACCCTCATCAAATCAAAATCAACCAAATAAACTAGGAGAATTCATATTGTCCTACGAAGAGTGCCCAACTAAAAACTTAACCAAAGACCTACCCCATCATTTCAAAATGCTAATCAAGGACCTACCCCATCCTATCAAAACAACAATCAAGGACCCACACCATCTTTCTAAAACATGAATCAAGGACCAACCTTTCAAATCAAAAGAACAAATCAAGGGCCCAAACCACAATTTAAAAACACCATACCAAATAAAAACATGACCTTTGGGACCAATCTCCCTCCAAATTAAACCAACACAAATGCTACATTTACACATCAATATCAACAAGGTAACCAAGGTCCCATACCACAAAATACCAATCCCAATCCAAACCCATCATATGACCTCAACACCAACATCATAACACCAAATAAAATCAGCACAACACCATCTTTCGCAGATACCTTGATGCAACAAATACAAGCTATCCAACAAAAAATGACAAACATGCAATTGGGAACCAACAAGAAAACTTATTCCATAGAGGAATTGTGCCCTATCCATTTGACATAAATCTCTACATGTTGCCCTTTCCCCCTCCCTTCACAGCACCAACTTTACCCAAATACAAAGGGAAAGGAGATCTAGTGGAACATATATGAGACTTTAATATGACATGTATGGAAATCACATATGATCCTACCTATTTGATGAGAATAATCCCACGAAGTCTCATGGGTCTATCCCTAGATTGGTTCACACATCTTCCTCCACGGATTAGAACATGGGGTGAGCTAGTTGATATATTCATTAATCACTTTCCCTTTAACATTGAAAGTGACATGACCCTCACAACATTATGTACAACCAAACAAGAAGAAGGGGAGTCACTTACCTCATTTTACAAAAGATGACAAAGTTTAGCTAGCAAGTTCCCTTATCACATTCCTAAGAAATAACTAGTTACTATGTGGAAAACCTTAATGGAGAAGTGATGAGTGGCCTTCAAATATAATGTTTCATAACTTTTGATGAAATCGTTGAGAAAGGTTTCCTTAGTGAAAAAGGTTTTGTCACAAAAATTCTAGTCAAAGTACACAAAGAGACTCCAAAGCTCAATAATGATAAAAGAAAATATTGGTCCTGAAACAAGAATGTCAATAATTATGGAGTTGTCGATGCTAAAGTGATAAACAAAGGTCCTACCATTCACCTCAGAGGTCCATCCACATCAAACACATCAAACACATCAAGTACCCAAACACAAGGTCAAACATTGAATGTCGCCCAAAACAACCAACACAGAGGTCCTCCCCACCACAAGAGAACATACACCCAATTGAGTGAACCCATTGAATCATTCCTAAAGACACTCTTGCAATCCAATTCCATCCAACTACTAGACATCAAAAACTATGAACCCTCATTGATCAAAATCGATTGGTGGAAAGAAGATGAATATTATGAATATGACCGTGGAAAAGGACATAAGACATCTAGATGCTGGACACTCAAAATTGTCATTCAAGACCTCATTGAACAGGGAATCATTTCAATAGAAAACTCACAAGGAAAGAAAAATACTGATCATACCATATTTAAAACTCCCTTGCAAGATCATGACCAAGGAAAAGCCTCCAGTTCAGGGAATAACAGTAATGGCAATTATACTAACGTCAAACATGATTATAGCACTATTATCCTTAATGTAAGACCCTTTGATGATCATGTTGCCACCATTATCATAAAAAAGAAAATTTTAGAGTGTGTTGTCACCACTCACAAAGCCAAGATAAATCTTCTAGGACCTCCTTCCAATCCACCATCAAAATCCCAATATAATCTCCTAGACCAGCTAGGGAAGACTCCCACATAGATTTCCATTCTGGAACTCCACATATCTCCTCAACATAGAGCTATCCTTGATAAATCCTTGCAAGAAGCATCCATACCCACCAATCTAGATGTTAATGAATTTCAGGCCATGGTTGGATACCTAGCTATGCCGCATCATGTCACCTTTTCTAAACAAGACTTTTACACATAAAAGTCTGATCATAATGATCCCCTACACCTAGAAGTCTACGTAAATAAACATAAGATCAGACAAGTCCTAGTAGACCATGGAGCAAGTCTGAAAATTTGCTCCCTAAAATTGGTAAAATCATTGGGCTACTCTGAGAATTACATACATCAAACCAAGAAAATTGTTATCAAAGCCTATGATGATGTTGAATGTTTATCTGAAGGATTCATTTTGCTTCCCATAAAATTTGGTCCAACTATGCAAACTGCATTTTTTCACGTCTTGGATCTGGATTTACATTATAACCTTTCCTTTTCCATCCATGGATTCATGCCATGAAGGCTATGCCATCCACATACCACCAATTCCTCAAGTTTCCATATAATTGCACTGAAATTACTATTCCCAGTGATCATGATCCTTTTCAGTATTGCACTAACTTGAGAGGATTTGTTGAGCATCAAGTGCCCATAAATCAACAAGCCTCATCCTCTTCTTTGTCCTATTACATTGATCCATCTGACCTTGTTGAATCATCCACTCCATTCACCGCACTATCATACCCTAAGGTCCAAGTCTATGATATGGGATGTGGAGAACCGTATGAATAATTTACCAACAAAAGATGATGCTAATGCCACAGAGAAGATTCAGACTTCCAACACTGATGTCAAGACAACTGTAGAAGGAATGTAAAAAGTGTTGGAGTGAAAGGACACTGAGAGGGAGGGGGGGGTGAATCAGTGTTATTAAATTCTTTACCAAATTTAACTGAAACTGAAATAAATAGAAATATGCTCTCATTTATCAATGATAAACTTATTCAAGTATTAAATGTAATCACATAAACTGAAATGAGAATAGTAAACCATAGTAATTTAAAGCATAAAAGCATTGAAGAAAATGAACAACAGATACTCAAATAGACACAAGATATGTCAAGTGGAAAACCCTCCTGGGGTTGAAAAACCACTCCTGAACCTACTCCCTTTTTCAAGCTTTCATTTCAATAATTATTTTTGACAATGCCTCAAAGGCCGATTTCTGAGCACCGACTCAAGGAGTACCAACCCCTCTTTTTAGAGACACCAATCTCAAGGAGTACCAACCCCTTTTTTGTTTAACAATAGAACATACAATGATACAGAGGATCTCTCTGTTTCCCTGATTTATGTCAAGTGCCTCTTAACAGATAATGTGTAGAATTATCAAAATTCAAGAATGACTCTTCAAAGTTCCACCCATTATCAAGCCTTAAGATAGCTTGAGGAAAATCTAGTTACAATCTTAATACAACTTCTCATCAAACTATATTATTAGTGGTGTGTTCTCACTTTCTTTTTCTCACACTCTTTTTCATAATTTTCCATGATACTATTCAAAACAGTTAACACACTGTGTTTTCCAAATTTTCAGCTCAAAAAATTAATTTCCTATATCTCATACAAAACTGATATATTTTGCACTTTTGTTTCCTTTTTTTTTTTTTAGGTTTTCAGTAATGATAAAGCCCTAATCTCTTTTTTTTCATTCTTTTACATCAAACATCATTACATTCCAGGAAGGGTTACAACAATTGCTCGTATTTCACTTTCAAAGAATAACTCAAAGATAATTATCAGGTTACCATGAAACTGTCAAGCAACAGTGCCACATGTTCCTGTGATCATTTGGGAAGGATCAATATGAATAAGGTCTTCTGACAGGAATACTCAAGCATTGTGCAAATTTAGAAGGCAGGCTAAAACTCGTCCTCTCAAGCAACCTGCACAAGTAGTTCTTTAACCAAACAACATCAAGGAATGCATGTAATTTTAAAATAATGACCACTGAAAAACTGTAGCAAAAAGAAGTAACTGAAAGAGCAATACTTCCATAACCGAAATCATGCTTTTAAGAGCAGTTACCAAAGATTCCAGGTAAGGATCTGAAGAGTTTCAAAGAAATTAAGATTACCCATAAACAAAAATCACAATCCCTTTTAAAACTGATAAGATAACCTTCAATAAAAAATAGTCAACTTGTGGAGCAATCATTTCAGATTTTTCTATGAAAGGAATACTTATTTTTCATTTTTCTGTTTGCATAGAAAACTTAACTCGTAATAACCTTGCCTAAGAATTAATGGATCTGGAAAGAAGTCTGAAAGATGAATACTTGACAATAGTAATGGAGTTGCTGACACAAAAGAGATTACCAGATATGCAAAGAAATAAATGGCCAAAATCACCTTCGAAACTCGGGCCTTCACCCAATGGTAGGAAGCAAACATAAAGAATGACCATTGTAATGGTCCTTTGACCTTCCCCATATGTTGTCCAAAGTCAGAAACCCAGTGAGTGCAAAGAAACGGCTGAGGGAAAGAAACCATGGTGGTAGCCAGTGTAGGGTTCCAAACCCTTCAAACAAGAGAGACAAAGTATTGACCTAAACTTTCAAAGAAAGAAAAACGTAATCCTTTGCTAAATGTGATAGCATTTGGAGTCCGAAAGGACAATCATAGAAAATCAAGAAACTCATTATGAGTTCTTGAAGTCTGCAGACTTACCAATGACTAGCTGTTGACCAACATTGTTGCAATTGTCTATTATTGACAATATGAAACTTCGACCAAAATAAGATTTGAAGATATGACCACATTACTCACCAAATGTTGATTTCCAAAGGCATGATTATTTCCAAATGATCAAAGCTAAGTCACATCCAATGTGACATAACACATTAATCAATGCCTTTATACCTGCTATCGGCTTTTAAGCCTTGTTAATTTGCCAACATTAGACCCGATAGCAATATAAAGTGCACTGCCATAGTGTGCCAAATAATATCCAAATGCAAAAGATATCCAAACATATCAATGTCGATTTCCACCTTATTATATCCAATGTTATATAGTGTGCCAATGCCAAATAGTGTCCAAAGCCTTGTGAAGTGATAAATACTATCATTCATGCTAAATTCAAAATACCTTTCACCCATTGAAAAAACCATAATCCATATGCCCAAACCATTATCAGTTGGTTAAGGAAACCCGATAGGGTTTTCTTAAAACTAAAAAGCAAATTGTATCGTATAAACCCAAGAACCACAAATAACTGAAGGCAATACCTGACAGAATCTAAGCAGAGAAGCACACCTCCAAAGATGTTCAGAAAATAGAATGTATCAATGTCATAATGATAGAAAGACTGAATAAGCCAACATCTTATAATTCTATAGATCACTGTAGCACAAATTATCAAATAAAAAACATGTCACCTAATCAATGGAACAAAGAACTTGTAACTAGAATACCTCAACTGAGATCTGCACATGGAGTCAAGATATCAGTTCCACCACATATAGTATCAAAAGTGAAGTAAATATGCCAATCAGAAAAGAAGATCAACTGATTAAGTAACCATCAAGATGCCAGAGCAACACATATTGTCTTTAAGGACAAATTAGGACAAGAGAGATTCAACAAACTCCCCCTTTGTCCTTGATGGAAAAACTGAGCCACCAAGCTAAAATAAAGTAGTGGAACCGAATGCTCATAATTCTCCCAGTTTTTGTCACAAGGATAAAGGGAAGCCACAAATGATAAACCAGAATCAACAGATAATTTCTATCAAGCTACAGATGTAACATTTTAGTAGCAAAGAATGAGCTACAGGAAGAGCTAACCAGCTCCCCCTATCACCAAGATAGACTTTTTAAGATTAGAGAGATTGAGAGACAACTCCCAATCTAGACCGAAGTCTTTCAAATACATCTTTAGCCAACGGTTTTGTAAAAATTTTAGCAACATGTGCTTGTGTAGGAACATATTGCATAGAAACCTCGTTAGCCAACACCTTATCATGAAGAAAATGAAACTTAATAGCTATGTGTTTGGTGCGAGAGTGCATAACAGGATTTTTTGAGATATTGATTGCACTCATATTATCACATAGAATAGAAACGGGTTTAGGAATTTCAATACCCATGTCAGATAATGTTTGTGACATCCAGATTACTTGAGTGCAGCAAGAAGTGGCAGCAATATATTCTTCTTCAGTAGTAGAGAGTGAAACAAATTCTTGTTTTTTGTTGTGCCAAGCCACTAAACAATCAACAAGAAAGAAAGAAGCACCACTGGTGCTTTTCCTATCATCCAGACAACCAGCCCAGTTAGAATCAATATATGCCACTAATGAAAAATCATTGCTTCTGGGATACCAAAGTCCATAATCAATTATGCCTTGTACATATTTAAGAATCCTTCTAACAACGTTAATGTGAGATTCCTTAGGAGATGATTGAAATCGAGCAACTATGCAAACAACTTGCATAATGCTAGGTCTTGAGGTTGTTAGATATAATAGGCTACCTATCATTGACCTATAGTCAGTTGGGTTGGCATCAAGAGAATCATCAAACTTGTTGAGTTTACAACCGGTAGCCATTGGAGTGCTAACTGGATGACATTCATCCATTTGAAATTTCTTTAACATTTCTCTAGCATATCTTGTTTCAGAGAGAAAGATACCTGCTTCAAGTTGAGAGATTTGAAGACGTAAGAAGAAGGACAGTTCACCCAACGTAGACATTTTGAACTCAGATTCCATAATTTGTGAGAATTTTTGACTCAAAGAAATGTTGTTGCAACCAAAGATAGTATCATCAACATAAATTTCAACAACTAGAATATCAGAGCTTCAATTTTAACATAAAAATTGTTGTCTACTCCTCCTCTATTGAAACCTTTTGACAGTAAGTGACTGTCCAATCTGGAGTACCAAGCTCTAGGAGCTTGTTTTAGGCCATATAGATCCTTTTTCAGCCTGTAGACATGATTGGGTTTGTTTTTACAAGTAAACCCTTCAGGTTGTTCTATGTAAACTTCTTCATCCAAATACCCATTCAAAAAGGCAATTTTAACATCCATTTGATATACAGTAAAGTTTTTGAAAACAAAATATGCCAAGAAAATTCTAAGTTGATTCAAGTATAGCTACTGGTGCAAAGGTTTCATTGAAGTCAATACCTTCTTGCTGAGCATATCCTTTGCAGACATATCTAGCCTTGTTGCAAACAACATGACCATTTTCATCATGTTTATTTCTGAAAATCCACTTACCTCCTATGAAATTTTTGTCATCTGGTCTTGGGACTAGCTCCCAAGTATGATTTTTCTCAATTTGATCAATTTCATCCCGCATTGCATTAAGCCAACATTCATCAGTTAGAGCTTCATCAATTTTTTTTTGGCTCAAATTGAGTGATCAAACAAAAGCAGTAAGCTCAGCTATGTGAGCTTTTTCATTATAGTTAACTATTATTTTCCTTGTTTGAACTCCTGCTGATTTATCTCCTATAATCAGATCTTTAGGATGGTTTCTAGCAAGAGATTTTGAAGGAGTTTGAGTTACACATATTTCAGAGCTGGTTTCAGCATCTTCAAATTTTCCTTCAGCTAGTTTAGTACTTGCTGATTTTGTTTCAGGCAATGAATTTTCAAAGCCTTCAGAATTTATATCAAGTTCAAATTCTTCCTCCTCATCATCCTGCATAGGTTCAACATCTAAAAGCAGTTTTTCATCAAATTTTACATTGACATATTCAACAATTTTATTTAGCCTATTGTTAAAGCATTTAAAAGCTTTGTTGTGAGTAGAGTATCCTAAAAAGATACCTTCATTTGTCTTAGATTGAAAACTGCCTAAGTTATCATTGTCTCTCTTGATAAAACATTTGCAGCCAAATGTTTTGAAATATTTAATTGAGGCAGATTTACCATACCACAGTTCATATGGAGTGAAATTGGATTTCACTATGATCTGGACTCTATTCAAAATGTAGATAGTTGTATGAACAACTTCTTTCTAGTACATGTTTGGCAGATTTGCTTCATTCAACATAGTCCTTGCCATCTCTTTTACAGTACTATTCTTTCTCTCAACTACCCCGTTTTGTTGAGGTGTTCTGGCAGCAGCATATTGTCTTTTTATGCCATGTCTTTCACAGTAATCAATGAATTCTTGTGAGGTGAATTCACCACCTTTGTCAGATCTTAGACATTTCAATTTTAAATCTAACTCTCTTTCTATCATTTTTCTAAAAAATTTAAAACGTTCAAAAGCTTTTGATTTATTCTTGAGAAAGGTAACCCATACCATATGAGAGTAGTCATCAACAAATAGCATGAAATATTTCTCACCATTGATAGATCTAGTGCTTGTAGGACCATATAAGTCGGTATGAACAATTTGCAGAGGTTTGGTAGATGAATGTTCCTTGGATTTAAAGCTTACCTTAGTTTGCTTTCCTTTGAGACATTATTTACATATTGCATTATCAGGCTTTTTCAGAATGGGCAGACCTCTTACATTCTGATTTTTACTAATTCTGACCATATTGTCAAAATTAATATGACCTAGTCACTTGTGCCACAACCAGATTTCTTCAACATGACTCATTAAGCACATACCTTGATTGTTTTCATTTCCAGAAGTGTCAAATAAATTGTAGACATTTCCCTTAGTCCTTCTTCTAGCAGCAATAGCTTTTCCAATCTTATTTTTGATTTCACACCCCTGTGAAGTGAATAGGACTTGATAGCCACTGTCACAGATTTGACTGAAACTTAGAAGGTTATGTTTTAATCCTTCTACATAATACACATTGTAAATAGGATTGGCTTCATTCAAAAAAAGAGAACCTCTACCTTTGATTTGAATTCCAGAGTTGTCTCCAAACTTTACATATCCGCCTACATAGTCTTCTAGATTAGTAAATTTTTCTTTCTCACCGGTCATGTGGTTTGAACAACCACTGTCCAGGACCCATAAGTCCTTTTTCTTGGAGTGGAAGATAGTTTGAACTAACATGGTTTGCTCTATGTTGTTGACAGCTTTGGGTTTCAAACCCTTATAGATTTATGTTGTTTATTTTGTTGATCAGCATTACATTGCTTAGCAGAATGACCCAAAGACTTGCATGTGAAACATCTAATCTGCCTTGCAAGACTATGATTCTGCCTAGCACCAAATCTAGGAGTTCTAGGACTTATAAATCTGCAAGAGTTGACATTGTGACCAAATTTGTTGTAGAAGTAACAATTTCCATAAAAGAAAGGGTAGGAATTATAAGCCATTCTGTTGCTCCTAAAAGGATGAACATGATCCTTATCAAAGTCAGGATGTTTGAGTTCAAGACTTTTATTTCTAGCAACAACATTGTTCTTAGCACTATTATTTGAACATTCACCTTTCACAAAACCAATACCAATTTTGTCGTTGTTCAGTTTCTGTTTACTGAGCATGTCATTCAGTTTAAGAGTGCTCTCATATTTCTCAATGGTCTTTCTGAGATCTACAATCTCATGTTCAAGTTTTTAAATTTCTTGATCTTTAAAGCTTATTCCAATACAAAGACAGTCTTCAACTCTCTTGGATTCTTCAAGTTGAGTTTTTAATGAGACTATCTCAAGATTTATGATTTGCTCCTGTGAAATATCTTGAGCAGTATTTTGTTCTTGAGCACGCATTTGTTTTCTAAGTTTCCTTAGCTCTTTTAGAGCACATTTTAGTTCCCCTTCATAATCCACTTCGCCATCTTCAGCATCATTGTTGTTAGTTTCATCTTGCTGAATGATTTAATCCATGAATAGATTTTCATCCTCTTCATCTAATAAATCTTCAGATTCAGAGTCTGTTTCATTTTTGTTGAACAGACTTTTCATCTTTTTGAAATTGAATTTATGTTTGGGTCTATAAACCTTTTTCTTGGCTAGTTTTTTATATTTTTTGTTTTCACTACTTGTGTCACCATAGGGGCACTTTGCAGCAAAGTGGCATATGTTTCCACAGTTAAAGCATTTGAAGGGAAGTTTTCCCTTATACTTTCCAGAACCCTTTTTGAGTTTCCTCACAAAGTGGGATTCTTTGGAATTAGAAAGTTCTGATTCAGTGGGCTCGTCCTTATCTTTCCTTTCAGTATTAAAAGTTGTTTCTTTTGCAGAGGTGTTGCTTTTACTGATCCTCATTTCATAGGCAGTCAGAGTGCCTTGTAGGTTGTCAAGGGTAAGTTGGGCAAAATGTTTCTTCTCTTCTAGAGTAGCAACCTTAGCTTCAAATTTTGTTGGCAAGGTTCTGATGACCTTAGTTACAACATCAAATTCCTTAACTTCTTCTCCCAGGCCCTTCATGGCATTTATTATTTCATCAATTCTCAAAAATTAGTCAGCTACTTTCTCATCATCCCTCATTTTTAGATCTTCAAATTGGTGTTTTAAAGTGAGGACTTTAGACTGTTTTACCTTTTGATTTCCTTGATAGATAGCTTCAAGTTTGACCCAGATTTCCCTAGCAGAGATGCAGTGCATGAATTTTATAAAGACATCTTTAGTCATCGCACACAGAAGAGCATGTTTTGCTCTTGCATTGGTTTCATATCTTTTATTTTCATTAGAAGTAGTAGGTAGAGTAGCTGGTACAGTGTACCCAGACAATACTATGCTCCAAACATCGAGGTCAATAGAAGTTAAATAAGTCTCCATTTTTATTTTCTAGAATACATAATCATTTCCATCAAATAATGGAGCTCTAGTCATGGAAGTTCCTTCATGAGCTTGAGACATTTTGAATAGACTCCAAGGCCAAAATCAATCCTAGGTTGGAAAGACCTATCAGATGACCCTAGGCTCTAATACCAATTATTGGAGTGAAAAGACACTGAGAGGGGGGGGGGGTGAATCAGTGTTATTAACTTTACCAAATTTAACTAAAACTGAAATAAACAGATGTATGCTCTCATTTATCAATGATAAACTCATTCATGTATTGAATGTAATCACAGGAACTGAAATGAGAATAGTAATCCATAGTAATTTAAAGCATAAAAGAATTGAAGAAAATGAACAATAGATACTCAAATAGACACAATATATGCCGAGTGGAAAACCCTCTTGGGGTAGAAAAACTACTCCTAAACCTGCTGCCTTTTTCAGGCTTTCATTTCAATAATTATTTTTGACAATGCCTCAAAGGCTGATTTCTGAGCACTGACTCAAGGAGCACCAACCCCTCTTTTTAGAGACACCAATCTCAAGGAGCACCAACCCCTTTTCTATTTAACAATAGAGCATACAATGATACAAAGGATCTCTCTATTTCCCTAATTTTTGTCAAGTGTCTCTTGACAAACAATGTGTAGAATTCTCAAAAGTCAAGAATGACTCTTCAGAGTTCCACCCATTATCAAGCCTTTAGAAAACTTGAGGAAAATCTAGTTACAGTCTTAATTCAACTTCTCATCAAACTGTATTATCAGTGGTGTGCTCTCACTTTCTTTTTCTCACACTCTTTTTCATACATTTTTCATGATACTGTTCAAAACAGTTAACACACCGTGTTTTCCAAATTTTCAGCTCAAAAAATTAATTTCCTATATCTCATACAAAACTGATATATTTTGCACTTTTGTTTCCTTTTTTCTTTCAGGTTTTTCAGTAATGATAAAGCCCTAATCTCTCTATTTTCATCTTTTTACATCAAACATCATTACATTCCAGGAAGGGTTACAACAGTTGCTTGTATTTCACTTTCAAAGAATAACTCAAAGATAATTATCAGGTTACCATGCAACTATCAAGAAACAGTGCCAGATGTTCCCGTGATCATGTGGGAAGGATTAATATGAATAAGGTCTTCTGATAGGAATACTCCAGCCTTTAGCAAATTTAGAAGGTAGACTGAAACTTGTCCTCTCAAGCAGCCTGCACAAGCAGTGCTTTAACCAAACAACATCAAGGCATGCATGTAATTTTCAAATAACGACCACTGAAAAACTCCAACAAAAAGAAGTAACTAAAATAATAATACTTCCATAGCCGAAATCATGCTTTTAAGAGCAGTTACCAAAGATTCTAGGTAAGGATCTAAAAAGTTTCAAAGAAATTAAGATTACCCATAAACAAAAATCACAATCCCTTTTAAAACTGACAAGATAACCTTCAATAAAAAATAGTCTTGACTTGTGGAGCAATCATTTCAGATTTTTCTATGAAAGGAATACTCATTTTTCATTTTTCTGTTTGCATAGAAAACTTAACTCGTAATAACCTTGCCTGAGAATTAATGGATCTAGAAAGTGGTCTGAAAGATGACTTGACAATAGTAATGGAGTTATTGTCACAAAAGAGATTACCAGATATGTAGAGAAAGAAACGGCCAAAATCACCTTCCAAACTCAGGCCTTCACCCAACGATAGGAAGAACACATAAAGAACAACCATTGTAATGGTCCTTTGACCTTCCCCATACGCTGTCCAAAGTCAGAAACCTAGTGAGTGCAAAGAAATGGCTGAGGGCAAGAATCCATGGTGGCAGCCAGTGTAGGGTTCCAAACCCTTCGAACAAGAGAGACAAAGTATTGACCTAAACTTCCAAAGAAAGAAAAACTTAATCCTTTTCTAAATGTGATAGCATTTGGATTCCGAAAGGACAGTCATAGAAAATCAAGAAACTCATTATGACTCTTGAAGTCTGCAGCCTTACCAATGACCAGCTGTTGACCAACATTGTTGCAATTGTCTATTATTGACAATATGAAACTTTGACCAAAATAAGCTTTGAAGATATGACCACATTACTCACCAAATTTTGATTTCCAAAGATATTATTATTTCCAAATGATCAAAGCTAAGTCACATCCAACGTGACATAAAACATTAATCAATACCTTTATACCTATTGTCAGCTTTTAAGCCTTGTTAATTTGCCAACATTAGACCCAATAGCAATATAAAGTGCATGGCTATAGTGTGCCAAATAATATCCAAAGCCAAAATATATCCAAACATATCAAAGCGGATTTCCACCTTATTATATCCAATGCTATATAGTGTGCCAATGCCAAATAGTGTCCAAAGCCTTGTGAAGTGATAAAGACTATCATTCATGCTAAATTCAAAATGCCTTTCACCCATGTCAAAAACCATAATCCATATACCCAAACCATTATCAGTTGGTTAAGGAAACCCAATAGGGTTTTCTTAAAACTGAAAAGCAAACTGTATCATATAAACCCAAGAACCACAAATAACTGAAGGCAATACTTGACTGAATCTGAGCAGAGAAGCACACCTCCAAAGATGTTCAAAAAATAGAATGTATCAATGTCATAATGATAGAAAGACTGAATAAGCCAACATCTTATAATTCTATAGATCACTATAGCACAAATTATCAAATCAGAAACATGTCACCTGATCAATGGAACAAAGAACCTGTAACCAGAATACCTCACCTGAGATCTACACATGGATTCAAGATATCAGTGCCACCACATATTATCAAAAGTGAAGTAAATATGCCAGTCAGAAAAGCAGATCAACTGAGTAAGTAACCATCAAGATGCCAGAGCAACACATATTGTCATCAAGGACAAATTAGCACAAGAGAGATTCAACAAAAAGATGGTTGTGCTTGGATTGAAACCTTTTGGGATCCTGATGATATATCTGCCTTTTCCCTATTTGCTTCTACTCAATCCATTCATGAATTTGATAGCCCCATGTTTGACTAGGATATCTATGATAACCCATTCTTTGATCCTGACCCTACTGAGGATATCCAATCACTACCCTTCCATCCCACCTACCCTGGGCTAGGATATGCATCTTCTATTGTCGCCACTACTAAGCCATCTTGCCAAGTCATTAAGGATGTGTAATCCTCCTTTGACATTAACATTACCAAAAAGGATAGTCCCAAAGACTTCATTGATGGCATTGCCACTCCTCATCATGCACTAAAAATTCTCGTCACTCTATCCATTTCACTAGTATCACTCACATCCATCTACATCATTGACATGGATCAAAAAGTCATATCTCAAGAAAATAACAAGGATAAAGCTCAAGAATTAAAGGAGAAAGTGTCTTTTCCAAATGGAAATCCAGAATCCAAATAAATAATACAAAGAAAGAATGATCAAGAAAAGTCCTTTAGCTAAATTCAAAAGCTATTCGACGAGTCAAATATGCAAATAAAATTCAAGATTGAAAGAAAGAAAAATTATGCCTCTTCATAGAAAATAACTAGGGGCATCTATCAAAAGAATGCAAGTAAGAAAGAATTGATTTCCAACTATGCCTCTCTATCAAAAATAAATGGGGATATCTATCAAAGAAAAATATCAAAAGAAGAGCTTGTTGATCCAGCATCTCCACCATCATTTTTACTCATTTCATATATCCTATTCCATACATCCATACTCACATCCATTGGAAATGTTATTCAATGTACCTTTGATGACGACCCCTTCATGTACTCTAGCTCATTGGTCGCCCAAAATTTTTGTTTAAAGCCTGATGGCCCACGTAGTGTGCACATTAGGGATCATACCATAGCCTCTTTCATTTGTCACATCTATTATCTTTCATATTTTCCACTTGCATTCTTCATCCAGATCAAGTCCTTTCATCTATTATGATCATCCAAATAGAATCAAGGCATTGCCATGGCAGGCGACAGATCTAACACGTATCAATTATACAATTAATTCTTAGAGTATCCCTTCAAAATGTCAAAACATACAATTTTTTTTTTTAAAAAAAAAGTCACCCTGATGAAAACCTGGCAAACATGTGTCTTGGTGACAACAAAAAATGAAAAAAATGAAAAAAAATAAAAAATTGTAAAGAGAAATAATTCATCCAAAAGTGAAAACCTCTTTGGTGGTGCTTTGGATAAGTACCATGGTGAAAACTTGGCAAACAGGTGCCATGTGTATCTAGTCCATGCTCCTTCGTCTACATCACTCTACCTAGTCTTTCATCCCTTGCTCACCCATTCACCCATATTGTCCATAATAAAGCTTCATCATTCTTACCATGACCTGAGAACCACCGACATTTAGCATCCTTTGCCTTCATGGCCATCCTTTTCATTCATCCATTGCTTCCCCTCACACATAATAAGTTGGTCATATACCTGACAAGGGGCAATTCCTTGACTTACGTCTTCATGGGATTTGACGTATGGTACCAGCCTCATAAATCATCAAAATCCAAAAAAATCATAAAACCATTAAAAACCCAAAAACTTGTAAAACCATCAAAAATTAAAAAAAAATCAGAAACCTGCAAAAATCCAAAAAAAATCATAAAACCTTCAAAATCCAAAAACATCAAAATGCCAAAAACAGAGTCAGAGTCCAAGTTTAAGTTATTATGTCTTAGTATGGTTGAACTATGTTGTCTTTGCACATTTTCTATGTAGGCAAGGCCCTTAGTTGATGGGCCCTCGAGACATTAGGTTTGTCCTTAGGATTTTGTTGAGTGATATCAATTTTGGTTTGTGTCATGTCAAACTACGAGGTCTCTACATGTATAACATAGGCAAGGCCATCAATTGATGAACCCCCAAGGCCCTAGGTCAGTCCTTTATGGTTTTTTGAGTTTGGTTATATTCTTTGTCCACAGGCAATCATCATTCAAACCAAATCATGAATTAATAGACAAACATATCCAACGAATCTTCAATCTTTAATCAATCAATTACCTTATCATCAGTCACTATCAGGTCATTATTCTTATATCAGAATGGGGCATTATGTCATTTGTCTCATTTAGTCTTATCACTTGTCTTCTATCAAGATGCACCCTTCTTGAGATTAGACATTGTCTTTGGTCAATCTTTTCATTCACCTTCAACAAGATATGTCTTTCTTGTAGCTAGGTGTTTATCAAAATGGTCAATTGGTCAACTTTATCAAATGTGTTCCTTTCCTTAAATAGGATATTTCTTTCCTGAAATTAGGTGTCATCACATCGATCAATCATATCAATCACACTTTATCAAACAAATTCACGTTCATCACTTGGTCAATCAATCTTGTCCGCTTGTTCAATTAACCTTTCCTTATTCAGGATATGTCTTTCCTGAAACTAGGCATAATCAATCAAATCAGGAAATCAACCTTTGTCAATCTATCAATCAACTTTGGTCAAGAAATCAATCAAATCAATCATCTCAGTCATCCTGAAATTAAATCTAATCAAGCTAATCAGTCATCTCAGTCATCCTGAAACTAAATCTAATCAACCTAATCAATCAATTTGTCAATCCTATCAACAAACATTATCTCAATGGCAAACACTTTGTTGGTTTGAGTTTGTCTTATATTTTTGATTAGTTTTTGTTCATGTTACTATGCACCTCGAGGATGTCCCATGAAGGATTTAGAGGAGCGATGATGGATTGTGATCTCTTTTCTTTGCTTGTTGTATGTGGTTTGACTTGACAAAAATATTGGGGCAATCGGGTCCTTAGTATGAGCCAAGGCATTCCTTGTCTTTTGACATTGTCTTTTAACTACTTGTCTCTCACAAATGGTCACCTTGCACACCTTGGTCTATCTCATACCATGGTGTTTGTGATCTATTTGCCATATTTTTAACTGCCTAATGATGATAAACATGCAAATTGACATCTGTTAAGAAAGAATGTCCATCCTGTTATGCCTTGCATAACCACCCCATCTTTTGTCTTGGTCAAAATGGGTCCCCCTTTGTGTTTTTGTACTTAGTTTTTTTTGGAACAAAATTTGGAGTATAGTTTTGCCAAGTATTTTGTTTTTCTTCTTTGTTTTCTCTGTCGGAAGCGGAACCGGAGCTGAATTGGGTTTTGAAAGGTCTTTTGAGGTGTATTTTTTGGTTCTGATCTCGATGGTCTTTTCTTTGCCTTTGTTTTTGCTCTTTAGCGGAAACGGAGCAGGAGTGGGAATTGGGATGGTTCTATTCAAAATTTGCAAAATCAAATTCAATTCCGACTCCGACTCCGCTACCTTTTTAATGTTTGTTTGTCTCGGTTTTTGTGTTTTGTTTTATTAGGTTGGTCTTTTACTTAACTTTTGTTTTTGTTTTTGTTTTGTTTTTAGTTATCAGACGCGGAGTCGGAATGGGAATAAGGTTTGGAAAGTTTATGATCTTAAGATCCTGTTTCCATTTTGGTTCCGACCCCGCCTTTTTTTTTTTGTGTGTGTCATTGACTTTTTGATGGAAGTTGCACTATAGACCAGTGTTTGTTCTCTTACAGCTCTGACTTCGCCTTAACTGTGTTTTAATGCATTAATGGTGGTTGCCGATGTAGGTAGAAATTCACATTTTTTTTCTTTATTAAGGGTTAAAGCCGATTATTATTGTTATTATTACAAGTCTGAGAGCGCGAAGAGCAATAGCAGAGTTCGTTTTGAGCGAATTGATCGAGATAGAGAAGGGATTGTGTGTGAATTGATTCAGAAAGTCAGCGTGGCTTTGTTTGCGTTTAAGGTAGGTCTTTTATTTTTGTTTTTGTTGTTTGTTGTTTTATTTGCGGTTGTGTTTGTTATGTTTTGCTTTGTATCTATTCGCGTGTTCAATCATTGTGTTTTAAGCAAATTTATGATCTACGATGTGATTGAATGAGTAGGTTCTTGTTTTAGTTTGTTTTAGTTTTTATCTTTGTTGTTTTATTTTGTTGTGTCGTTTCTTTCTATTTTTGGGCATTGTCATTTTCACGACTTAATCGTGATCGCGTCGGGTCGTTTTCGATTTGCAGTAGATTTAGATTAGATTAAAGGTTTTTATTATGGTGAAAGTTAGATTAAGAATTTATAGTGAGGTAGATTACAGTTTTTTACAGTGAGTTGAGGTAGATTAGGTTTATGGTTTAATTTAGGGTTTCGTTGTTGGTAGAATGGCAGGGTTTTAAAACCCGTGCCCTAGTTTTATTAAGTTTGTTAATTTAGGGTTTTGTTGGTCTTTGCAATAAGTTTTAAATGAATGGCTCTAAAATATAATTGTTCCCCACGGTCATATGAGGGTAGAGTTTTTTTAAGCTCCTTTGCTATGTTATGGTGACCTAGGTTTAATCATGAAGTTATGATGAAAATGAATAAAGTTGATGATGTCATGATTAGCATATGCGGAGGCGGGATTGGAATGGGTATTGGCATAAGAGTCTGTTTTTACCAAAGATGTGAATTACATTTCTATGTCGTTTTCGATTTCGAGTTCTAAAAGGGTTTTTTTTAAGTATGTGATAATTAGCGGAGGCAGGATCGGAACTGGTCTTAAACTTAAGAATTTTTGTTTGTAAAGGTTATCAGTTCCATTTTCATCACGTGTCCGGCTCCGCATATTGTGGAAAGTCTTTTGTCGAAGTAACGATAAACAAATCGGAGGCGGAGGCGGAGGCGGAATGGAAATAGAATATGAAATGAGAGGAATCCGAAGAAAAACCAAATCCTTTTTTTTATTCTGATCCCGGTTTCGATAACTTCCCCGACTCCGACTCCAAGCCCGTTTGTTACTAGCTAAAGTTCCTATATTGGTTTTTGCTCTGAGTCCGCCGATCTTGTAAAAATGATTATTTTGTGTTTCTGTCCGACTCTGACTCTGATACATATGTAACAGGTATGTTTTTAAAACAAGTTTTATAATGAATTGGAAGGGGTCTAATTAGAGGTTTGCTTGCAGGAGATTTGAGAGATGTCAGGAATGTCAGGAGAGGTTGCTCGAAGGAATCAACCGCCTGGAACATCAAAGCTTGCACCAAAGATCAAGAAGGTGAAACCAGAACAGTTACCTTATACATTAAGGTATGATCATAGGAATCCGGTAGTGAAGACAAGCAAGGTGGAATCAAACTGGTCAGATATCACAGATACCAATCTGGCCCAGTATAATTTCGAAGAATTACATGAAGAGACCTTTGCAGAAAGGGCAAACTTGACAGGGAGAACTCAAAGGATTGTTGACTCCGGTCTTGCACATATCACTGTGTTTCCTTTGTCAGTTCAGTGTCCGGAGTTGATATATACAGTGGCCAGTACTTATAATCTAGCTACAAGATTATGCATGGATTCACAGAATAATGTAATTATAGATCTTACTCCGCAGATGTTCCAAAACATATTCAATGTTCCTGATCCCAAGAATTTAGTGCAATTAACTGAGGCTGAGGCATTGGAGAAATACAGTAAGCATAAGGACTCCAATAAGTCTCATTTAAACAAAAGATGGTTAAGTACTGAGAAGAAGTCTTTGAGAAAATTGGCAGATCAGCCAAAGAGGGCAGACTTCAAGAAGGAGATATCTGATTTAATATTGATGCTGTCTAGAGTGTTTGGGAAGAGGGATGCCTTCCATTTCAAGGAATGGATGTTTCATTTTATTCAAGTGATCTTTCAGGGTGATTATCAATTTGATTGGTCCATGATTGTTTCTAATGCCATACATGATCAGCTCACAAGGGTCAGACAGACCAAATCTTTCTTCATGACTTCATATGTGGTCTATGCTGCAGCAAGATTGGGGATTTTCCCAGGATTAAATAGGGTAGGTATAATGGGAGCTTTGGATGGACAAAAGAAGGTATGGGAACACTATGATCAATTATCCCTTTAGGTTGCTGAGACTCACTTCAGAAGAGTCAATGATGCATTTTTATATGTGGTTATCAATCAGTTGAGTGGAGATGCAGGATACAGGTTAAGTCAGGAAGCTATGGCTTCCATTTCTGAATGGGGAAGTTGGTACATCCAATACCCCAAATTTACATACTTTAGATTGTTTGGGTTTGAAGGTCATCCTCATTTACTTCCAAGATGCTGCAGCAATAGAATAGTGCTTATGGAATTTGTATATCAAGCCATTAGAGTTAATGCTAGATTTGGGATGAAGCATAGGACAGGATGCCATAAGTTTCCTATGACACTGGGGGAATATAGTTGTCAACACTTGAAGGCGGCTAAGGTGGTTTGTAATGAGTTGATACAATTGAAATTAGGATTGTATACAGCTCATAAGTATTTTGATCCAAAAAAGAAGATGTATACTTTATTACCTTCTGTGTTTACTAGGCGCTTTAATTTGTTAGAGGATTTTTGGTGTGATAGGCAGGATGAATTTGACTTGAGGAGGAAGAATTATGAGAGATTACCAGTCTCACTTATGGTAGAGCTGGGTATTAAAGATAATATTCCTGACACTTTGGTGGACGATGGAGTGGTATTAGATACCTCATATGAAGCTTTGAATATTGGCACCAAAAACTTAGATCCAATAGACTGGAATGAAGAAGAAACGATTGACATTAAGAAATTGGGAAGAACAGTCTTGGATAGAAGTGTGCAATGGTTGATGATGAGGACTCAAGCTCCTCAAGGACCAATCCTCAAGAAAGGTAAAGGGTATAAGAGGATTAAAAGAAAGGCGCCTTCCAAGGAACCATTGGAGTTCTTTCCTCCGGATGTTGAAGAAACAGAGTTGGAGGTGGTTGATGAAGAAGAAGAGACACCCGAGGGAGATGTCCCAATTGAATCTGTTGTTCCTATGCCCGCATTGGGTGAGTCATCTACACAAGCCCCACTCACAAGAAAGAAAAGCAAAGAATTTCAAGGAGTGCTTTATGCCATGGCTGAAGCTACTAAAGGAAAGGAAGTGGAGGAAGAGTTGGTAGAAATTGAGACAGATTCAGATGAAACTCTGTCAGAGAAGGACTTGCAAGAAAACATGCCTCTAGATCCTACTATTGAGCAGATTCTTACACAGGAGGAGCAATGGAAACAGTTTGAAGATGCTACCAGAGAATCTAATGCAAGGGCTACTATGGAGAAACAAAAGGAAATAGAGGCAAAGTTACAATTTGATGCTCTACTTCAATAGCAGCAATCGAAGGAAAGAGAAGTTGAAACAAGAACGACAGCTAATACAATGGAGGAGCAAATGAGGTAGCGAGAGCATGAGATTAAGGTCAAAGCTGAAAATGACAAGCTGGAATTGATACAAAAGATCCATGATCTCGAGGAGGAGAAAGCAAGAAACCAAAGGGAAAAGGAAGCCCTTGTTGCTAGATTGAAGCTTGCAAAGGAGACTCGATTGAAAGAACAAGAGGCTGAAGCTCTAAGGAAAGAAAAGGAGGCTAAAGAGCTAGTAAAGAAACAGCTAGCTGAGAAAGAAAGGGAAAAGGCAGAGAAACTCATAGCCTTGGAAGAGGAAAGATTGAGAAAAGAAGAAGGAGACAGGAAGATGCAGGAACAAAGAGATAGAGAGGAGGCTGAGAAGTTGGTGCAGTTGCATGTACTGCAGGAGCAACAAGAAAAGGCAAAGGTTGATTCTCAACCTAAGGTAGATATTCAGCCATTCTCTACAGTTGTTGCTTCCTCTTCCATGATGATGGCTCCTGGTGCTCCTACTTGGTTGAAATTAGATCTACAGAAAAGAGCTAGAAAACCTCCTCAATCTCTCAATTGGGAGGACATGATGAAGGAGATTGAACAGGAAAGGCCTAAGAAGAGGGCTAAAGTTTTGCACTCTACCAGACTCACAGATAAAGGGGAGATAGTTGTTGAATGTGCCATGCCTATGATTGAAAAGGAGGTAGGGGATATACAGCTTACAGACTATCAATTGAGTACGGTTAACTTGGGAAGACCCACTAGAAATCAACAAATGAATTTGATTGATGTGGTGGCTTCAACGACGAAATCCAAAATGATCAAGGACAAACAAAAGAAAGATGAGCTTAAGGCTTAGTTAGATTAGTTACATTCATTTTTGAAGAGTGTCTCCTCTCCAAGGTCACAAAAGGTTGTAGCAATTGAGACTCCTGTTTTGCTAAGCAAAAAGGAGGTTGATGATTTGATGCAGGTTAGAGGTAAGGCGGAGATGGTTGACAAGTGGATAGATAAAGTGAATCGGGAGGTAGGTGAGGTTTTGGAAAAGGGGTTTGAAACCTATAAGGAGGCGGAAGGAGTAATAAAAGAGATGCATCAATATATTGAGGCCTCCGAGAAGTTAGAAGAAGAGTACAAAGAGTATAGTGAAAAGTTGGAGAAGATAAATACATTTCCTCTAACTACTCTTTTAGAAGAATCCATACTCGAAGATGATAATAAAGATTTTGTAGAAAAGACTTCTCGTATCCTTAAGTTTAGGACTGGCTTCTTGAGCAAACATGAGGATGAAATTCAGGGAGCAATTAATAATTTAACTGAGCAGTTGGAGGAGTTGGAAGCGGTTATGGCTATAATAGTAGATGTGAATGTAATGACTAAAGATGGCATGCCGTTAAGTCAGGTTAGAGAGAAATGGAGGGAAAGATTCCAAGGACTCATGCAGGATGATGGAGAAGACTTGGTGATAGATCGACTTGTAGAGGTCAAGGAAGAGATAAAAGCTGTAGGAAGAGAGTTGGTCAAGGTAAAAAGCATGAAAGAATTTGTTGCAGTTGAGTTGGATTGCATCAAATTTGAAGATAACTGGATTGATGGGCCAGATATGGATATGCTACAACAGGTCTTCACCAGTTATGATGAGTTCATAGCGGATCCAGCATCACATGCATAAAATCTTGCATGCATGATATTCTTCTTCCTTGCATGATGCATGATGATCTTCTTCCTTGCATGTTGCATGCATGCGGCACTAGCAGTCTCAAGGATGTGGGATCTTCTTTTCTCCTATGTTCTATCTTCTATTGTTAGATCAAACTGAATGTGTAATGTAAGAACTCAAGATCGAAATTGATCTGAGTTTCCAAGACAGTTGATTGTTCCTGAAAAGGTGGAAAACCTAAGATAGAAGTAAAAGTTCGAACTTATTTTTTGTATTCTATAAATACCAGTGGGGTATTACATTGTAAGGGTCGGCTAATTGAGAATTGGATTGGCTTACCTAGTGTTAGGAGATAGAATTTTCAGAGAGCATTTTGCAGAGATACATTGTACCAGATCTTGTTTACAGTTAATAGAATTGCAGGTTTACGAAATATGGAGTTTGGCATTAAATTGTGTGTTTGATAAGGTTAATGAGTTATAATCCACTTGAATGCCAGTGATTGTGTTGATGCATGATAGTTTCTTATATGATGAAATTCATTAGAAGAAACCAAGTTTAAAGATTATCTTGTTAAATTGTCATTGAATTAAGGTTATTAAAGTCTGTTGATCTATAGTTTTAATGATGAATGAATGTGTGTGGTTTTGAGATCTTGGAAATATTTGTGATAGGCGAATAGAGGAATTGAATTAAGCACCTAAGATGTATATGATGGTACAGTTATACTGTGGGTTGTGTCATGTTATGGTTTTTGTGATTGGTTAAGAAAACATTCATTGTTAAAAGTATATGTCTGGATAGTAGATAAATTTAATTCATACTTACTGATTTACCCCTTGGATCTATCTTTTTCTTTTATTTTAAACCCCTTGATTTACAAAAACTATTTTGACAAAGAGAGTCATAGCTTGAATCCTTTGTTACCAGTCCAGGCCCCTTGAATATTATAGTTGCATGAACCAATTGAGTGACATCAGACAGTTGAGAACCAACTACCAGGACCTTGGGAGTTAGGTCACTACATGTAGTCTTTCTTTTTCAGGAGAAATAGAATAGAAATATTCTGTTTCAATGTTGTTTGTGTCATTTTAACTATCAACACATCCCTTTTCATCTGACTAACTCCACGTTAATATCTATCTTCTCCATACTAACATCCACCTTCTTTGCACTCTCACCATTCCTTTCCACAATCATCCTAATGACCCACAAGTTGAATTCTTCTCTTGTCAGTGCATCAAAGTGGCTTTTCAGAATAATTTCTCAAATGTTTTGAAAATTTGAAAAAAAATCCGAGGGGCAAAGGTCTATCCCACCTTCATTGGGGCACGTTGGGGCATGATTTGAAAAATATTTTCCTAATTATTCTTTGACCCAATGCTCAAATCACATTATGTCAAAGAGGGGCAAAATGTAGACACTAAAAATTGTCTTGGTCTGCGAGCATCATTTTTCCATTGTCTTGGTCTTCTTCCTTATATAATTAAATAATTTTAATTATTTAATTATTGTCTTTTATCACATTCCTCTATTAATTAAATAAATTATTATTTATTTAATTATTTTCTCTTCATTATTCATCTATATTATTCCTAATTATTTATCTATTCATTGATCCTTTTTGTCCTTCTATAGTTAAATAATTATTAAAATTATTTAACTCCCTCCTACCACCTTTCCTCTATTAAATAATTAATTTGACTTAATTATTTAATTCCTCTTTCTTCACTTGCTCTATATTTAATTTAAATAGTTGCATAATAACTTTTAAATTAAATATTTATTTTTCATTTCTCCATAAATAAATAATCTAAAATGATTATTTATTCCTCCATATCTTTTATCAAATTTAAAATATGGTCAAAGATGTCTTCCATGAATTAAATAATTTATTTTATTCCTCTGCTTTCTATCCCAAATTAAATAATTATATTATTTAATTTTCTCCGCTACTTTTCCTCCACTTTCTCATTTCAAATATTGATCGTTAATTCTCTATGGTCTTCTTTCAATCTTGACTGTCTATCCTTAGCCGTCCCTAGCCCGCCACTTTTTGGTGCTTGAATTCTCCACCGTTGATCTTGGCATCTTTCTAGAAGATCAATCATGTCCGTCCATTCAAAACCTTTTTCTATAAAAGGTCTTCTCTTCCATTTTATCTTTACAACCACATTTCTCCAAAGTTCTTGCTATCTTGTCATTTTCATTTGTAGGTATTCAAGCACTCCAAAATCTAAGGGAAAAGCTTTGCAACTTGAGAAATAATGGAGGAGAAGCAAGGGAGATGAATCAAATATGATAAGGGAGTTTTTTTTTGTTGATAGGAAGATGAATCAACTATGATTTGACACAAGTGGAACTCCCACCTATTGCTCTATGCCCTTCCCATGGGATGAGATTTTTCCTCCCTGAAATCTACCTCTAAGAAATCTCCCTATGGGAAATTTGTTTTAAATCAGCAATCACATTTATTTTTATTCACTTCTCTACAATGTTTGGCCTTTCGCCTTCTCTTCGGAAACTACCCAAGTTCACATAAATTTTTTCCTTTTCATTTGATAAATGTTGCAACCTCAAAAGAGGCTTTTCCCCTTCCATAGGCATCTCATATAGATCTATTGTAGAATTTCACTAAAATTTATTTTAAACAAGGTGGCTCTGCTCTTTTAGTCGCTGGAAATTATATAACCTTTCACCATAATTTCCATCCTTTTCAAAACAATGTCTCTTCATACTTTTGGCATGTAGCAAACATTAAAGGAGGAATAAAAACTTGAAAATTTATCACATAAACCCCCTTAATTGAAGAAGGGAATCTTGACAATTAAGTCATATTATTATTTAATTTGGGAGAGGAAGTGGAGGAATAAAATAAATTATTTAATTCATGGAAGGCATCTTTGACCACATTTTAAATTTGGTAAAAGATATGGAGGAATAAATAATCATTTTAGATTATTTATTTATGGAGAAAGGGAAAATGAAAATTTAATTTAAAAGTTATTATGCAACTATTTAAATTGAATATAGAGGCAAGTGAAGAAAGAGGAATTAAATAATTAAGTCAAGTTAATTATTTAATAGAGGAAAGGTGGTAAGAGGGAGTTAAATAATTTTAATAATTATTTAACTATAAAAGAACGAAAAGGATCAATGAACAGATAAATAATTAGGAATAATTATTTAACTATAAACGAATAATGAAGAGAAAATACTTAAATAAATAATAATTTATTTAATTATAGAAGGAAAGAGTGTTAGCGATGTAATTAAATAAATAATTTAATTGATCAGAGGAGAATAAAGATCAAGAAATTAATTAATTAATTAATTAAAATTATTTAATTATGTAAAGAAGAAGACCAAGACAATGGAAAAATGACGCTCACGGACCAAGACATTTTTCAGTGTCTACAAAACTAACAAAAAGGTGCGATCAACTTGGTTAGTGTGAAAAAATAGTAAATTTTTAGAAGAAATATTAGGTAATTGCAGTGAAGGACTTAGGATGAATGTGGGGAGGGAGGGGGTGGAGGTGGAAATAGTTAGGTGTCTATAAATAGTAGGCATGGGTCAAATTTCCTCATTTGCACTCCAAGTTGTCATAGATTTGTAGAGCTCTAGAGTCCTTGAGAGAGAAGGTGTTGAGACGATGGTGTTGAGATGATTTGAAGTGAAGGTGTGATCATTGCATTCAGAGAGTCATGACCTATGGATGACCAAACACCTCACTAGTAGAGGTATGTACCTAATTTGTGACTTGTGAATTTCACATTTGAATGCATTTATTAGGTGTAGAGTTTAGGTTTTATCATTTGTGCAATAGGATTTAGTTTGGCGCAAATGATAATACAAATGATGTATTTGATGTGTTGTTGCATATTTGATATATATGGCATAAATGATGCCCAAAATAACGTAATTGACCAAGATTTGTACAATTGACACTAGAAATGACGTAATTTATAAAATTGTGCAATTGATGTCAAAAATAACACAATTTCAAATTAGGTCGCAACTAATCATTCAAATGGTGCAATTAAAAAATTAAGTGGTTGGTTAGTGTAAAGCATGTAGCTAGGTAAATTTGATGAGAATTTATTAGTAAGCATTAATTCTAAAGTGTGTGTTATGATTGTGGGATGTCAAAGATCCACTGATGTCTCATGAGAGGCAGCTAGAGACACTTATGCTAAGGTGGCATCTCACCAATGATAAGAATGTGTTTCTAGGAGTGGTGGGATTATCTACATCACTTATATTCCAAAGATTTAGGCTAATAGAGGAATGATGATTCATTTGTCTGAGAGAAGGTACAGTGAGTGAAGTGCCTTCTTACTGCCGACTAGGGAGCCGATAGTCACTCTCGAGGATGTGTGAAGGATTTTGAGGATTATGATCCATGGTGTGCAGGTTATTTGTGACACTAATATTGGGGAGGGTGAATTGAGTCAGGTATTTATTAAAATGACCTTTAGATTGAGGACTATGAGATCATTTTGATCTACATGTAGGTGCACTTTGATACACTACCCATGGTGATGGCAGTGGTGATCAACAGGGTATTAGTTCCAGACAGGAGAGGTCACGGGTTCGCTATTGGTTACAACAGAATTATTGAGAGGATTTTGAATGAGGGGGTGACTTATACATGGGGTCCCTATGTATTAGTTATCCTATACCATCATCTACATTAGGTGCCATATAGGTTCAAAGCTAACATAGGTTGTGGGGTGACTCTTCTTCCATATAGTTTTATAATGGTGTTGTGACCTAGCATAGGCTAGGTGACATACCCTATTGAAGATGTTCCCTAGATGACATGGTGAAATTCACTTGGAGGTTATGGAGGAAGTGTAAGGCCTGCTTTGAAGATGGAGATCATCTTCCCTATTTTCAACAAACTTGATATTTGATAAGTCACACTATTCATATCATTATGTTACACTTACCTGATTGAGTATTGTGATAGTTTGGATAAAGATAGGATGTCTCTATTGTGGATTCCCTATATTCTATATCATAATGAGAGGTCTTGTATTGGGGTCCTATGGTTAGTTTGAAGATAATTATTGGTGATCTCAAGGGAATAGTGTATGTGTAGTTGGACTTACGACTAAATGTGATAAATGAAGGGACTACTTCAGAGTATAACACTTGGTGGGTTGGTCAGGGACTGGCCCATTTGATAGATCTTGTAGGTGGGTAGGGTGGTTGAGGTGGAGAGGAGGATTATGGAGTAGGAGGAGGAGGATGTGATGATGGAGTAGGTGGAAATGGGTAAGGAGGAGTTGGTGGAGGGGTTGGACATTAGCCAATTATACAATAAGTGCTACAACTAATGATGCCACCACCAATGGTGCAACAAGTAGGAGGGGATGGTGGGGGTGATGGTGGTAAGATAACCATACTACATGCCCATATATAGAGCTTGATGGCTCAGCTAGCCATCATACATGGACAACTAGCTAGTATGACAATAAAGAGGGATGTAATGATAATCCATTTTCAACAATCGGGGTAGTCTCTTCTTAGAGTCAAAGATATTTCTTAGGGCTCTAAATCGAATATGATATCATAGATCATATGGTTAGCCCAAGAGGCCCTATACTATAGGTCATTATATGAGATCTTGGCACCTCTAGAGCGTCGAGCTGCTAGCTTTACTTGCAAAAAATTAGAGAGATTGAAGTCTCATAGATCAATGAGTCAGGGGGTGATGGGGCTATCACCTCCTAGACCACTACTAGGGCAAGGTGATGACAGGGACAAAGGAGTAGAACCATTAGGGTTACAATAGCCATCCCTATCCTATTCTAAGAGAGGCAGTTCACTATAGCCCTTATTTGTACAAAGGATTGTATTTTATAAACTATGATTTTTTCCTACTAGCTAATTATATTATATATTTATGACTCATGAGCCTATGTTTGGCACATTATTATATCGATGTATCATGACACATTATTTTTCGAGATATATGATATGAGATTCATGTTTGGCAGCAACATCTATGCATTTTATGTGATGATTTTATGATTTCTATTTGATTATTCCATTGATTGATATATGTATGCATTGATGTGATGCTATAATATATGATGTGATGGATTGTGATGATGTTGGACTAGATGATGACATGATGTGATGCATGGTATTTTGTATTTTTTGATGATGCAATGATGACCTATAAGATGACTACATCATGATGCTATGATTGATGATATTATATCCTATTGATGTTATGGTATGGATGCAGGATATACATGTGATGATATTTGTAGATGTGGTATTTCTAATCTATTGATGGATTATTCTATGATACAAGTTTATGGATTCTAATATGTTTATGTATGAAAGATATGGGTGAATGTTATGGATGAATTATATATATATATATATATATGGTGTCATGATACATGTATGATTGTGAGTTATTATGGTAGAAGACAACATAAGATGATAATAGTTATTGATTCATATCAAGTAATGAAATGTATAATGAATGAGATTAAATAGATAGAATGAGATCGATTGATATAGATGGATATGAGGTTGATAGATAATGTACTTTTTATTTTGTGTTTTTTAATCATCATAGAGTGTTTTGTTGTGGAAAATGGATATATATGCACACCAAGGTATGACAAATCGTGGTGACTTTGGTATCCTTTATATGGACCTTGACATTTCAAATAAGACGGATTGTTCTTATATATACCAAGAATAATAGAACCTTGATGGGATATGTAAAGGAATCAATATTAGAGCATAATATTCCTAGTGAAAAAACATATTTAAATGACCTTATGTGCAAAGGAAGTGTGTCAATGCTAGAATACATCCCAACACACATAAAGGAACATACATGCCCCAGTAATAAAACTAGAACATTCCATAAACAAGTCATATGAAAGTACTAATCTTGCCTCATTTTTGCTCCTCTAGTATTTTGAAGATATCCTTGAGTAGTGTAGGAATTGGGCAATATGATAGATCAATCAATTAAAAAAACTCATTGACCAAATAAATCAATAACCATTAGATTTTTTTGCCAAAAGATATATGCTCAAATAGGATAATTCTTGTTGGTAGAAGGATGCATCAGTTTAGGAATGATAGTTTGGATAATAGTGACTAAATTTGGTTCTAGCAACTTATCAATAGGTAGTAGGCTAGCTCAGTAGGAGTCTTTTTTTTCTGATTGCTTTTTGAATGCTTGTTGTCATTAGGTAATGCATTTTTTTGTACTTGGGTATGTGCAGAATCATGATGGGCCAAAAAGTGGTGATATGTAAGTGATATGATGGCCCATATAGCTGGCGACTTTTTTTTACCCAAAATTGATGAAACAAAAAGGGTTTTTAAAGGAGATTCTCAGCTTTCCACCCATATAAATTATACTTTACTTAGAGTTTAATAAATAATTATTATTTATTTTCTATTTAAATTATGACTAAACTCCTTATTGATAGGCTGACTGAAAAACATCTATAGCTTTCAAACGGTATCATATTTTTTGAATCTGAAACATGCTTCACATACTATAGGATTGAAAAGAATAAAATTGAATTTCATGAAGTTTTGACCAAGTTAAGGTGGTTACACATACGAGTTATTATATTTTTTAAAAATTTGTAATAAAAAAATCACAATTAATTATTTACTTAGAAAAAAATTACAAAAAAATATGCATCACATTGGGACATGAGTCCTCTACTTATATCTAAAATATTATTAAAAAACATTATCATTTTATTGTGGTTAGGGTGGTCAGACAAACACCTACTTCTTATTTTTTCCTTGAAATTTAAGTACTATTGCATTGAAATTTCAAACTTTCACCAAATAGATTTAAAAAAATTAAAATAAACCTAGTAGTTTAGAAACTAAATTCAATTTGCTACAGATTCTATTCTTACATATTTTTAAAATAATATAAATAACTTATTCAAATTTTTACGTCGAGTTGCCTAACTCTGATTTTTCTGAATTTTATCGCCACTTAAGGACCTATTTTTTCCATGATGATCCTACACATACCCACTTTCTTGAGTGACATATCTAGGCATTGGAAATTTATTATGAAAATGGTGTATTAGTATGATCTAGGTTTATTATGGATGATATGTCATGATGTCATGATGGTTGTGAAAAGTTTTTTTCTTTGATATCGACTCCAAGGATCCAATCTAAACACTAGGTTGAAGAAATGCCTCCAATTAGGTATAGGATTTTTTATTATGCGATGGGTGTCGTGAATCTTATTATGACCTAAGAGAGAATGAAATGACTGAAAATATTAATAATTAGTAAGCCATGGTAGGGGTGTTAGGTATGTGAAAGTATTTTATCATGGATAGAGTGGGTTAGATGTTAATAGATGGCAAAGAGTGGCTTCTACATATGGTTCCAATAAACAAGTTTTCACCATGGTACTTACCTAAGGTGCCATCGAAGTGGTTTTCACCATAGGGTGTATTATTTCTCTTTACTTTTGAATTTTTTTTGTATTTTCTATTTTTAAATAGGATACTTTGAGAATCACACAAAAACTTATTTAGGTGAATGCTATTGATGTGTTCATGGGGTGAAGCCACAATAGTGGTTTACAATTTAGGTGAGGAAGGAAAAATCACAAAAAATGACCCCAAGGCAAAAAAAGTGATTTTAGGGGTTCGAGCGAAACCTTAGAGGTTCACCTGAATCCCTATGGGTTCGTACGAATCCCCCTTATCCCTCATCCCCCATCTGAGACACAAAAAAAACCTAAATTTTGGCACTTCGGAGCTTGGGTTGAGGATGAAAATGGAGGAATCTTCCAAAACCCAACTAGAATTAGGTAGTCCTCAGATTGAGCTATCCAACAAATATAATTTTAATATATTTTGGTTTTATTATGTATGTGTTTTTTTTGGTTTATTAAATATAGGTTTTTCACCAAAAATCAAGCTCTTTGTTTTGCACATGTGGAAAAATAGCAGATTATCAAAATATATTTTTTTTAAATACGTTCATGCTAGGTATTGATGTCCTTGATCCATTTTAAAAAATAAAATTGAATTTCGATACATACAAAAGAAATTATGTTGTATACAGTCCGCCTATGTCTGAATTGCAATTGGTTTGACTTCAAAACTTGATTAAGGAAAAAATATTCAATAAAAAGCTATGATACCAAATGAAAGTGCTAGATATCATAGTTAAAAATCTAAATTCGAAAAAATTAAAATTTTATCCTTCATACAAAAAAAGTTATGTTGTATACGATGAGCTGACACTTTTTAAAAATGTTGTTTTCTGAAAAAAACCAATTTTCATGGGAGATGGAAAAAAAAGTGCAATCTGATTCCAAAAATTTTGAAAAAAATATGTTTAGAATCTATAGACAAAATGTGATGAGACTCTAGTTTGCATCATCTTCAAATTCCTCATGGTTTAGCCGCTATAGGTTCCCGAATGTGAAGATTTAGTTAAAAATAATAATTTCAATGTCCAGTTTGACCAAAAATTGTAAACCACTATTGTGGGATCACCCCATGTAGTGATTCACTCTCAAGTGTAGCCAGTTGGTATGCTCCAAATCTATAATTTGTTGTAATGATGAAATGTCCTTGACAATTTGGTTCAAAATTTGCTTTCTTTTCACAATCTTTTTGATTATTTTGGTTCTTTTTGAGTACTAGATCTCTTATCTCAAACTTGTGTGATATGACCTTGTTATAGCTATGACAAAGGCAGTCTTTATGATCCTGTAAATGATTGAAGATCTAAAGATGCCTTTCATATACAATTTCTAAATTATGTAGTCTAGAAACTCTATACTCATCATCAATATTATGATGTAGAGAGACTCTCAAGGATGGAAGCTCAATCTCAATAGGTAAGAGGGCTTTAACTCTAAAAACTATTGAATTAGGAGTGGCTTCTTTTGGTGTGTGAATATTGGTTCGATAAGCCCATAAGGCAGGATTAAGATGAATATGTCAATCATGGATAGCTTCATTGACTATATATTTGAGAATTTTCAATATTGTTTTATTTAACGCCTCAACTTGATCATTACTTTGAGGGTAGTAAGGGGTGGGAAATTCGTGTTGGATGTGGAACTTATGTTAAAGGTCATGAAAATCCTAATTTTTAAAAGGTTAGCCATTGTTAGTGGCAATGGTTGAAGGAACATTGCATTGAGAAATGATATAATTGAGTATGAACTTAACTATTTTATTCTAGTGATTAATGTGAAAGGAATGGATTTAATCCACTTTGTATAATAACTATGGTGGTGATAATGAATTTATGGCCATTGGATGATAAGGGGTGGATTTTACCTATGAGGTGAAGTCCCCACTGTGAAAAAAGATATTCTAGTAATTTTCTACAGATCTTGTGCTAGAGCATGAATGAAATCCCAATGTTGTTGGCATTTGTGATATTTTCTAGCAAATTGATGAGCCTCTTGTTCCATTATGGGCCAATAATAATAAGTTCTTACAATTTTCTTAGCCAAACTAGGACCACTAGAGTGCACCATAGATGCTATCATGTACCTCTTGTAAGGTAGTGTAGGATTCATCTAAGTTGAGAGACTGAAGGAGAGTACCATTGAGACTCATTTGATAAAGTGTATCATCAAGTATTACGATGCGAGATGAGCATATAATGAATGTTTTCATTGATTAGAGGATAAATTGGGTGGTAGGACATTCTGATGGAGGTGTAAGGTCCAACCATATCTGCATATGTTACTAATCATTATGCTCCCTTTGGTGAGTCCTATTAGTATAGTTGGACGAGTCAATTTGATGGATTATGCAATTTTTGGTCTTGATTGGAGTTATATAATGTAAGTTGCATAGGGAAATTGAATGTGTGCTTGTAAGATGATCTATATGGCCAAATGTGAACTTAATAGTGGTTCAATCACTAGGAAGCAAAGACAAATCAGATATTCAGGTTTTGGTTAAAATTGAGCATGAAGTTAAAGTAATACAAATTTGGATGATGTTTAAGTGTGTAAACCCAACAATGAAAATAGTCAAGAGCCAGTGTCTACTAGTTAGAGCAGGTGATTGCTTTGTGTAAGTGATAACCATGGTGTGTAGATTCTTAGTAAAAGTACTAAACATTTATTCTTAAACATGAATGCATATGTATGACACCATAGCACATGAAATGGTAAGATTGGGTGATTTTTGAAAAGACTTCTTATTCTTCTTGTGAAGGTGTACTTGCATAGATGGAAAATGATTAAGTGTTTTAATCCTTGCATTTTCCACTTATTTAATTTTTATGTGATTAAGATAGTGATTGTACCTTATTTACAACAAGGCCAAACTTGTTTAACTTATGGTGCATAACCAAGGTAAGTGACCCTAGGGGTTAGATTAAGCTTAGCCAGAATACAACTCCTTTATCCTAATTTCTATTTTTGTATGTATGAATGACATGTTAGTATTATGATGTTTCTTTATGTAGAAAATATACCAATGGTCAAATATTTGATCTAGTATGAACAAATGAACTCAATTGGAAATAGTAGATGTAAGAATGTTGTGTTGGAAGATTCCATAATGTAATTTTTCATGAATATGCTAACTTGAACGATTGTAGTTGAGATCAAGCCGAGTGCGAGTGGTGAAGGTGAGCATGATTGAGATGTTTGAAAATTTGAATTTATTGCCACATCAAGTTAGGTTTAAATTTAAATAGTTATGTTGTTTTTGTTTCAAGAAGTTATGATCATAGAGGCACTAATGATGTAAGACTAGGATTGTGTAAACTAAGCATCAAGTTCAAGTTACGAACATCCAAATGGTGCCAAGCAAGTATGAATGAGGTATGTAAATTTAATTATTTTCAAGTTAGCAAATTGATTGTAAATACATATATATAGATCAATTCAATCATTCATTTCATGGAATACTAACAATTGGAGAAAGTGTGTAATGGCCAATGGGTGGAAACAAAAGGCTCAATGAGGATCCTAGCTAACTTACTTCATCTCAAGAAGTGTATATGAGGGTCATAATTTGTGGGTAGGAGGAAACCCGAATGGAAGCTAATACCCCAAGTTTTAAGCATGAGAAAAAATAAAATGTTGTTAAGCTATTTTTGAACCCCCAACTCAAATATCCAGGGCTAGGGTGCATTAAGGGAAGGATAAAAGAGGTGAGAAGGGCCTATTTTGGGGGATATCATTTGGGAAAGTTTTAGGTGGCTGCAAAAGGAAAGGAGGGGAAAGTCTGTTGAAAACTTCCATGGCTACGCCGTCCAAGAAAGAGGTAAGTAGTTGTTCTCAACCTTCTTTTTGTTGTATACCCACAATGTGTTGAGTTGAGAAGTTGTGGATTTTGAGGTTGTGTAAACCCTATTCAGGCCGAGTCATTAATAAGCATGTAAATCTGTAATTGTCCATTATATTGTGTTGAGATGGGTTTTTTTGGTAATTGCTGTCAAAACTCTGAGTTGGAAACCTTATGTTAGGAAATGGGACTGAATGCCTTCGTATGTGTAATTACAAATTTCTGTAGGGGTCCTGGTTGATCCTCTTGGCTTGGGGGTTGGTGAGAGTCTCCATTGCTTGATGACCCATATGGTAGGGTGGTAGAGTGTGCTTCCTCCATTGACTATTTGTTAACTGATGTGCAGGTAGCAGCTCTTTTGTTGTCTTTGTTTTCACTTGTTTTGCAGTTCCACACATCTTAAAAGATTATTAGCTGGAAAATGGGTATTAAGGAAAATTGCAAAACCTGTAGGGAGAAATGCATTTATGTTCATTTCATGTTTTCTTTTTAAGGTAAATGAAGTTTCCAACCATTCAAGGAGTAAAAATTAAGGGAAAATAAATTAAGGAAGAGCTTGCTGCAGAAGTACTTCTGTCTCAACACCGCATTGTCTATAACATAGTATTGCATTCATAAGCTTGTCTCAACATTGTGTAACCTGTGAGGTCATTGCAACCAAGCTTTATTTTCTTTTTTTGTACATCACTTAATAGAAAAATGCAAAGGATAGAAGAAGAAAATATGTCAAAATGTTGATATGATTCTAACACTTCTTAGAGAGAGTTAAAATAGTTATCTAAGGAGAGTGCCGACCTCTGTTCATAGACTTTTTGTATAAATATATAATTAACAATGGTTTCCTGCTTAACTTAAAAGGGGTAGTGAAAATCTCTGGTTATTTTAACATCTTGCAATGAAAATGAAAATAATTAAAAGTAATAAAATAAAAATCATGGCAACCTCTATTCTCAGAATCGTATGAATATATATAAATATATATATGAATCAAAATATGTTCATGCATATCTTGGAAAGGATAATAAATAACTTGGGTTGGCTTGAAAACAAATGTGGGTTAATAGAAATAGGATCATATATATGCGTGATAGTAAAGGAGCGGTTGGGAATTCGAACATCCAACTGCTATCCTCAGTTTGTGAACTTGCATATACGCTAGTTAAGAGGGGAGGGGCACCCAGTGCTATGCAACAAGAAGGAGATGTCACCCATAAAATTAAACAAATGGATCTCTCATAATCCTTGGCTCCTAGGCTCCTACATCATTAGAATAAAAAATCTGCACCCAAATTAATAAATAATCATGTTATTACATCAGTAAAGGACAAGCTTAGTGACAGGGAGGCGTTTAAGAGGCTGGTGCAGTCACCTGGTAGATCCTCCCCCTTCGTCGCTGGGCATGAAATTGCTCGAGCAACATCCGAATGACCTCCCTAACGAACGCCTAACTCTACAGATGCTAGATGTGTGCAGGCCGATCAGGATAGCTTGAGGCATTGCCAGCGTTTCTTGCACCCTCTCTCAAACCCTACTCAAACGCAAAAAATAAAAAGAGTGATTCCTTAGGGTTAGTAGTTGGGAGATGTCTTAAATTGGGGTTTCCCTCTTTGATCAAAGCGACCTACAAAGCATATCGACGGCTCTTGTGTCTGTATCAATGCAAAACAATTAAATGAATCTCAGCCAATCATTTTTTTCTACCTTCTTCTTGGCTATTTGTTTTCGCCCGTTTGATGCTTTACCGCCGTTTTAGTTTCCGCTCCTCCAAATGGTATTGACCTTTCACCTTCCAGTTCGCGTGCTTCAGCATGGAAAAAAATCTTTTGATGAAGGTTTTAAAAGTTTGTTGTTAAAACAAAAAAATATTATGACCAGGATCAAATAGCAATCACCTTTACGTTACATTACCTGTAATTAAATTATATATTGATTGAATGAATGAAGACTTTTAATAACATTCACGAGGCCAAACAGCCTATGCTACCCATGGATCGGAAGCAAAATGGAACACCACACCCTGAAAAAGAAACCACAGCTCAAAAATTACTTGATCTTCCTTTCCTTCTGAATTTTGGATCTTCTACTATGAATTTTTATCAAATAATCAGCACTTTTCGATATTCTCTCATCCTCGAATAAGTTATATAAAGTGTCCACATTTAAGATCTTGATATATTGACCCGAATATCCATGTAGGATGGGAATTCCATGATGAAATGCCACTCTGTCTCTACAAGCCCTAACGAATAGAATCTGCATATCCTATCAACCCAATCTTCTTTAGGTGTCATCCATCTACCATTTCACATCTCAACTGGTGTGAATTAGTTCTTAGCTGAACTATTAACATTTTCGCTTTCCATTTTATTTCCGCACCTATATATGTTTTTTGAGTATGATCATATGAGGGATTAAAGTGCTTGATGTAATACTCCCTTTTCCTTGATAACTCCCTAGCCCACATGCTTTCTTTAACTTTTTGTTGCACGTACATTTTGATTGCCTTAATGTTATTTGGGCAATCACCTATGTTGATACCCCACTTACTCAACCACTTTTTATTTTGCTTCATCCACGTGCTCTTCCTTCTATTTAGTTTCTCTGTTGCTACCATTTTGGGCCAACGGGAAACCTCCATGTTCCCCAGCCTCTTTAGATAACTTAGTAAATGAATCATAGCCAATGTCTCCACAGGTAAGGCACTAGCCTCAGCTAGGACAATCTCATAGGGAACAGACGATTTTATTTTGAGGCTGCTTTTGATTAAATGTTTTTTTAGTCTTTCAATTTTCCTCCACTTCATTATTGAAGTATTGCCACCCCAAACTTCACACCCATAGAGAACCACCAGAACCACTAACAATCCAAAAAGATTTTTCTTGGTTTTCCAGTCCCATAACTCAACACTCCTACATCTGTTTTGCAAAGAGAATAAATCTTTCCATCCACCTTGAATCCTTTTTGCTCTACATGTTTCTCAACTAAGCCTATAGTGAAAATCAAGGTCAAGGTACTTATAGTCACTAACCACTTGCAAGGGACTCCCTTCGAAGACAAATTATATAGCTTCCTTCTTTCTTTTCAAGGTAAATATCATAACCTTAGTTTTGCTGATGTTCACCTACATCCCAACCTCCTGACAAAATAACTCAAGAGCTTTCAAGTGAACCTTCAAATCATGCGATGTTTTTGCCATTAGAATAAGATCATCAGCATAAAGCAGCAATTTTATTGCATAATTGGTCAGCTCGACTCCTCCTCCAAAATTATCTAACCGTTCCTCTAATTTGTCAATATACAACCCAAATAAAGTAGGTGAGAGAGGGCAGCCCTGTTTGACGCCAATATCACTTCCAAAACATTCAGACATTCCCTGTTTAGTTCTGATTTTAGCTTGAACCTCCTCGTATAACCTATGAACAACAACCCTGTGCTTTTTAGGAATTCTCAACTCTTCCATTCTAGACCATAACTTGTTTCTAGGGACTATGTCAAACGCTTTTTTGAAGTCTACGAAGCAACAAAAGACCTCACCGCCCTGCTTATCCCAAACTTTCTCAATCAAGTACCTGAGTGTAATGCAGTGATCAATGGTAGAGTACTTTGGTCTAAATCCCGCTTGACCTTTTGCTCTCTTTCCCTCTTTTTCTGCCCAAATACTAATTCGGCACTCAACCATGCTCCCAAAGAGTTTCTCAAAGAGCGGGTTAATCATTATAGTGTGGTAATTTGAGGGGTTGTTGATATCTCCACTTTTGTGCAAGGGAATGACGACACTAGTTGTCCAATTTGTTGGAAATCCATATTGAATAACCCTATTGAATATTTTTTTGATGTGTGGTGTGAGGGCATCCACACCCCACTTTAAATATTCTGATTGTAAGCCCTCTATGTCATGTGCTTTGAACCCCACAAGCCTTTTAACTCCTTCTTTGATGTCTCTTGTGGAGAAGAGTTTAGCCCTTGAATTAATCATAGGAGGAACATCTTTGTCTTGCACCCTCTCATATAATAGTTTTGCATATTCCAGCCATTGTGAGTCTGTGATATTGTTTTCTTTGATTGTGTTTTTTTGTTGTAATTCTTTCTAGAACCCTTTCAGATTGTGCCTACCCATGGAAATCAGCTCTTTCCGTCTTGTTTACATGTAAACCTCTTTTTTCAGTCTCACAAGTTTTTCATTCTCCTTTTTATTTCCCTCAAATTTAGCTATTCTTTTCGCTACCTTGCATTCTTCGTCATACCACGGATTCACTGGAAAGCTATTTTTGTTGCCTTTCTTAGGTCTAGATCTTTTTCACCAACTAAGAGCTTTGAGGATTATTGAAGTCAGATTATTGCTGCATATTGTTTTTTTGTTTATATTGGTCATCTCAGTACCGCCCACCTCTTGTAACTTTTTTTCAAGATTTGTTCGAAAAATTTCCTGGTTTTCCTATGTTAAGAGGATTGTCCCATGAAAAGGCTCCTTTTGATTTGGTTGTAGCCTAGCTTGATAATTAGTATCTTGTTGCATGCTGATTTTTCCATATACATGGTTGTGATTTGATTTCATTTCCATGGGACACTCCCTCACCTCCACCTCAGCCAACCTTGCCACAAGGTTCATTGAACAAATAAGATAGTCCACCATGCTTTGACCATTGTAAATGTGACATGTAATGTTCCCTGAACTCGACCAACCATTTAACTCATTGCATATAACCAAACCATACACGCTGCATATCCCTAACAATTCTGCTCCATACTGAGTGATGCCTCCTTTTATGTTTTGAGAATTTCTTTCCCACTTTTGGTTCTCTTCTTCCTCTAACCATAGGGGGTTGTCTCTTATTCCCACTTCCTTTCTAAGATATAGAGCTTGATTATTTGCAGTCCTTGCGTTAAAGTCTCCTATTAGGATAATTTATCCTATATTATTATATGTTGAAATGTCATTTTTTAGAGCTGCATAAGGGTCCTCCTTATCTAGTTTCTTTTTCTTATAAAATTTTGAGCCATGTGGAGCAAAGTAGCAGGCTGCAAAATAAATTGTGAACTCTTTGATCTTTATTTTCAGCCATATGTATTGGTTATTTGGGTCTTCTTTTTCCACTTGAATGGCTCTTTCCCATGATTATTTTATCAAAACCACCACTCCCCCATGTCCTTTACCACTTTCTGTTAATTCATTCCAGACTGAAACCTTTGAGTAACCTTCAAAAATTGGAATCTTACAACCATCATGCTCATGCGTTTCAATGAGGACAATTATGTCCTTCCCCTTTGCTATGGGCCTTAAACCAGGACCTCTCCTCCAAGGGTAGCCTCTACAATTCTAGCTTACTATTGAGAGGTGTTCCTTGGGGGGGGCGCTTTCCTATTTGCCATGTGCCATTTTATTACTGATTTGGGCTTTTCCTCTGTACAACCATGCTTCATTGCCTGCACTTCTTGCTGCTACAACTTTATCCCACTCTTTTCTTCTTTCTTCTAATTGTGTTGTAGTTAGATCATCATCTATGTAGAATTTTGTACCTTTAAGAAACCTTTTGTTCCTTAGGATTTTGTACTTGTCTTCCACATTTTTCAATGTTACCCTTATATTCCTATTTTTGCCATCCTGCAACACTCTACCAATTCTGCTAGCTTTGTGGCTATGCCCTGTCCATTCCAACTTGTCTGCTAGAAAGTATTTTAATAACTTATCAGTGTGTTCTCCCTCTCCATGATCTTTCAACCCCTTTATTATTAAGTTTGCTTCCTTATCATGATGGTTTCTTTCCTCCCATATATGTTGTTTAACCTGTTTCTCTATGAGTTCTTTTTGATTTGTAGTTGGCCCTTGTGCCACTTGGGCCCATGATTTTACCTTGTCTAATTGTTCCTTTAGCTTAGCTTCTTTAGCTTCCATGTTTTCTATTGTTGCCTGAAATTCTTGTAAGTGAGAATTGCCATCCATCTCTGCCACTTTAGGAATGCTGCCATTGCTGATATGCTTTATCTCCTACTTTAAGGCGGAGATTTCTTGTTGTCCTATTTTTATGCCGACTTGCAACTTGCCTATTTCCATGTTGAGTAACTTGTTTTCTTGCGAAAGCTTCTTGGTGACAGCCATGGCCTCTTGCCATTTGTCACCTTTTAACCGATCAGACAACTCTAACTCTTCCAACCTCTTTTTCAGCCCCATTAGCTCACTAACATATAAATCTGAGGACTAGATTAATGGAGTTGAACTAGGACTGTATAAATCATTTTTTCCTTCTACCTCTGTCTCGAAGACTACCTCCTCTTTTTGTTGCTTCACCTCTTCACCAAACTTGAAATGATGGTTCTTTATGTAACCCCTTACAAACTGATTTTCATGGTTTTCTTGCGCTGTTAAAGGTGTTCTGACTTGCCCTTGTGTTGGTTCCGAGTTAATTGTTGTGTGGTTAAGGCTCATAAGCTTTGGAAGAATTGCAACAAAGTTATTGCAACCCAACCACTTTAGCCTTCTGGATATTTTAGCTTGTCTTCGTTGCAGGATCTTTTTATACTGTTTGGCATTTACAAATGTTAACTTTCCCTTTCGGTTTGTTTCTTTGACTTGTGTGTTACTTTTCTCATGCCACTGTCAGGATGCCTCTAAATCTACAACTGTTATGAAAGCATGAGAGTTTTTTGAGGTGCACAGTGGGACATACGAGACTAATATGCCAGCATGTGGTGCCATTTCAGATTCTTTCATGTTATTTATGCCTTTGTCCCCACCAACCTCAACCAAGGGAGTATTAACCATGTTTTCCTTGTGGTTTGAACACCCTATTGTTGACCCTACAACCTGTTCACTAGGGTTACCCACCATAGCACGAACCCCATTTTACACCGAACCCCGTTTGATGCGTTTGACAAATGCAAATACAAATGCAAAAAGAACCTAGCCTTGATTTTTAACTTGCCATAGTTTTAAAAGTATATTCAGATAGAGACAAAAGGAACCCGAGAAGAATATTGGGAGACTCACCTCTGACTGCTAGAAAATATTTCCACTTCACACTGCCGACCCCACCTCTTGCTTTTCAATACTGTTTTACCCTTCTTTTCTATGCGTTTGCTAATCCCGAGCAGCTTCACCGAGTAACTTGTGCCTGAGACTCCCGCCTAGTCTTGCTGCCTTGAAGAAGATTGGGCTAATAGGATATACATACATAATATGTATAATGCTTTAACAATTTTACAGTAGTAAATAAGTTACCCATACGTGATCAAAGTAAACAATGGATGTCAGTGTTAATAATAAAATTATAATTAGCACTACTTAGATGTCCCTCGATATCAACAATAGTAACAATAAAATAATATTTTGCATTGATTAAATAACATTATTCCTTTAATAAATAAATGAATAAATTTTTGAAGTGTATATCCTTACTTTAGTAAGATCCTCTACGTGGTGGAATAGGAGCACGACTACCGAAAATAGTGCCATAAATAATATGCAATCCATAAGGCCATTCTTACGTTAAGGCCAAAGTAAATAGAAGGGACCTATGTATGGAAATGAAATAAAGACAAAAATAAGTGGGCTACGTGGTTATAGTTTAAGAGTGGGAAGAGGTAAATATAATAACTTAAAATGTAAAGAAACAAAAAAAGAGGGCTTTGAGTTAGTAGGTTAAAAGTTGGTTTTAAAAAAAAAATCATTAAACGGCACACATCATAAATTTTTTTTGTTTATTTTAATCTAGGAAGAAAAAACCATCCATAACATGAATATTACTTTTATCTTTAATTCATATCTTGAATTTAATTTAAATCTTTAAGATTAATTTTTTTTTATAAGAACTCTTATTTAAGGATAATTTAAATTGTAAATTTAGGATTAATTTAATTATATTTATATAATTATTTAATGAGATTTTTTAAATATTTTTTTATTAAGGAAAAAAGTTTGTAAATTGAATGGATGCAAGGTAAATTGGCAATGTACAAAAGTTGATGAATTGGGTTAATATTAATGTCGTAATTAGTTTGAAAGCATAAGGTAAATAGCATATTCGAGGTGAACCTAGGTGAAGTAAAAACTACCCTTAGAAATAATATTATAACGTAGACAACAATTTTAATAGGCAACGATAGATAAAAGAGTGACACTTGACATATCAAAACAAGAGGAAGATTATCATGCATACATCAATATTAGAAATAAAGTGTTCCAAATATCATAAAATTTTAATAACATTAATATCGATGTCATTGTTAGAGTTGATGTCCCACTTAGTGGGCCTTTGTGTTAACCTTGTTAATTCTTGGTGGGGTAGAAAGTATTAGATGATAAATGAATGGTGAAACTCTATAACACTAATGTGACCCCATGATGTTGAGATAAATGACAATTTGTAATTAGAAATAAGGACACCTTAAGTTCTCACCATTTCCAGTGTAGCATTGATACCTTATGGGTTTAGCTAAAACACTAGTTGAATCCTTGACCCAACAAGTAATAATGTCTAATGGTTTCAATGTCGACCCACATGTGTTTGACTTCCATATTCACATAGGCAAATAACTAACTAAATTAATGTAAAAAAAAAATATAGCTGGAATTTCTTAGCGGTAAAAGTGTGGGCATGACAAGAGGTATGTGTAAATGTATTGATACCAAGGAGAGTTAGGACCAATGATTTCACACACGAGTTTAGACTCTAAGACATTGAACCTGGGATTAAGAACTCACAATGTTGAGTGTTATGTGGCATATCCAATAGAGACCCAATAGCTTCCATTGCATCAGTTTCTTTGTTATTTATCTTGGGGATATGCTCAAATGATATCTAGGTGAAGTAATCCTTGAAACTATCCACTATTTACTTGTAGGGTTGGAGTTTCTCATCCTTAGTTTGATAATCATCATTCACCTGTCTGATAATCAACTATGAATCACCAAAAACCTATATTTCCTTAATTTTCCATTATATTATCATTCTTAGTCAAGTGTGGTGGAGCTTTTATTTTCTTCCCCTCTGTGGTGGGTTATATTTTCATTGCCTTTGACTGGTCTGGGTATTGGGGTATTTCTTTTCGAGTGTTGACTTGTTATCAGCGGTGATCGGTCACTTAAGTCATGTTTTATCCCTCTTTAGCTGTAACTTTATCGACCCCTTTTACCTGTCCTTTCGATTTTTGCGCCATGACCTTTGCATCCCTATGATTTTTGGTCGATTAATTTTACAACTTAACCATTAAATTATTTTTGACCCCATGGGTTTTTTCCCGTCCGCCTAGTAGGTCCCATTCTTTAAAGTAACTATTCTGCATGTGCAGATTATATTGACCAACGGATGTAGTGACTTTGATCTTGACCGTTCATCGCACACCTCGCAAGGTTTGTGCTTATGTCATGGGAAATGCTGTGAGGCTTGCGAGATGCTGCCACCTGTTGTGTAACGTGGTGGGGCCAGGTTTTGTGTGCTGACCGATGGACGGATGCTGATGTCGACAGCTGAGTACTTTCTGATGCATCTCGGTCGTACCTCACTGACCTCACGCAATTAAAACTTTAGTTTCAATAATGTTGCGAGGTACACGATGTGTTGACGCGTGGATGCTGGTGTTATTGATCAACGAATGTGGTGGGACCTGTTTCGTGCTGACGTGGTACCTAATGGGAAGTTTTCTTGCTCGTTTCCTGACTGGAAGGAGGATGTGTCATTTTCAAACCGTTTTTACCAAATCTGGGCCATCCGCTTAACCAACTGTGTTTTTAATCAATGGCTTGTTTTCAAATGAACTAGTGCTGCACTATAGCTGTTCTATCTCGCGCGAGCGAATAGTAATGGTCGAGTTCGACTTGGCCTACGTAATTAAATGCCAAATAACCGGTAAATTTCTATGTCAGTATTGCATTTCGATTTGTAAGAATTCTTCGGTACTTATGGAAGTGACTTTTATCTCGGTTCTCCATTATTGCAGCATTTGACACTTTGCAAAATAAACCATAAGTGGTACATACGCCTTCTCTTGTATGTTAGCATTGCCTATTGAATAATTGGTGATTATTTTCTTTTCGATTCTTGGTGAATTGTTAAGCAAATTGGCTGTTAGAGCTTATATAGGTCATTGCTAGTGATTTTGTGAATATAAAAGAACTTTCTGTAACGGTAGTAGAAAGCAAGGTATAATTGTTTGTCATTTAAAGAAAAACCCTAGTTTGAACTACCCTCTGTTTGATATAAATGGCACCCAAGGCATGAACTGTTGGTCCCAAGGCTACGCCTAGGGGTTATTCACAAGATATTATTGATTTGTTGAAACCTTCTATGAGCAAGAAGCAGGATGGAAGGATATTGTTCTATGGACCCATGATTCATGAAGGTTTAATGGATAAATAGTGTACAATTCGCGATGCCGAATTGTTGTACACTGGTTGGCAATTGTTTTCCAATTGGTTTGGAAATAGAAATTTGTCAGTTCCTTTGTGTAATCCATGGAGATTGGACCTGGGTAAGTTGGTGGTACCCAATGTCTACGAAGATGTAGACTTATTGAAGGATATTGCTGCAAGGTATGACCCTATGACTTGAATTGTCAGAACACATCTTGGTAAGCCAATGATTAAAGTAACCAAGGAGGAAATCGCAGAGGTTTTTGGTTTGCATGAATGGAGCTAGGATATGATTCCCATCAAATTGGAGGTCTTCAAGGAGGAATACAGAAACACTAGGGGTTTGATCAGGACATCCCTTTTGATACCCCATTTGGCTATGTCGGGAAGAGGAAAAAATCAGAAAAAAGTTGTTATTGGCAGGAATGAGCCTGACCCTTTCCTAGTGGACTATTTCGCCCCCCATTTTAAGAAGACCGCATGTGCATTATGTCAAGTTCTGGGGATTGATTTGAAGAAGAATTTACCTATAGAGGTAATGTATATGGCTGTAAACCTCCAACACCCTGGTTATAACGTGGTATATGATTTTTCCACTCACCTTGCAGAGAACATGCATTCTGGCTTAACAGCTTTGAAGCTGGGAAAGAATTGGGTAAAATTCAAATGGTATTCACTACTAATTCATATGTTTTTATATAGGGGCCAGAAAGTATTTGAGAAAGATATGGAATTGAAGAAGATGAAAGGAGATATTGAAATGCCTGTCCAATATTGGACTAGAGTCCTGGATATGCATGATCATAAGTTTGATTATGTCACCTTTCATAATGATTTCGGATCCAAGTTAAGAAAGGCCTTAGTTGTTGATCCCCCCAGGATTCCGAAGGAAATTCATGACTTCCTAAGACCTATGGAGAGGAGGCCTGAGTTGAATTTGACACATAATTGGGGTGATATTATCCCCAATCATGGCACTACAATCTTCAGGGTTTTCTTCAAGGTTTTCGGCACAAATGCCATCCTGTTTGTTCTACCCAGAGAGGTCCCCCTTAGACTTAGTTTTGTAGAAATCATGAGGCAGTTGGGAGCATCTCAGGATTTCCATTTTCCTATTGAACACAAGAAGGGATCTTTTTTCCCTGAATATACAGCTTTTGCCGATTTTGTCATGATAAAGGGAGGGTGGAGAAATTTGCGCTTGTTACTCAAGCTGTATAGGCTAAGGACTGTACACCCTAGGAATTATGATCCTGAGGGTTTTATCTCCCAAATGAAGGCTAAACACCGGACTGGGACCTTTGTCCACAACTTCTATTTTCCTGAAGATATCATCAAGAACATTTTTGATAAGGACTTACAGGACGAGAGAAAGGCAATGTACATTGCCTATTCAAAAATGGTAAGGAGTAAACACGAGAAGATACCTGGTTTTGATCCTATACCTAATGTCAAAGATGAGATCAACAAGGCAATCTATGCTCTTGACAATTTTGAGAGTGTAGTAGGAATCTTAAAGGAGGAAAGGATTGTAGAAGGAAGGGGAAAGTCACAAGTTACTAAGGAGCACCCTGAGATAAGAATTGAAGAAAGGCCTACTTACCAGCCTCAGGGGAAGATAAAAGTATTTTTTAGGAGGAAGAGAAGTAGGATAGAGGAGGTTACAATGAGTGGTGCAACATATGTCCCAAGGCAATCAGTGCCCAGTATTGTTGATCTAGATTTGCCTCCAAGGATTTCAGAACAAATTCACCCATCATCCCCAAAGAGGCATAGAACTGACAATGTGAGGGATGTTGGCCAAAAGGGGAATGATGAGGAGGATATCATTGTAACTCCGGATGAAATAAATCTGGAGATGCCACTAGAGCCAACTGACATTGCAACGAGCTCAGGATCCAACACCCTAAGATTGGGGAAGGATGAGATTAAAGGAATTATAAATAGTGATGATTTGAGGATGGAGGCTTGTAAAGAGTTCATGATGGATGACTCTTTTATTCATACTCGTGCTTTTGAATATTTTGTATGGAGAGCTCATCTCTCATCATATACTCAGAAGGTAGCACATGAGAGAAGTCTGCATCTAGAGCTTCCAGAGCAGGTAATTCAGTCAAGGGTCAGAGTGCAAATGAAGGAGAAGTTTAAAGAAACCACACCAGAACAGGGCAGGGCATTGGTTCAAAAGTGTGGGATATTGCTACTCCCTGAATGGGATATGGTTGATGCTATGGTATTTGACATAGTAAGAAGAGCCAATAAGCTACTTCTTGCAACAGAGGAGGAGGCTGCATTGGCACTTAAGGGATCAACTTTTAGTGAGGAGTGGGATTCTCTAGCAATATGGTCATTATCCACAGGGTCTCAAAAACCTATTGTTGCTGAAACATCCGACTTTAGTGGTCATTTGATTATGAAAAGAGTTGCTGATACCCCTGCATTGGAGGCTGTTGACATGGTTGTGAATGTTGCCAAATTCACTAGGGCAACTGTGGAGGACTTAACTAAAGATCGAGATACTCTGAGAAGCCAGTATAATGACATTATTATTGAGTATAACAAAAGTCAACAAAGGGTGGTAGAACTAGAAACTGAAATGGCTTTACTGAGACAACAAATGGAAACCTTGAGCTCTCAAAGGTAGGCTAGCTCTAGCCACATTATTTCTGACCCTCCAATAGATCAGCCCTAACCTTCTGCACAGGTTCAATCTTGGGCTATGGTCCCATATAATATGGGACAAGTGCCCATTGCTATTGAGAAGGCCAGTAGCTCGAGCAGAGATCCTTCTAAGGAAAAGTTGATCCAGCAAGTTGAAGAATATAAGGAGATGGTGAACCAAATTTGGCATGCAGCAGGAAGAAATAATTCAGAAATTGTTGATAATGTGTTAAGGCATTTACATAAATGCTAGAGTAAGTTGAATGGTGTTCATGCAAATTATGCCTTGATGTTGCAAGCACTCGAATTGTTTCCAAAGGATAGAGAACTGGCTATCCCTTTGCTAAATAGATGGGGCCCTAGAATGGAGAAGTTAAAATTTATGGCAGTTGAGCATGGGAACAAATATCCTATAGTCATAACAATGTATCAATTTGTTAAGAGTATTGTCGAGCAAAAGTTCCAGGGGTCTGCTGCTCCTATGTAGTCCAAAATCAAAGCATTGAAGGACATTTATGATGGAAAGGATTTGACTCCACTACCTCATATTCTGCATAGTCAGGATAGTGTCAAGCCTTTGCAGGCATGGAAGGAGAAAATGAATAATATAATGATTGCCCAGACTCAGGAGATATGCAAAAATGTTGATATTCGCATGTTGGAAAACACTTTAGAAAAGTTATCATTTGTCATTAGTTTCCTGAAAAACTTTGATAAAACAACCACGTCATTGATGATAAAGTATATACCTTATCAAAAAATGGTGGACCAGGTGGTGGCTTTCAATTGGCCGTCTGAGGAGGATTTCGAGTCATGGAAAAGGGTGTTCATTGATGAACTTGAATTATGAATAATTGGGACGAGAATTGCATTTGGTCATGTAAAATACAGGTCTAGCCTTGGGTATTATATTTTAAAATGCATTCTCTTTATGGATTCAAGTACAAATTGTTCAAATAAAATCAATGCAGAAAAATGGTTAAAATATACTTTGGTGTTAGGGGAGCGACAATTGGAACAACGCCTTTCCTTCCTCCACAACAAACTAATGATCACTTTTGTTTTTGGTTTTTCTTCTCTTACCAAGAAATGATGTAAAGTTAACTGATTAGGGATTAGCGGTCTAGTAAAAAGTAGACATGTATATTCTCCGGCCTGATGCTTGTTTGCTCCCTTATTTTTATAAAAGGGAATTCTGGGCCAAGAGAAGGGTCTGTTGAAATTATTCAAGATACGTAAGATAAGAGCAAAGTAAGATAGAGAGAACAATATGTCCAGGTTT